>SJYQ01094372.1:97727-150652 GCA_006410935.1 Redunca redunca
GGGTTGGGGGGTGGGAGAGAAGGGGAGGGGAGGTGAGGGCAGGGCATGGGAAGGTCTCTGCAAACTAGCTCCTAAGCGGTGCTGGTCTAACCCTGGGAGAGCAGCCAGCTGTGGTGCGAGACATACCTCATTAGTAGTGAGCTTGTCCTGGGGTGTCTGTGGGGACATGGTGGGTGTCGGCTGGCTGGAGGATGGGGAAGAGGAGGTGGAGGAAGTGGAGGAGGAATGGCTTTGCTGTAAGAGATCTGGCAAGAGGTGAATGCGACCCGCAAAGCCATTGCTCTCATGATGGCTGGCGCGCTTTTGGTCAACTGCACTCTGCAGAGAAAAAGGCACACTGGTCTCGCTCAGCACCGCTGACAATGCCGAAGACCCTACTGACCCTGCCTGCTGCGGTGCTGGGTGGCTCTGCAAGCTCTGCCGAGTCATCAAGGCAAGACTGGAGGGCATCAGCTGGGTCTGCTCCCACCTCCTCGCCAAATGCCTCGGCTGAGCCAGCGGAAGCCACGGCAGAACCCACGCCACGCTGGTTTACCTGCCACGGGAGCTGATTTTACCAAACTACTGGCTGTGTCTCCTTTCTTTTCAGATCTCTCTAAAGCCTTAAAAAGCGCACTCTAACTTCTCTGCACTCTCATCTTTCCTGGGCCACTTCCCGCCTTCCATCCAAATGTAGGGCCAGAGCATGAAACACAGTCAGGGAGAGGCCTGCAGCTCCAGACACGAGCCCTGCTCTGCGTAAACGAGAAGAGCATCACTTTCCTTCCCTCTAAGCTACAAGGTGAACAGGCAGTTATAAAACTTGGTAGCCCAGAAGGAGCACATCTCAGGGGGCACAGGTTAAATACTCCACATCGGAGGAGACTACACCCAAGCACGGAGCACAGACCGCCCCCCGAACCCCTTTGGCTCCAGGAGGCTCTTGGCTCCCGGGCGGCTCCTGCCTGCCCTGGCCGCTCCTGCCTCAGCCCCACGGCCTCTCGGAGCCGAGAGCTCTGTGCACACCTCTGGGCTGCCCTGCTTCAGACACAGACTGCGGGGCTCGCGTGGGGCTGGGAGGGGGGCTGCCACACAACATGCAAGGAGGGCAGGACTGGGGGACGCTGCCGGCCGCCCCGGGGGTGTGCAGCACACACCGCCTCCCACACCCTGGCCCCACTGCCCTCCAGGCCTGGTTAACGTGAGAACAGATGACGATGCAGAAACAGCATGAGTGAGTGGATGAGCAAGTGGGTTAATGACCACAGGAGCAGCTCGGCCTCTAACCGCGCACAGCACATGGGTACCTGGCGGACGATCAGCGTGCCCTCTTTGGACGGGGTCAAGGCTGGTTCACTTTCCACGTCATCATGGACAACCATGGTTTTCACGGACTCTGTTTCACCGTTGCTCAGGTTCAGAGATGATCTGTTGAGACACAATCCAGACGTGAGGGGCAGTGACCCACAAGCCAAAGATACACTGGTTACGTTTTTCACCTTCTCAGGGACCTAAGACTACAGATATAGTTTCCCCAAGGAAAATGAACTGAAATTTCCCTTTTGTCACAGCCTCAAATTAAAGAGAGAAAATGAGAAACCAGGAGTCCTGGAGAGAGGCACTGACATGCACACACACAGCCACCAAAAGAAGGGGGGGACAGACAGGCTGGCTCCACACAGTGACACACTCAGCTTCACAGGGTCAGAGGACAGGGTTGAAAACCTTGTCCCAACCGGAAAGAAGGCCCAGGTGGGTGGGTGGGTGGCGGGGAACGGGACACTCGTGAGTGCGTGCTCAGTCGTGTCTGAGTCTGTGCGACCCCATGGACTGCAGCCCACCAGGCTCCTCTGTCCACGGGATTCTCCAGGCAAGAACACTGGAGTGGGTCGCCATTGCCTTCTCCAAGGATCTTTCCAACCCAGGGATCGAAGCCGCATTCCTGCACTGGCAGGCGGGTCCTTTCCCACTGAGCCCCCGGGAAGCCCACGGGGACACTCATCCTCCCTAACGCTCAGCGGGACTGACGCGGCTCTGGGGTCCTCCGGGCCAGACGTGGGCTCCTCGGCCCCTTCCTGCTCCGCGTCATCGTCCTCCTCGTCGGTCGTCCCCGACTCCTCGCTGGAGGAGGAGTAGTCCGTCACCTTGTGCGGCGGCCGGACGTCCTCCACGGCCCGCAGCTCTTTGGCCAGCGCCGTCAGGTCCTAGCACAGGGCACAGAGGAGCGTCAGGGAGGCGGGAGAGGCACAGCACGGCGACCGTGCCTCGGCCTAGCCGTCCACCAAACAGCCATTCAGTTTTGCAAAGCTGTCTTTAGGGAGTCTATTGGTATCATGAAGTGGAGCTCTTAACGCTTTTGATAGGAAAGACCAAGAAAAGTCAAAAAGCTGGAAGAAACAGAAAAGATTTTTTTAGAAGTCACAAGATGCTGCACCCACAGTTTAAACCTGATGGCCATCTGTTTATGATGAGCTGAGAATATTTTTCTAACTATCAAATTCCATTTTTTTATTTCAAGTTCTACCTTATATATATATATATAACCAAAATAAAACATTCAAAAAAAATGTATGCTGAATTCTGGCATAACTACACCAATTGCTTCTTCCTCTCTGCTAGACAGAAAATTCTAAATCAACAAATGTGTGCAAGATAGATCTTGGTAGTTTTTTATCAAGATATTTGGCCCTGTGGCAAAGTCTTCTTTTAAGGAGATGTTCCAAAAAGCAAGAAGACTCTAGTTAAAGAGGGGTGATTTAATCTATCTAGGGACGTTTTTAACTCCAACTTTTATTGTGAAAAATGTCCAACTTGCAGAAAAGTGAAAGACGGTGACGTGAGTACAGTGTATGCCTCACGTCTGGCTTCACAGACTGTCAACCACTTGCCACGTTCCTGAACAAAGTTCCTGACGTGTTAGGTGAGAAAGTGCCCAGCGTGTGTAGCTGGGCAGGCTTCCCTGCCACCGACAGGATCGGGCGCATAGGAGGGAAAGCTGCCTGGGGTTACTCACAAGCACATCAGCCCTCTTTACTCTTCTATGTGAAGATTTTTTAGAGTCAATCAATTACCAATTATCCAAATACAACTTTAGAGCTTGATTGTTATCTCTATTCGACATCTTCATATGGAAGCTCGAAATATGTACCTGTCCACTTAAAATTCTTTTTAGAAGGCAGGCTACGTGGCCCCACTTCCTTCTGGCAGTCTCTTCTCACCAGTTAAGAACCTGCTTCTTTCCTTTGCACCTGAGCCTCTGAGACAAGTAAGCAAGGACTGACCTGGCCTTCTGCTTGCAACTTCATGAGTACAGCTGTGGTTTTTTGTTACAGTGAGGTTTTTTTTTTAAAGCTGTATTTAACAATAAACACACAAGGAGAATTTGGGGTGTTAAGAGAGATGAAGCAAAAGTGTAGAGCTTTTTAGTTTGAGAAAAGAGCAAGGAAGAAGCATTGAGGAAGGAAGAGGCATGCAGGTGGAACACAGGCCGAGTGTAACGGCAGTTAGAATGCGCTCAGGTGCTGAGCTGTTTAGACGGGGCTTACCACTTCACCCTGCAGTCGGCGGGGGTCCGTTGAGCCAGAGAAGCCATCGGTGAGAGGGAACGCACAGCACAGGGAGCAGAGAGGAGAGAAGGGGGAGGGGGCACAGAAATCAGTGCAAGCAAAAGGCAAAACCCCGGAAGCCTCAGACCCCCAGTGTGCCCAGTGACAGGGCAGCTGCCGCATCGAGGGCGAAAGACAGAACAGCCAGACAGCTGCCCCACGGGCCAGAGGCAGGATGTAAACCCCAGGGAGTTTAAGAAGGCGAGGGAAAAAATCTCTCTTCTTAAAGCCAGTGTTTTAGATGCCCACTCACCAAGAACATGTAAAGGTTGATGCCAAGCAAAGAGATAGAGGCTTTTCTTTTGTATCATTTTAAATGACTGGGCGGGCAGTGGGGCACAGAGCACAAGTGTGTCTGAGGTTTACAGCTTTCCTGATAACCCCTCAAATCTACAAGGCCCCACAGGGAGGCCTGCAGCCTTCGCAACGACACGGCTTTAAAAGAAAGCGCTCGCTCAAGCTTGAAATGAGTCAAATGGATTTTGTGCAATTCTTACAGCAGGCTTGAGAGGTCTAAACACTTCCTTTTTATCTTCAGGCTTTTTTGCTGCATTTTCAAGGCGCTGAGATGGCGAGCCTTCAGATTTGGATGATGCTGTGAGGTTCAGAGATGAGAAAGACAGAGACAGGTGAACATCTGAGTGAGGCCCACGAGGCCGCCCAGCCCACCTGGCTGTGATCACCTCCTGTTGGTCCTGCCCGCTTGCCAGCCATGCTCACGGTAAGGGCTCCCTCCACACACAGGCCTGAACCCCGGGTTTCTGACCCTTCCTGAGAACGCTTGACTGTCATACTGCACTAATATGTGTTAACTTGTTACATTACATCAATGATACCGAGAGAATTTCCGCGAACTGTTATTAAGAGTACGTGAGGATAACCAATATCGATGACAACACTGGTGGGATTTATGCTGAGAAGAGTGGGTTCAAAGCTCAGTTTGGACGCTTAGCTGAACACCTCGGAGGAGTCAGGGAAACTCACTAAAGTACAGTTATTTGAATGTATACAATGGAGACACAATATATATGCATCTCCCGGGAGTTGCCATAAGGATTAAGTGAGAAGATGTTCAACAAGTGTAAACTCTCAAAACTTATCTCTTTACTGTTAAAATTATGACTATTTGTGTCACTAGCAAACCTACACCGAAACATTGTATGGTAATATGCAGCTGTGAAAAACTCCAGGTCTTTTCCATGACTGAAAAGGGTTTCCACAGTCAACTCTTAAACGACATGGGGTGGAATTCTGAAGCTCCACTCGTGCATGGCGTTTTTTCAACAAGTCAGTAATTCAGTACTGCAGGACCCCCAGATGGTTGGACCTGTGGGGTGTAACTATGGATGCAAAGGACCTACGGGGATGGAGGGCTGACTATGGAAGAGGATTTTCACCTGCTGGGTGGGGGTAGGGGTGCGGGGTGTCCCTAAACCCTGGGTGTTCAAGGGTCACCCCGTGTGGTGAGCATGGAGAGGGAGAAGAAAGAACGGCAGCCTACATCTCACTCTGAAGCGCTCCCCGGAGCCACTCTGAGACCCGGGGTGGGAGCCGGGCTGGGACCCCGAGTTGCTGGACCCCGAGGAGCTGCCACTGCCCGGCCTAGGCGCCAGCTTCTCCACTCTCTCCCAGAGCAGCCTCGGCTCGATGCTACTGTTGGAGAAGAAGACAAGAGAACCACTTAGGCTTTGTCCCGAGACACAGTGTCAGACCGTAAACACGAGCCCCGTGTCATCACTGAGATGCAGCAGTAATGAGAACATCAGCCCACAAACAGATGTAACATGAAATTCACCAGAAGTGACGGCAGTGGCATCCACTGGTTTTACCTCAAGTAGGTGAACACACCAAAAATGTGAAAGGCGTTCTACCACTGTTGTTCAGTTAAGTCATGTCTGACTCTTTCTGTGACCCCCTGGATTGCAGCCTGCCCATGAGATTTCCCAGGCAAAAATACTGGAGTGGGTTGCCATTATCTCCTCCAGGGGATCTTTGCAACCCAGGAATCGAACCCGTATCTCCTGCACTGGCAGGCTGACTCTTCATCACTTAGCCACCAGGAAAGCCCATCCAACCATTAGTGGACCCCGAATCTTCTTTGGGTGTGAAGAGGAAATGATACTGTTCCGTCTACACGTGTCACTATTTTGTCTCAGCTACAAACTCAGTCTCTTATTATGAAAAATTCCACTCATGTGATTACACACAAAACCAAACTGTTTCCAGTGCCTGCTGCTGCCAAGAACTGACGGTCCTTTTGCGGCGATCAGGGCTGCAAGCGTGCCAGCGCACGGGCTGTGGCATGCCCCGCCGTGGACACCCCACAGCACCAGCTTTCTAGGGTGAGAATCGACACGTGGACTCAGGCACCGGAGGACCCTGCAGCCCACGCTGACTGCTGACAGCTTAGAAAGTTCTCCATGCAGCTCCTGGGTTGCTACCCATTCCTCTGCCTCGGGTTATCCTGTGACACCAAGTCTGGAGGCTCAGTGATGAGCAGGGTACAAAACCCTTCACACGACCTCTTATGAGCTGCTCAGCTGGAGAACAGGGTTGCCACCAACTGCATGAGGTTATGGCGCCCTTCAAATGTGACCAGTGCAGCTCAGGAAATTAAGTTTTCATTGTATGTAATCTTAATAAACTTCAAATTTGAGCAGCCTCAGGTGGCAAAAGCAACCCATTCCAGTACTCTTGCCTGGAAAACCCCATGGACAGAGGAGCCTGGTGGGCGACAGTCCACGGGGTCGCAAAGACTTGGACAGGGCTTAATGACTAAACTGCTACCGACGCCCACGTGGTTAACAGCCACTCTGCAGAGCAGCTCCAGAACCTGAAAACGCTTTGTGGTTAATCCACAAGGTTGCCACCAACTCAAAGTCGACCACTGCCTTTCTCTCGTGGCCTGTGTGTAATTTATATGCCACTCCCAGGGCCCTCCAACATCCTTTGGATAACAAACCCTCTCAGGTCACAGTGCCCTTAGAAACCTACCCTTCCCTTCTGATCTTCCCACTTAAAACTCCCAGAGGCAGGGATTTTTCATCTTAAAACTGCCACAATATATGGTCAGATTTCATCTCTTTCCCCCACAGATCAATTTGACATTACTCACATGAATGGATTCTATAGCATTTTCTTTATAGAAGGATCACCTCTTTGCCCCAGAACTTCCGTGTTTAAGAGCACAAAAAACGTTATGCAAGGCTCAAGAGGGAGGGGATATCTGTATACTTAAAGCTGATTCACATTTTTGTAAGGCAGAAACCAACACAACACTGTAAAGCAATCATCCCCCAATTAAAACAAAAAAAAAAGACGGCAGGACACGGTGCGGCAGACCTGCCCTGAGCTTGGCTCGTCACTCACCTGGTGGAGTTTCTCTGACCAGCTTGGTTATTCTGCTGCCCACTGCCCTGCAGTGGGGAATCCCGGCGGGACAGAACGGGGGACCGTGACGTTGTTCTCACAGGGACCTTTGGGTACCAAATACAGCGATTAAACTACTAAAAACATGAGAAGAACAAAGGCTTTCCTACCAACCCCCTCTAAGGTTGTCCTAGCTCGCCACCCTTCTATCACACTCCTACCCCCGCCCGCTGAGCCTCTCTGCCCTCCAGTGACACGACAGAAAGAGGAAACGTGGGCAGAGGCACCAGGCCCGCCTTTCTGAGCCCCCGTCACATCTGAATGGTGCTGGCATGAAGCGTGGTGGCAGGGGACGTACAAAAGCGTTTTGCTGAGATAATGTGAGAACCAGGGAAATAAGCTCAAAGAAACCAAACAATGGCTTACAAATGGATGGGCAAGAAACAAAGGATGTTGGAAGCAAGAAAATATTCAGAGGAAGCAAGTTCCGAGTGAAGGGGAAAAAAAAAAATTAAAATGTGACTTTTTGTTGAATTTCAACATTAACAACCAAACCCCAAATTTCAGAAACGTTAAAACTGAAAGAAAAAAAAAAACGAAACTAAACAAACCCCCAAATCCCTCAATTAAAAAGAAAAGTCTGCTTTGGGAAACATGTTCGTTTGCTCCCTTATGAGATCTTCTCTGAAATTTTTGATATTACTTAGTGCAGTCATTTATAACTTCTGTATAAACTTGACAAGACAGCTGGTAAAATGTATTTTGATCCTGTCTGTTCTAGATGCATACTCTTTGTAGATGTACTCTTATTAAATTATTTTGGTATCTTGTGTTTCAGTACAGAGTTAAGAGACGCCAATGAAGAAAGAGCTAACTGGCTGAGGGTTGAATGTGACTGCTTCACTATGGAATTTTCTCCCCACTGCGAGAAGTTCCTCTGCCATTGCGTCACCCCTTAATTCTGGTGACATCACCACACCCTTCACTGAAATCAGCAATTAAAAAATAAATAAGGAAATAAGGAAAAGGAAAAAGCAGCACACGTCTGTCTTTCTGCTCCTTACCCTTGGAGGCACCTCGTCACTGTCTGATCTAGACCAAGCCTTCTGGGCTGGGTCGGGCCCCTCCGCCTTAGAGTCAGAACTCTGACTGAGCACCTCACTGCGGGAAGGTGGGCAGGGGTCCTGAGAGCGAAGATGGTGGTGTGCAAATTTGGGAGGAGAAGGGTCACTGAAGGAATGGGATCTCGAGACAGGGGAAACATTGTTCTTGAGAGATGCCAGGTGGGACCACTGTACCTTCCGAGAAAACAAAACACAACACATTCAATGCGTTCTGCAGAAAACGCTTTTCTGGTAAATATCAAATCCAGAGAGAGCGCCGGGGCGGTGGGGGACCCACACAGGGCAGCTTGGGACTAGGTCAGCCAAGCGGACAACAGCTGTGCTTTGGCGGGGGCGGGGGCAAGGGGGGGCGAGCAGCAGGCAAGGTGGTCTGGGCAGCATAATATGCAGAAAAGAACAAACGTACATTTATAAGGAAAACTCTTAGTACCCAGACAAACATTACAGAGAGTGGTAAATGTGAAGATTAAGAAAAAAAAAAGCGTTCTCGTCTGATGGACAACATGAGGCATGCATTTCTGCATCAAAGCAGCTGGACAGGCAGAGAGTGGGGAGACCACAGGATGGACGTCGCCACATGTGCACCCCGTCTGCCCACCCTCCCATGGCCTGGCAGGGCAACAACAGAGTCACGTTTACTGTGCAAAGACCAACCCTGCGTGTTTTGACAGACTGTATGAGTTTAACTTAAAAACAGCCAGATTGTCAAATACACCAACCATTTTCCTTCTTTGTTTTCTCCCACAACTTAAAACTTGGATTGGAGTTCCCCTGAGAACTTTACATGTCTTTCTACTAGTCAGAAAAAAAAAAAAAAAAAAAAGGACTTCAATTTCTTTAGAAATAGTCAGCAGTGGAATTCCCTAAATGGACTGCTGAGGGGGTATTCCGTCTACTTGACACCAGAAGAAATAAGATGGTGCCTTGGCAACTGAAACCATCCGGTCACTTTTAAACTGGAGAAGCCATCTCTGAAACAATCTGTATTTTCTTAAGACTACACTTTTTGTGTTAAAATAATGGTCCAGTATTAAAATTTGCATAATTTTAGCGATTACATCATATTTGATGAAAACTGGAAATATTCAATCAGGATTGATTCAACGTTGCCAGGTGTAAGATCCAGAAATAGTTCCAAGTTCGTGATTTCTAGGTGAGAGTCATGCAAGTTCGTTATTAGTATAATCCCAGACTTCCAAAATATTTTAAGATTTTCAGGGGGAAAGCATGTAACTAAAAGCGCCATCTGTAAGTGTAATAAAAAATAGGTTTAAAAATGAAGTCCTACTTGAAAAAAGGTTTTCCCCAAACCATGTTTTCATAAGTGCAGGTTTTGGCTAAAAGCCACTTTAGACAGAAAAGGGAAAACAGAGCCTATTTCCAGGCCCTATGTTAACTAGTCATGAGTGTAAGAAGTGGTCTGCACAGTGCGGGAGCTCCTCTTCTCTACACCGGGAGTGGCCACAGGAAGAGTCTGCATTTAGGGGACGTTTAACCTTCAGGAAACCTGTTCTCCCCCTCCTCCTTCCCCCGCTTCCCCCGTCCTCCGTCCTGCTTTCCTCTAACACCCTCTCTGTTTCCACTCCTCACTTTCTGGAGCTGCCCGATGGCTTCTGGGTCAGTTTTTCTGTGAATCAGGACACAGCTCATCTCATAAACACCAGCCTCCCAACACTGACCCCACTGAGCTTCAACCCAGGTCTTCTTTTCCCTGTAAAACCGCTCCAAATCAAGGGTATTTACTGTAAAGTCCGCTCCAGTCCTCATCTGGGTTTGTCTGAACACGACTGCTGCCTCCACTGTCCCCCAACCCAGGCCAACAGCAGCTGACAGGTAAACGCAGCCTCAAGGACTCAGTGTCCAGTACCCTGGAGTGCACAGCTGCAGAGAGCGAAACGCCTGAAGGCCTGAAGGTCACCCAGTGACCTCTACCCTGACCTACGTCAGGGAAACCCACACCCAACCCACTTGGGTTGTAAACTTTTTTGGATGTTGAACCTTTTGAGAATCTGCTAAAAGTCTCCTTCCCCTTTCCCGCTCCAAAAATACATGTTTATATAAAAATTTAAAAAAAAAAAATTTCAGGGCCTCCCACTCCCAACTCCCCAGGTTGAGACAAGGTCTCCTTTTGCATACTTACAACAGTAACTTTCTATAACCTAAACAGAAAAGTCTTTGCATTCAGCAAGGAGGCACTGCTTTATGAACATCTGAGTCAGTGAAGATGAAAAGTTAGGCAGAAAGAAGAAATCACCGAATCTAGATGTTCTTAGTAAGAACCAGCACCACCGTGTGAAAGAGAACCCTGGCCTTCCCTACCCGCTGAGGCCAGGTTCTCTTTAGTCTTAACTCACTCTGCTAAAGTCTTCTCTTTCTAAACAAACCAAACGGAGCCGTCCGAGCAGGCTGGTGGCTCGCCGAGCCTCTGTGAGCGTCTCCTTGACCCACACGGCCCACGGGCCACTCTACCTGCGGCTCGGCGGGCCTCTGCAGGGCAGGGTGCACAGACTCGGAGTTGCCACTGGAAAAAGACTCTGATCGGGAAGGCACTGGAGGTTCCAATACTCGGCCCGTCTGCTTAGACTGGGCTTCGGGGGAGCTGTGGTTAGTTTTCCTAAATCTATCTTCCACCTGCGTCAGAGAATCAGGAGACAGAACTCAGGGTTAGTAGGAGGGGAAAAAAAAAAAGTAGAGACACTGGAGACAGCGTGAAAGTGGAAGGAACCTAAGGAGAAGCCTTCTGTTTTCTTCAACCACAAGAAAAGAGACGGAGGCAGATAGCACAGGACAGCGATCTGAGGCAGACTCAAGAAATCTTCTCAAAGATCAAAATTGAGAGAGGCAGCCTTTAAGACCCCCCTCCACCAGCTGGATGCTAGGAGTGCATGTGAAGATAAGCCAAAAAAGGAAATTAATCTCTTGCGACCAACTAAACCCACTGAACATCACCAGGAATCTAGCATGTTTCATTCCACCAAAAATCAAGGCACTGCCAAACAAGCAGGACATTTGCTTCTAGAAGGTTCCACATGAGGGCCTTGTTGGAGGATTCCCCCCACGGGCCAGCATCCATACCCTACGGCCGCCCAGTCCATCCTGCTCATATCCTAGCAAGCATCTTGCTCTGCCACATCCCTGCCAGAGGCCCTGGGAGCCCACGTGCCCCAATTCAGAAAATAAACCCTTATCACCGAAAATCCAGTGAGTAGGGTCCAGGGACGCTTCACCCACTTAGCAGCTCTGGGAAAACAGCTGNCCCCCCCCCCCCCCCCCCCCCCGTGTACAGGGAGAGAAGGATGCTGCCACACGACCTCCTGTCTTCCGTTGAGGTCAGTGTTCGGGTGGCTGGGAACCGTCAAAGAGGCGCTTGGGTCCTCTCGAGACACCACCAAGCAGACAAGGGGCCCCTCCCGGGCCCTGACCGCCCAGCACCCCGGGGGCGGGCACAGGACGGGGGCGCCGTACCTCGCGGGCCCGGTCGGCGGGCTCATGCTGGGCCCTGGGCTCGTGCAGGCCGGCCTTGCTCCTGTCTGGCGGCGGGGGCGGCCTCCGGGGGTCGTGCTGCAGAGACAGGAGATAGGCTTGTTCTTGCTGCAGCTGCCTCTGGAGCCGCTCCGCCTGCCGGTGCTCCTCCAGCTCCCGCCAGCGGCACTCCTTGGGGGAGAGGGGACACTCAGTCCAGGGCCCTGGGGCGGCCGCCTCGCCCCAGCTCCACTTCTCCCCAGGACAGCGTGCGCTGACACTGGCTTCGTGACAGAGCAAAACAGCCGGGATGCGGAATGGCGGATTACCTGCAGGAAAATCTGGCCGCGTGCCACTAAGCTTAAGGTCACTGGACAGGTAGAGAGAAACCCCTCCCCGGGAGATGCTGGTTTCCGTGGCTTCAAAAGACACTTGCAAGAGTTTAGGTAGAAGTCCCTAAGGCGTGAGCCTTGAACTTCCCACTGTCAGCATCCCAGCTTGTTCACCAAATGCCAGGTGTGCTGTGCAAAACCTTGTCTAACTACTGAATGAGCACAGGGAACTCAGCCACGGGAAAGAGGGGATGGAAAGCCGCCTCTAGGTGCACCCAACAGCAGTGGGAGCCCAGAGGACGTGTCAGTGAGAGCTGGCCAGCCCTGCAGCACTGGCCACAGGGGCCCAGGGGGTCGCAGGGCCCGGCCCAGCTCGGGGTGCCTTAGCCACGGGGCGGGGCCGCGCGGGGCGTTACCAGTAGCATGGCCTGCTCCTGGAGCAGCTGCTGCTGAAGCAGTTCCAGGTGGCGCTGCTCCTCTTCCAGCTGCCGTCGGATGTATTCCTGTCGCACAGAGAGCACCCACAATCAGCAGATCCCCGAGGGAAGTGTCCAGACTCCCTGCATGTGGGGCCCTCAGCTGTCCACCCCCACCATCTGGGGGCAACTCATTTAGTCACAAATAGCTGAAAAAGCCCACTGCCAAGGCTATCCCCCCGCACCAGAACTTCAAATTGGCCTCTGAGACCTAGAGAGCCTCATAAATAATGACATGCATGCCAGTGACAACCACAAGGCATGGCTGAGTTTTTCTGTTTGCACACGGCTGCTGTACACAAACGGAAGCTCTGAAAGGACCAGGCTGTTCCTCTTCAGAAGGTAAGCCCTGAGCAACCGAGAGTCTAATGAGGAGGCCAGAGTGTTCACGTTAATATATGCCTGATAATTATTATTTATAACAAGCATGAATTGCTAATTTTTAAAACCCCAAACCAAAACTGTTTAATATTAAACAACCATGTTTTGTTTTTTTCTTTAACACACAAAGACAATGAGAACATTCTCAAAGTCCTGGCATGGGAATGCCAGACACTGGAGGCTTCTCCCAGACGAACAGTGATGGGTGTGTGTGTCTATGGGGTAAGCTGACTTGTGTGTGTATGTGTGTTTATGGGGTAAGCTGACGTGTGTGTGTGTCTGTCTGTCTGTCGACAGGGAGGGGTGACTTCTTTTCAATGGGAAGAGAATGATAAACCTCTATAACAACACAGAAATAACCAGGTAAACACATCCAAAATACATGATGTAAAGAGGAAACCCCCAACTGTGTAGCTGGCTGCGTACTTGATGGGATGGAAAATCAGGAGACCTTGACCTACCAACAATCAGATGAGTTTCCAACAAGGCCTCAGCCACCCACTTTCTCAGTCTTCTCTTTGGGGAAATGAGCACCAAGAATATTCTCTCCCAACTCTTAGGACTTTTTATGAGGCTCATATATGAAAGACACGAAATTACTTCGAAAAGCACAAAGATTTTTACAAATAAAATGCTCCCTTTCAGCAGGGGAAAAGCTCACTACTCTAATAAAGGAGTAGACTGAGGGGTCTGGGAGGAGAGATTTTATTTTGAAATTCAGATTATTTCTTTGCAGTGTCTACCGCTGATTGTACACCTTAAAAGCAGCCATACACCTGGGCTGACCAGGTGGAAAGAACACTAGGGAGCAGAAATCATGGCATAAATTTCCTCAGAAAGTTTTTCTTTACAAAGCAAATTTAGTCCCTCAAAACTCAACCTGGGTAAAGTGTATCCACAGGCCACTGGGCAAAGGCCCCTGGATTCTAACCCAGGCTCCAGTCCTGGACACGGAAGCCCCCCTGCACCACGCCCCCAGGATGGCCAAGGCCTGCCCTGGGGCGTGCGCCCACCTCTGCACCCCCCGCCCCCTAATGACCGAGAGGTCCCCGACTCCCGGCTCCCCACTTCTCCAGACCAAGCAGAACTGAATCACAGCTGCAAGCTCCAGTCAGGACATGGCCGGCTTTTTGCCTTCACATCACAGGGACAACTGGACAAGGACACAAGTATCCAAACACCGACGTTCACACAGAAATGCGTTTCTACAGCACAGCTGACATGAGGAATATTTTGGAAGAAAACTGACCTTTCATGCTGTTTTTATAAGAGAGGAGGTGATGAATACGTGCTACACATGAAAGTCAATGACTCCATTAAAACACTGAAGGTTAGTATTGGAGTCACACCCTCTTCTCCCAATCAAGTTTCAACAGTTATCCCTTGGTGATTTAATTTTTTCAAGCGTCTGTTTTCTCCTCTTTGTAGTCCCCAAGTAGAAGTCAGAATAGGAAACCTAAACACACCACAGTCAACTGGCCAACAAAGTCAGTAAAGAAAGAGATAGAATAACTTGAATTCCAGCAACAACAACAAAATGTTACGTAGCTCCAACACTAGGAAAACCCAAGACAAAGGATGAGTCTCAAGGCTAGTAGCTGAATAATCAAATTTGGATGCTAATACCATTGTTTATATGCATTTTAAGCATGAATTTCAGGTATCATTTAAATTGGTCCCCATTCATATCCTTTTTCCTTTATTCAAAGCTCATAACAAAGACTGATATACCCAACAGCACACAAGCCAGGGAGGACGGGATTCACACAGACGACAGAACACAGAGTTTCTGTTTGCAGAGGTGGTTCAGGAATCAGATTCCCGAAGGCAACTGAATCTGGCATTAACATGCTATAAATATCACTAAAACATGATGGCATTTGTTTGGTTAATGTTCTAAAGTTACGTATGTACACACTGAATTATTAATATGTGCAAATACATCTTAAAATAATCAGTTAGTCATTGGATCCTTCAAACATTTCTCACAGGAAATGTCTCATGGTTGGTTTTAAATTTCACTTTTTATTATCCAGATATTTGAGGTTCAAAGCCTTTAAGCCAAACCTGAGAGGACACATTTAGAAATCTTTCAGGCATCATACTAGTGGAGACCACCCTCTGGTTTTGAGAGATGTGTCCAAAGTGTAATGATTTATGTATCTGTTGGTGAAGACAAGAGACTCAATTTACTAAAGTGAACGGTTCCAACTGTTTCTGCATTCTCAAACCTCTAAAGTCCTAAACTTCTGCGTGTGCATTACGTATGCTTTCTGCCCCCAATCCCCCAACTCTGCCAAGCGACAAAGTCCCAAAGTCCTGGCCAGAACATCCCCGGGACTGACCTGCTCCCTCTCCACTCTCCTCTTCTCCTCCTCCGCCCGCCTCCGCTCCTCCTCTTCCTTCCGTCGTCTCTCCAGCTCCTCCAGCCGCCTCTTCTCCTCCTGTTCCCGCCTCCGCTGCTCACGTTCCTGTTGCCTTCTGGCTTCCCGCTCTCTCCTCTGTTGCTGCACAAGTCAAGATGGTGCATCGTCAGCAGACTGCCTGGCCACAGTGCCCAGGACGGCGTGCTGTCCACTTACAGGGAGATGCAAGAGCGGGAGCTGCGGGACCCCACCTACTCTTTCCACGCCAACTATTTCCATGCTGTCCCTTGCCCACACACACCAGCATCCTCATAAGTACAGGTCAGAGCTGGGTTTCATTTTGATATCAGTTATTCCTTATTCTTCACGGAACCGCAGCAACGCAGGAATGACGAATTCTATACCCCTGAGTATCACTGACAGGGTTACCCAAGGCTCTGAAGTCAGAAGGAAAAGTAGAGAAATGAATACAGGAGAACAGAAATAGGGCAAAAAAAAAAAAAAAGGAGAGAAATATTTAAAAGAGGGAAAAAAGAAGCATGCATTAGGGAAAGAGGAAGCGACATCAACAAAGAG
This sequence comes from Redunca redunca, assembly GCA_006410935.1. Classification (NCBI taxonomy): domain Eukaryota; kingdom Metazoa; phylum Chordata; class Mammalia; order Artiodactyla; family Bovidae; genus Redunca; species Redunca redunca. The sequence continues at coordinate 113,398 of SJYQ01094372.1, forward strand.
ATGTCATGATTATTATCATGAATATAAAAACCACCGTAGCTCAAGCTCACTCTGTGCTCTGCACGGCGCTGAGTATCTGACAGTCTGCCTTCCGTGGCCCCTTACCTACTACAGTTCTCAGGACAAACCCAGGAAGCCCTTCACTCCTACTCCATAGAGGAAACGGGTTCAGAAAACGTAAGTCACATGTCCAGTGCTGACAGGGTGGGAGGCTCCAGGTCGAGGACCACTCTTGACTCCCACCGTTAACCAGACACACCCCGCCTCCATTACGTGCTACCGAGGCAGCAGGCTTGCTCTCACAGCCTCTCCTAACACAGACCATTCTGTGCTAACCTCTGAGTACCAGTGTGACCCTGGGCGCACATCTGGCCACTTCTCATCCGGCCCCAGACGTGCATCTGTCAGTAAAGCAGGGCCACCGCGTGGAGTACAAATCTACTCCTCCTACAAATGTGCAGAACGCTGGCCTGCAGCGCCCCTGGGATGGGGAGGTTCCCCATCTCAGCACAGCGGCCACTGGCCCCAGGCTGCTACCCAGCACCTAAAGTGGGAGGAACTGAGCTTTCCATTTTATGTCATGAAAGTTAATTCATGTGTAATCAGTCTCCAGCAAGGGCAGTGCTGCAGTCTATGGGGTCCCCAGGAGTCAGATACAAGGTAGTGACTGGACAGCAACAAAGTGTCTAGCGCAGCTCAAGAACCACAACAGAGGAAGGCTTGTGGATATGTAACAATTCCCCTCCCAGTCAGTCAGACAGGGCGGCAGCAGCAGGGCGGGGCGCCTGCACACCCTGCCCACCACACAGCCGCTGAGTCCAGACAAGGTCAAGGGTCCACGTCACACCAGCCTCAGGGTTCAGATTTCTGTCTCCAGAGAAGGCAAGGGTGAGCTTCAGAGAAAAGGTGACACATCCTTTGTGGCTAAGGATGTTCTGCCAGGGCCTTTAAGGTGGCTAGAGGGCTTCCCTGGTGGCTCGACAATAAAGAACCTGCCTGCCAATGCAGGAAATGCAGGTTGGATCCCTGGGTTGGGGAGATCCCCTGCAGAAGGAAATGGCAACCCGCTCTAGTCTTCTTGCCTGGAGAATTCTATGGACAGAGGAGCCTGGTGGGCTACAGTCCATGGGGTTGCAGAGGTGGACACAACGGAGCGTCTAAGCAACAGCAAAGGTGGCTCTGGGACTCAACTCAAGAGACCTCAAGCCCAGAAGTTCACTGAAGAACGGGTGCGAGTTTCCAGAACACTTACACCCAAACTACAAATGCTGATTCCTCCAGCTGAGAAAGCCTCATGAAGCATCATGAGAACACAAAATGAATCAGACACAGCCCCTCTCGTCCAAGTCTTATAGGTAAGATAAGCCACACACTTCTTAAAAATCCAGAGGATAATGTGGTGCATGGTACATTTCCCCGACTAACTCACTAAACAAGTCCTGGCTGGGAGGCTGATGGCCGAGGCAAAGAGCAACGCAGTTACCAATTCCTCTTCCACATTATGTGCTAGTACTTGAAGCTGTAAACGGGATCAAGAGCCAAAACTTAAACTCCAACCGTACAAACCACTAGAGTCAGAACAGGCCCTTAACTGGGGTGTGTGTGTGCTGGGGGGGTAATCAAAGGTTAAAGAAGGCCCTTAGTAAACAAACAGCTTAAGAGATCACTAAGGTGAAAAGCTGGCCTTTTACAATAGAACTTTAAAAGAAAATGGCCAAAATTAAACATACACACCATCCGTCACCAACTCAGCAACATCAATCCACACTGGATTAACCCCATGCCTGTGATTCCAAGCAACACAACCCAAGAGAGTCTAAGAAACATGCCTGCTCAGGTTACTCCATTGAGAATGATAAACATAATAAAAATCCTTTGAAGTATTTTCAAACTGATGTCATTCTTTTTTTCTTAAATCATTCTTCCTTTAAAAACAAAATCTAACAAATTGAAAACCTGCATGGTGCTGTAAAGTGATTTCCAAAGCTCTCAAATTATAGAGAGATTTCCTTCTTAAATTTTTCCAACCGTGTCTGAGTAAATATGTACTTTTCCAACTATGCTTTAATCACCTTGAAGTTCTCTTTCCAGATCGACATTTAAAAGCAGTGCTTTCATCTCAGAAGTCTAACTTTCCTAACTAGGTCAGTGCTGATACTAGTGGGGTCCATTCACAGATCCTCTACTGGCTTACTGACTAACAGCAGGCTCAGTCGGTGAGTCATGCCCAACTCGTTTGCGACCCCGTGGACTGGAGCCCACCAGGCTCCTCTCTGTCCATGGGATTTCCCAGGCAAGAATACTGGAACGGATTGCCATTTCCTCCTCCGGGGGATCTTCCCGAACCAAGGGACCAAAGCCACAGCTCTTACGTCCCCTGCACTGGCAGGCGGATTCTTCATCACTGAGCTACCGGATAACACACAGAACAAAGCAGAGATTTTCTCCACAAAATGTGCTCTTAAGTAACCTGGGAAAAAGCATGTGTGGTGGGACTTCCTTGGCGATACAGTGGTTAAGACTTTGCCTTCCAATGCAGGGGTTTAAGTTCGATCTTTGGCTCAGGGTACAAAGATCCCACATGCCTCTCGGCCAAAAAAAAACAAAACATGTAACAGAAGCAATACCATAACAAATTCAATAAAAAAAATTTTTTAAATGATCCACACCAAAAAAAAAAAAAAAACAAAAACCACCATATACTGTTATTTAAATTAAACTCCACTGTACAGTATCAACAGGTTGACTGTTCTTTGGGGTATTTTTCTGGCATCAAGGATAAAGGTGAAACAATAAGAGGAAGTAAGTGGAAATAAATGACTGTAAGTGAAAAATCTGAAGCTGTGAAGTATACAGGAAATGACAGTAAATGGCAGTCAGGGAAAGAAAATAAAAAATTAAAACAAATTAAAATTAGATCAAAAAAGAAAAAGGGTCTTTTGAGCCTCAAGGGAAATACAGGGAAGTGTCTCTGAGAATTAAAAAGGAAGAAGCCTTAGTAATCACATTCCCAGTGTTGACAATCTCAGTGAGTTAAAGGAGCTGGTGGTACAAAGAGTGTCCCCCACAAAGAACTAACCCCACACAACCACCAGGTTACAAAACAGCGTTTGTATTATGCCCAATGTAGTTCTTTTCTTTATCCTTCCCTTTTAAATGTACGTCAAGTGAAGGCATTTGTAGAAAACAAATGGTTTTCCTGTGGCAAGGTCTAAAAGTTCTAGGAAAATACTTATGACACACCAACTTGGACCCCGGGGCCAAGAGTGAAAGCGAAATGGGGTCAAGGCTGAGCCAGCAGACTCAGGCCGAAGCGGACACGGCCTCCGCTGGCCCAGGGCGATGCCACCCGGGACCTGCACGGAGAGGGTGAGCAACGGGGCGGGGCAGGTCCCTAAAGAGCACACAAGGGAGAAGAACATTCCTGGGGCCTCTGGGCATGTGCGGTCCTGCCGGAGGGAACCGGCGCTCCCGGAGAGGCCAAGCCAGGGCGAGGGCCCTGGAGAACGGCCCTCGAGCACCAGGAGGCCTGTGCCTGGACGGCGGGGCCCGGCTCGAGCCCTGTCCTCGTCTACCTCTTCCAGCCGCCGCCTCTGCTCCTTCTGCTGCTCGATGCGCTTCTGCCTCTCCGCCAGCAGCTGCCGCTTATACTCCTCCTGCTCCCGGAGCTGCTGCTCCTGCAGGAGCTGCTGCCTCCTCAGGGCCTCGGAGCGCTCCTTGTTCTCCTGCTGGAGCCGCAGGAAGTCCCGGCGCAGCGTCGACTCCCCCGGCACGTTGACGATGGAGCTGCGGGAGGAAGCAGGTGAGGGGCTTGCAGGGGCACGAGCCAGCCCACGTCCACATCTACATCTGCCGGGCTCCCCCTGCCCTGAGACCCGGCAAACAAACCCACGGGGGTAACTCAAGCCTACAGTTAGACAGCATCACCTCTTCTTTCATCTGCATCATCAATACCTTAAAACCCAGTCCTGAGTTTTAAGAGAGATAGGACATCTCTAGGTAGGCTCTGGAGAAGGTAATGGCCACCCACTCCAGTATCCTTGCTTGGAAAATCGCACGGACAGAGGAGGCTGGCGGGCTACAGTGCGTGAGGTCACAAAGAGTCGGATTTAGCATGCGCAGTTCAATAGCATCACCTTTCACCTTTCTTTCATGTGGTCATAAATACCATAAAACTCTGCCCTGGGTGTCTGATTTGACAGGAGGTAGCTAGGTAAGATTCTCATGTCCACTCAAACTGTGCAGTGGAAAGCTGAAGCCACCATCTTCCACCCATTGTTAGACCCTCTGTGACCACCTGACTTCCCACCAGGAACAGCATCTTCACATTTCAGGCCAGACAGGTAGTCACTGTAACAGAGTCACCGTCAGCATGTACTGATCCTTGCCTTCTCATCTGGTCCCCTGTTCCCTGCCGTGTAACCCTCTCGCGCTCTCTACTCCCCAGCCCAAGGGGTCCCAAGGACGCACCACTGCACAGGTAAATTGAACCACATCCCTCCCAGCTGGTCTCCTGGGGGTAGAGTCACTTCTCCACTCTCAAACCCCCAGAATCACACAGCAAAGAAATCTTCCTCAATTGCCTCTTCCATTATATCATATCCCTAACTTCAGACAATTACACTGCTCGTGCAATCAGTTCACATTGCTCTAAAACTTGGTCTCAAATGGATTAAAATCTTTCATGTAATTACAAAAAGATACAATGGAGTTTTTTCCCAATAAATTCTCTTCTGTCTTGATATGCTCTCTTCAAACATCCATTCTCTGCACATGGAGTCTCTTAACCACACTCCGAGCCTTGTGTCCAGCTAGTCGGCTACATTGGACATCAGGCAGACAAGACCATTATTAAAGCTTTTAAATCCTCTCTTCCTTGATTAACGAGTCACTATGGAGTACGTCAAGGCTGTATATTGTCACCCTGCTTAGTTAACTTCTATGCAGAGTACATCATGAGAAACATTAGGCTGGAAGAAGTACAAGCTGGAATCAAGATTGCCGGGAGAAATATCAATAACCTCAGATATGCAGATGACACCACCCTTATGGCAGAAAGTGAAGAGAAGCTAAAAAGCCTCTTGATGAAAGTGAAAGAGGAGTGAAAAAGTTGGCTTAAAGCTCAACATTCAGAAAACAAAGATCATGGCATCTGGTCCCATCACTTCATGGGAAACAGATGGGGAAACAGTGGAAACAGTGTCAGACTTTATCTTTTGGGGCTCCAAAATCACTGCAGATGGTGACTGCAGCCATGAAATTAAAAGACACTCCTTGGAAGGAAAGTTATGACCAACCTAGACAGTATATTCAAAAGCAGAGACATTACTTTGCCAACAAAGGTTCGTCTAGTCAAGGCTGTGGTTTTTCCTGTGGTCATGTATGGATGTGAGAGTTGGACTATGAAGAAAGCTGAGCACCGAAGAATTGATGCTTTTGAACTGTGGTGTTGGAGAAGACTCTTGAGAGTCCCTTGGACTGCAAGGAGATCCAACCAGTCCATTCTGAAGGAGATCAGCCCTAGGTGTTCTTTGGAAGGAATGATGCTAAAGCTGAAACTCCAGTACTTTGCCCACTTCGTGCAAAGAGTTGACTCATTGGAAAAGACTCTGACACTGGGAGGGATTGGGGGCAGGAGGAGAAGGGGACGACAGAGGAAGAGATGGCTGGATGGCATCACCGACTCGATGGACGTAAGTTTGAGTGAACTCTGGGAGATGGTGATGGACAGGGAGGCCTGGTGTGCTGCAATTCATGGGGTCGCAAAGAGTCGGACACGACAGAGCGACTGAACTGAACTGAACTGATGAGGTTCCTGCTTCCAAATCTTCAACCTTCTGCTTCACTGTGTCTTGGGGAGCCAGAGAGGGCCAAAATAGACTACCGAATGGATCAGGCCAGAACACATCCTCATAAAGGCAGTGAATGCTGGTGACCACACGGGTGGGAAGAGGAAAACCAACCAACCAACAAACGAATTTTGGGGAAGACTGTAGCATTTTCAGTGGAGGCCCTAAGTGGCCCGTGAGCGGGACAATTCAGTTTGTGCAGGACTGGGTCACATGCTACAACACGTCTTACACCCGTACCTCCTAGAGCAAGAACCGCCATGGGTAAGCTGCCCTGCCCCACCTTACCCAAACACAGCTGCCCATTTCCAAACCGTGGCGAGAGGAGGCAACACAATCTCAGCAAAGAATCAGCAGGGCACTCCAGAGTGGGGAGAGAGTTTTACAACAGTCTTTGAAAGGACGGAAGGATAGAAGATATTAAGGCATTTTCAGAGTAACTGGTGACTCCTTCACACGACAAGGGTGTCTCCGGCAACCCTAACCCCAGCAGGGACATGAGCACCCTGTCCTTACCTGGGCTCCCCTTCCTGCTCAGGCGCCTCCTCCTCCTCTTCCTCACTCCCACTGTACTCATACTCGGTTTCATCTGTAAAGAAAAGGACAGGATGAGCGGGTCGCTCACAAACGGCAACGCTGCATGTAAGGCAAGCTTCTCCGAAAGCATCACTACTGAGTATAAACCACATATTCTTGGAGAAAACGGTAACGTGTGCAGAACTCGCAGAGAGGAGGACCTTGATGGTGAGTCCCACCGTGATGGGTGCTCAGGCCCTGGGCCAGCAGAAGAGCTGATTCCCTTATTCTCGTGACAATCCCTTGTGGAATGCTCGGCTCAGGGGGCGCAGGGCTGGGAGAGGGGCTACAGAGCCCACAACATGAAAGAAAAATAGGCCATGAGCATCAACAAATTCACAAAGTCCACTCTGATGTCCAAACAAAAAAAGAGAGAGATTTAATTGCCTAAACTAAGGCAATAAAAGAATATATTCAGTTATTTTTAGCACTTAGGGATCATCGCAGACAAAAGCAGACAAAAGTCTGCTGGATGGAGAAAAAGTAGGTACTCAGAGCAGAAAACCAAAATCACATGCTCCCCAAAATTATAAGCGTGAAGTAAATCAGGCAGAGGAAGACAAACACCATACGATATCACATATTTGTGAAATCCAAAAAAAAAAACCGATACAAATCAACTGATTTACATGCAAAAGAGAAACAGAATCACACACACAGAAAACAAACTGATGGCTACCAAGGGGGAAAGAGAGGGACAGGCTAAAGTAAGAGTCTGGGGTTAGCAGATACCACAGCACTGTGTGCTAAGTCGCTTCAGTCGTGCCCGACTGTCTGCAACCATGTGGACCGTAGCCCACCAGCCTCCTCTGTGCACGGGCTTCTCTAGGCAAGATCACTGGAGTGGGTGGCCATGCCCTCCTCCTCCAGGGGATCTTCCCAACCCAGGGATCGAATCTGAGCCTCTCACGCCTACCTGCACCGGCTGGCAGGTTCTTGACCACTAGCAGCACCTGGGAAGCCGCCAGATACACACTACTACATACAAAGTCAACAACAAGGTCCTACGAAATGGCACAGGGCACTATATTCAACATCCTGCAGCAAACCATACGGAAAAGTATATGAAAAAGAGTATACATATATATACATGACTGAATCACTTTACATCAGAAATGAACGCAACACTGTGAATCAACTCTCCTTCAACTAAAATAAATAAGCTAATAAGTATAAAGGTGGAACCAGGGAAAAGCTGATGAAACAGAACAGCAAAAGGAGACAGAAGCACAGGCTTGTCACAGCCCCCACAGCAGCACAGAGCACCGGAAACCCTTGAGCAGGACAGAAGCTTGTAACAGACCAACGGTGACAATTGCGGCCGACGTGCCGAGCTCTGCACGGCCCACTCAGAGCACAAGAGCCCCAGGGCAGTAGGCAGCATAGCCATCAAGATGTGACCTGAGGGAGGGCAAGACAGCATCACGTACTGACCGCCGCGGGGCCCCGCGACCCGGGGTCACCACTGCCGGAGCCAGGCTGGCCCCTAGACCAACCTGGTCTAGACACTCAAGCCCCGGCCAGATGAGCCCAAACTCGAGTAGGAAAGGAATAACCTACTCTGGTTGGCAAAAAACTAAAAGAATATTTAAGATGAGAACAAAACCAGACTTCATACCTTTCTCTCCTCTCTTCTTCCTGGTCCGGTCTATATGGTCCTTAAGCTGGATTCTAACCTGCCTTTCGTTCGGCTGATCCCTAATGAAAGGATGCTTCAGAAGCTGCTCGGTGGAGGGCCGCTGCATGTAATTCTTCACCAGGCATCCTTCTATAAAACTAAAAAACTTCTTGGACCTAAAAGAGAAAGTAAAAAAAAGATCATCAGATTTCTGCTATGAAGAGCAAAGCTCCAAAATATCAGTAACTTACAAGCTGGTACATGAGGCGGGGCTTCAGGAGTCACTATGAGCAACGCTGCAAATGCACGGGGATAAAACAGGAACGAAGCAGGGACCCTGGGGGCCAGAGCATCACTTAAACACAGTTTAGGAGTCACACTGCACAGTGGGAGCCGCAGGGGCAGTGGGAGTTAATGTTGCCTGTTGATCGTGGAATCGGGGGGAGGAGGAAAGCGAGTGCAGGAAGGTCTTCCCTAACGTGAAGGTGACAGAGGAGAGATGGTGGATCCTTACAGACACGGAGAGACACAGAGAGCGGGAGAGGGACAAGACAGGGACCCAAGTAAGGGATTCGAGGCTCTGGATCTTGTTAGGGTAACATGTCCATCAGTTTTAGGCTGAGTTATACATCAGCTCTCTACCCTTGCTGTTACTGTTCAGCCATTAAGTCATGTCCAGTTCTTGCAACCCTATGGACTGTAGCCCACCAGGCTCCTCTGGCCTTGGGATTTCCCCGGCAAGAATACTGGATTGGGTTGCCATGCCCTCCTCCAGGGGATCTTCCCGACCTAGGAATCGAACCGTGTCTTGTGCACTGGCAGGCAGATTCTCTACCACTGAGCCACCAGGGAAGTCCTACACTTAATGGACAAAGGCAGAGATAACAGTGCTGAGGGGGCAGTGACCCTGCTGCCAACATCTACCCCACCAGACACTTTATTTTTCCTCATTTCTCCATTTCTGGTTTATGGTGACCCCTCTGCGGCCTCAGCAGAGACACTCTCAGGCACCCTGTTATTGGAGACTCGGCTCAGACAGCTTCCTGTCCATAAACCTTTCCTGGCAACACTGCACCACACACGCCCCAAGCCAGGAGCCCTTCATTTGGGGCTCTCTGCACGTAACACACTGCACACTTCACCTTTATGTCTCTGTCTCTCCTTCTGGTTTATAACCGGACAGGTCAGGACTGGTTCCCGCTTTCCCATTTGTCAGCAAGGCCCAGTTCTGAGCACGTCAACTACCATAGGTATGCAATAAACTTCTGTTGAATGAATGAGTTATTCAGTCTTTAAAAATGTGATTGAGAGAATGAGTTCAGTCCTTTCCAGTTACTTCATGCTTTAAGAGTTCTTTCTGTCCACCTGTAACTATCACAACATTATTAACTGGCTACACTCCAATATAAAATAAAAAGTTTTAAAGAATAAACGAATGAAACAGATAATGACAAGAACCTACTGCACAGCACAGGGAAACTCTGTGTAATCCTCTGTAATCACCTAAATGGGAAAAGAATTTGACAAGGAAGGTATATGCATATGAATAACTGAATCACTGCACACTTGAAGCTTACGTGATAACTGTGAATCAACCATACTCCAATATAAAATTGAATATTAAAAAAAAAACTGGAAAAGAGAGAATCAGTTCTACTGTCTTCTATTTGTACTCAGAACTTACTATTTTTGTTCAATCCAACAAATATTGATGTGTCAACAATTTACATTTGTTTATGCTGGGCTCTGTAAGACATATACATAGGAAACAGTGTACGTATATTCAATAGCGGACGTATAATCAAATTGTGAGGAAGAAAAAAGAACTGAGACAGTGGAGTGGTTCCAATGTCAAGAAAAAAGGAGGATATTTAGCTTTCCCAAGAAAAGCCACCATTCCAGAGGGACAAGGCAGCAGAGTCCAAGCGGGACAGTGAATTGCTTTCTGATGTTGCAATGAAAAGTGGAAAAAGAGTTAAAAGAACTAGGTCAGGCTCAAGGCAGAGAAGGGCCCTCAGTCACTTGAAGAAGCTGCGGCCTTGTTTAAGGAGGTTAAGGAGGAATGCACAGGATTCCACACAGCGGTAGAGGAATGCTACAGCACATGGAATCCCACACCCCGGGACCCAGGAGGCTCATTTGGGGAGTTCATTAAAAATACAAATGCCTGGGTCACTCCTCAGACCTCCACACTGGAGAGTTTGAGGATGGAGCCCTAAGATAAAGAACTCCAAAGGGCTTCTCACGGGCCACGTACAGATTAACATCAGAGAACCGAACAGCTACGATATAGTCTTTAAACACAGCTGTCAGCTTCTGCTGAGAATTCGCTGATCATTTTTCAAAGGACACTTCTGCCTAAGTGGTTGTGGAAATTCACAACCTGTGGACAGGAAGACTGCATCCGTAAAGGAAGAAGGCCTTCACATTGGGACCGTCTCGACCCTTCGGAACAGCCGGGTAAGCTGAGGCAGTGATGTGAACTGCTGGGAATGCATCTGATCCAGCTTAGCTCGAGGCAGTCTGGTGAAAAGAGCACAGGGAGACTCCACTGTTACCTACACACGTCTCTCTGTTTCACCATGCTGTACACACAGCAGTTGATCCACGCCTGCAAGTCACGGACGGAATAACCGACTGACTTACAAACTGAAAATACCCTGAAGATGGCGCATAAACTGAGAAAAAGCAAAGAGAAAATGAGTGTTGTTCAGTTTAGCGTGAGCCGGANTCCAATTCCGGGACCCATTCATGACACCACACGCTCTGCCTGCTGTCTGATTGACATGCTTCATGTCAAGCAGCCTGCACATCTAGTTTTGCAGCTGAGAACATACCCTGAACCCCCCACTGAACCACAGCAAAACACGAGGAGGACAAGAGCCACGAGAAGAATAGACCATTTCGAACAGACGCTGGGAAGCGTTCATAGATCAAAGATAAATAAATACTGATTCAAAGTCCTAAAGGAGTTAACAGCTTAAGTCATCTATCGGATGACAATGAAAATATCTTTATTTTCATAGGACTGTCGAGAGGATTAAATGAGACACAGCTGTAAAGGCCTTCTTCACACAATGCCTGGAACTCAGGAGCACTAGCAGGCATGCTCACTGCTTACTGTCAGAGTGAGCGCTCCTGAAATCGGGGAGTGAGTGGGATTGTTTAATTTTGTTTGATGACTGTTTACCCTCCGATCACTGGCCCAGTGAAGGCGTGAGAGGTGCACTTGGACACACAAGTATGTCACAACAGGTATTTCTGTGTGTTTATTTACCTTCACAAGCACCTTACAAGACAGCTGGGAGAGAGAGCCAAAGAAAAGGAGGGTGCTGTTCCCGCTGCGAAAGGGAACCAGACAAAGCGTCTGGCAGCCCTGCCCCGTCTCAGGCCCTCGGGGGACACGATGGAGCACAGGGTCATCAGCACAGATGGCCACTTCTGCAGTGCAACCAATCCCTAGCTGGGGGCAACCTGGTATCATTCATTCAACAAATATTTGGTCAGCAGCAACTATGTCCCAAATGTTATATATATAAGGGGGACCAGCAGAAAATAATGGGTTTCTTTTTTTCCCTTTGCTCTCTGCAATTCTACTCTATTCCTCATTAAAAATCAATTTCACGAAGTTGTCACTGATTTAAACCAAAGTGGAAGCAAAATTTCACAGGTAATACCAAAAAATAAATAAATAAATTCCATGGATAAAAGGTTGTGCCTCTATTTTTAAAGTTAAAACATAAGTAAAATGGAAATTTCCTGGGTTAGGACCAGTTTCACTGAATACTAAGTTCAAACTGTAAAAAGAAAACTTATTGCATATTATTGTGTGTGTGTGTGCACGCTTCGTCCTGCCCAACTTTTGCAACCCCATGGACTGAGTCCACCAGGCTCCTCTGTCCATGGGATTTCTCTAGGCAAAAATACCGGAGTGGGTCACACACCTAATTACAACTTAAAAGGTAATGCAGCCCATGAACCTCAGGGAGACCTTCAGAAGGACTGATGTGTGCCAAGAACTCCTTTCACATCTAAAACTCCACTGTATTTATGATTCCTTCATCTGAACACCCCACCAGGAACAACTCCATTCATGAAGCCACTGTTTCTGAAGCCACGAGACCAGGTTTACATTGCACAGAACTGGACTAACAAGGCAGGTAGGCTACTTACGGGGAGCGCCTTCAGCCATCTCAATGGCAGTGATGCCACAGGACCAGAGGTCACTCTGCAGAACAAAGCAGACGTTAGGGCACCATCCCCACTGTGAGGCCAGGGACTCACCACCACTGGGCATTCACAGAAACCACATAAATGCATTCTTTGGGGGTACAAACCAAAAGGAAGTTTGCCAAGAAATTACAAGCACAAACACATCTGGAAGAACACCTTCCAAGTAAATAAATGATCAGCTCATAAAGTTCAGTCAACTCATGAAGAGGGTGATGGAAAAGATATATAATCTGCCTTGTATTGTACAGCTTTGTAAAAAGTTATGCAATAATGATAATAATGATCATTAATTAGAACCAGCTGCTGTACCTAGGATCCAACTCTCAGCCAGAGTCTGATGATCAGGATCAAGAAGTGCATTATTGATACACGTCTCTAGAGGTCACTCTCAGAGGTTAAACACATTTGTGACCAAAGCAAAGGTGCACAGCTCTTTAGCAAGACTCTGAAATTTCACAAGGTGCTTGCTATGTAATCTGACAATATTTATGAAATAATAAATACATGATACTCTTCAAATTAAAAAGAACAGTAAACAGAGCAGAAGCGCTGAATTGACTTGGGACAAAAAAATTTCTGAGACTGACAGTGACCCCTCCCGCCTTGAAAGCAGCACCTGACCTAGAACAGAGCTGATGCAGAAATGGACCACACACACACACAAAGCCTCAAAATACTGTGTCCGCAGATGTGCCCTACAGCAGGAGTCCACGCGGTGCTTGCTGGAGCAGGGAGGGGGAGGACCGGCAGAGCCCACGAGGCCAGGCTGGTGGCACCTTACCCTGTAATCGTAGGTGGCATCGGGGTTCTCATCACAGGCGATGACCTCGGGGGCCATCCAGTATGGGGTGCCTATGAACGTGTTCCTCCTCCCCACGGTCCTGTCCAGCTGGGCGCTCACCCCAAAGTCCACTGCAGTCGGAGGAAGGAAGGAAAGGGGACCACAGTGAGCAAACCAGTAAACAACAGGACACAGACACAGAGAGGAGCAGGGTCTTCAGAGCAAACCATACACCTGCACGGCGTGGATGCACAACCCTCCAGCAACACAGATAAGGAGCCCCACCTCCAGAGCCAAGTCACCGTAGCGCCAAGATGCTTGACCAGCCTGGGGGTTTCCCCAGGGGCCTGTACCCACCGCGTCCCTGAGTTTCCCACAGGGACTACCAGACGGACTGCTGGGGGAGTCTGGGACACAGATGAAGTGGGCCTGGAGCCATGATAAGAGGTAAGCCTGGCTCCCACTTCTCCAAAAAGGAAGGAAGGGGAAACGGGGGTGATGCCAACAGAGGACTGCACCCCGGCAGGCATCAGATCACACTTACCCAGCTTCACCTCTGCGTTCTCGGTCAGCAGCACATTCTGGCCCTTGATATCACGGTGGATCACATGATGGATGTGGAGATGGGCCAGGCCCTGCAGGCAAGACACAGAGAGATTTAGTTCTCTGATGCTGTCAGTGAACAGTCCAGAATGCAACCCTTATAATATTCCATGGTTCCGGGTGAAGAATTCAACTTCCAATGCAGGAGACACGGAATGGATCCCTGGTCAGGGAACCAAGATCCCACATATCACTTAGTGTGGCCAAAAGATTTAAAAAAAGAAAGGAAAAAACAAAACAAAACCCATTCTCTGGTTCTTTCCCGGTGGTCCAGTGGTTAAGAATCCACCTTCCAATGCAAGGGATGTGGGTTCTATCCCTGGTTGGTGAGCTAACATCCCCACATACTGTGGGGCAACTAAGTCTGCGTCCCACACCTAAGACCCGGAGCAGGCAAACAAACAAATGTTGAAAAATAAAGTGTGCACAGAATTCAGCTTCAGTGCGTGTCCAGCAAGGTATCACCAGCGACACCAGAGAGATGCACCCCCAGCCCCGAGGGGTCAGGGCCAGGCTGCAACTCCAGCACTGAGTTCAGTGCTAGAGGGGTGGCACTACCACTCTAGCTTTTCTTGAAGGCACGTGTGCAGGGACCATCTGCAGTGTCTCTCCTGCAACGTGTGCTATTTCTGTACAGGACGGTTCTCTTCCCATGCTGCACGACCATTGTGCAGTGGGTGAGCCTGGGGGGAGATGTGAACCGCATGCATTTCATGGGAAAAGCAAGGGTGAGAGTGGGCTTCAAGGTCTGGCCCTTGAACCCAGCCTGGTTTTCCCACCAAAGAGCCACAAGCTGCGAACTGCTGACTGACCCCACGGGTACAACGGTTTTGCCATCCACAGAGCTTCACGTGCCAATCAAGCATCTTTCTTTTTCTCCCAAGGAAGTAAGCCCTAATGGGCACACAGCACTTTCTGATGACCTCGTATCTGGAATGAAGCCCAGAGCATGCCTCTGATGAGAGGTGGTGGGAGAACAAAAACGCAGTTTGCATCCAAATATGGTCAGAAAGACAAAAAGGCAGCATTCTCACACATCTATTTGTCCCGACTTCTGCCAGAGAACCCAGTGTGCAGCTGCCTCCCAAGGCACAAGTGACCTAACCAGTCTAAGATGCGGCAATTGAGAAAGGGTAGATGAGTTCACCGTTTACTCAATTTTTCCTGTTTAACATTTTAGTGGGGTTTTATTGTTATCATGGGGCTTCACAGGTGGCTCAGTGATAAAGAATCCACCTGCCAAAGCAAGAGAGGCTGATTTGATCCCTGGGTCAAAAAGATCCCCTGGAGAAGGAAATGGTAACCCGCTCCAGTATACTTGCCTGAAGAATCCCGTGGACAGAGGAGCCTGTCGGGCTACAATCCACAGAGTCACAGAGAGTCAGACACAACTGAGGGACTAAACAACAACTCTGTTCTCAGGACACTGCAGGTGCCCACTCACTGAAGTCCCTCACAGCAGTGTGAGGCGGGAGGCTTAGTCTCACACGTTAAGCCTCCTTTAGTAACCACAAAAGAATTCTCATGCTTTTATAATGAAATGTGTATGTGATGATACAAAGACAGGTCTCCCATCTCTCCCTATCCAACTAGTTGTCTTAAGAGAATTATCGATTTTCAAGGGCTCTGTAAACAAAATAAAAAGAAATTCAAACTGTCTCCATGAATTCTAGACAGCATTTTTTAAAAACCTGCAGTTCTCTATGAAGCTTAAACATAAATTTACCTATACATAAAAAATAAAGTAACAAATTTTTTTGACAATTAGGTTCCAATTCAATTCCATAGTCTTTATTTTTCAAATGTGGTCTGTAAACAAAATCCAACCAAGTCATTTAAGCGTGTGATTTGTAAAGAAGTAGAGAGCAAACTGTGACAGTTGACCAAAGAGAAGAAGCCCGTGGGCAACTCACAAGCAGTTTTCAAATACATTATTTCCAAACACACTGTCTGCGCTGCCACAATGGCTCTGCTACTGAAAAGAATCCTTCAGAAGCTGCTAAAATCATTTGGTAGCTCCGAAACTTGCTCAAACACCATAAACCAGCTTTCCAACTGGCTGTAAATAACATTAAACACAAGAACTTTCCCTCGTAAATAGTGCAGCAGATTCTGTTAATGCCAAGGCCCAGAAGATGACTCTGAAAGCCAGCATTTAGCACCATTAATATTGATTTACAAGCTCAGACACAGGATTTCCATAAACAACACGAGTTAAGAGATTATTTCTCCTCCTCTGCACTCTGATTTTCTTTTGAATAACTGCAGGATGAATTCAGGGGAATAAATTACATTTAAAAAAAAAACCACACACACAACTATTTTAAGTCTGGTTTCTTTAGATACAGACCAGAGTCAACATCGTGATGTGGCTTCAACTGTCGAAGCCAACTGGCTATACAGAATCCTTGGTTGTTGAGAAAGGAATAATCTGTACAGCGGCAACTGATGCTGGGGAAGACAGAGGGCAGCAGGAGAAGGGGGTGACAGAGGATGCGGTGGTCGGACGGCATCGCCAACTCGACGGACATGAGTTTGAGCAAGCTCTGGGAGCTGCTGAAGGACAGGGCGTCTGGTGCGCTGCGGTCCATGGGGTCACCGAGAGTCGGACACGACTGAGCGAATGAACGACCACCACAAGCAGCAAATGCAAAAAGCCGAGCTCAGGGCGGCTTACCCGCAGGATCTCCCTGGAGATGTAGGCTATCCAGTCTTCCTTTAGCGTGTTGCCCTTGGTGTTCTTCACGAGGTCTGTGATGGATCCGGCCCCACAGAACTCCATAACGAGCTGGAGAAGACAAGACACGGACACGTCAGAGCGTCGCAGGCGTCAGCACCCTCCCCGGGCAGGCCGGGGGCGGTCTAACTCTGCCCTTCCCCTGAAGTTCTGGGCGCGTGATCACTGTGGAGGCACCAAATCCCTGAGCACGTATTCTACCACCCCATCTCCTGAGCACGGCCATGGGTCCAGGACACTGTGGTCCTCACTTCACGGCACAGCCCGGGCAGAGGCCCTGCAGCCCCTGTCTCCAGAGCACAGGCACAGGTGGGCCGTCTGTCCTTAGCCAACGCCCAGCCATCAGAAACCTGACCCAGAAATGTTCTATTTTCCACAACTGTGTGATTCTCCAACTATTTTCTGTTAACTGGGGTTAGTACAAAAGAGGAAGACTAATTTTAAGCAGCACAGAACTTTTCACAAGACACTCTTTGCAATACTTATATGTTTGAACAACAGGAACAAAGTATAAAGTACTTAGAAAATGAACTGAACTATTCTAAAATTTTAACTATGTTTAGATATGGGTGAGTCTGAGTGAACTCCGGGAGTTGGTGCTGGACAGGGAGGCCTGGCGTGCTGCGATTCATGGGGTCGCAAAGAGTCGGACACGACTGAGCGACTGAACTGAACTGAATAGAAATAAGGGTAATTTTTTTCCCTTTTACTTTTCTAACTTTGCAAATATTCTACAGTGACTTTAAAAGAAAAACATCAGAAGAGTATTCATCTGTCTTCCCGCTCTGTAAGTCCAGTACTTTTGGCAGAACTAACGTGATCTCTACAGAGCCGGCACTATCTCAGCGTCATCGTCTTGACACATGGTCAATAAGAGGTAAGGTTGAACATGCATAAATTCCACAAATTTACCTGAAATCCACTGCTCTCAGTAAATTACAGAGCTAAGTCTGCTGTCCTGCAGTTTGTCTCTCACTCCCACGGAAGCAGAGAAAATGCATGTTGCTGAGATACTGCACTAATGTCCGTGAAGTTTTTATCATATTGCTTTTGACTTCAAGCTCCTAACTTCCTTGCTATTTTGTGTATTTCCCTTGTTTCTCACTGTGCCACCTTATTCCCAAAACACAAACTCTTTTCCCTGCAAAGTGAAATCAACACCAAAATAAACATTCAGGATACCTTCCACTGAGAAGTCCAGGGAAGATACCAGACTTTTCCTTTGCTTTTCTCTCCCCTTCCTCTGGAAGGTTCTTAATGCCCTTCTAAGTACAACCAAAAAAGGAAACCCCACAAAACATGCAGGAGACGCTTGCTTACCCAAAGCTGGTCATCGTGTCCTGGGGGGCTCTTTTTAATGAAAGCACCATAATACGTTGCAATATTTCTATGATGAGAATATTTCTTCAACATATTTATCTCCAGTTTGATTTCCTCCTCTTCATCCTTAAGAAAAAAATAAAACATGCAGCGTCTGAATGACAGGCACGACTGGACTTCCTCCACACGCAGGCCATCAGAGTGTCCCGGCCCCTCCAGCAAGGGAGACAGTCACTGAGACCTTTGCCGAGAACTGGGGGCTCACCCTCTGCAGTGTGATCACAAGCTCAGCAAACAAGACAACAAGAACACAAGGTAAAGATGAACAGGCAGCAGAGGGCACGTGCGGACCAGGCTCTTTCGCTGACCACATGCCCCCAGGCAGCTCATTCCACTTCTCTGAGCCTCAAGTTGCTCACCTGTAAAAACGGGAGGAAAGCGGGGAACAACTGGCCAATACTCTTTCAACCGATTACCAGGAAGGGCTGTTTCTTTTCTAGAGAACGCTTGTGAGTATATCCGGAGCATTTAAGGCGGAGGAGGTTCACCTCTGAGAGCCTCTCACAGGAGCACCCCGGAGGTCAGGGCCACAGGCGGGGGCTGAGCCCAGAAGCCCTTCAGTCTTGAAGGGGGGGCTCCCCCAAGAGATCAGGCCAGGCAGGGGACCCAGAGACAAATGCCACTGGGTGCTGGCAGGTTGTCCTGGACTGGGCTCACTCCCCGGCCTCTCACTTTACTGAGATGAGATGAGCAGAGCAAGGAATGAAGAGCCTGTGAGGGGCAATCAGAGCGGGCATGAAGGAGACAGGTGGTGACAAGGGTCTGGAAAAATAAAGACAAGTTACTCCTGTGAGTGTACCAAGGTCCCTGCTTCACTCACACACACACACGCACACGCCCTTGCCCAGGAAAACTGGTGTCCTGACCCCTGCTAAGCCTGGACACAGACAGGGTGACCCCAAACACCCTCAGGGGGTCATCTGAGGGAAGACTCCAGACAACCAACAGAACGGGAGGAGAGCATAACGGAAGTGAGCCTCGGTTAGAAAAGAGACGTTGAGCTTTGAGAGAAGCTTTGTATAGCCAGACCTCTAGAATTCCCTCTGTATTTTCAACAAGAAGTGATAAGCGGTTCTCTAAGACCTCCTGACTTGTCTACACCGACAGGCTCCTTCCACTTCAGTGCTGTGCTTCCCTCTCCACAGAGACCGTGAGCCGGGCAGGCGCGCACATGTTCACAGCACGCGCACAAACGCACACGCACACGAAACCTACTGGTGCAGCCACGCGTCTCCAAGAACCTTCCGTACAGCCTCACAGAACAAACCTAAGTTTGGTTCACTAACACTGTTCTTTAAGATAAAAGACGTTGTCTAGAACTCTTCACTGCAAACCGTCCGTCTTGGGAGGCCCTGCACAGCACAGCTCAACGCTTCACTGAGTTATGCCAGCCTCCTCCCCATA
Source organism: Redunca redunca (assembly GCA_006410935.1). Classification (NCBI taxonomy): domain Eukaryota; kingdom Metazoa; phylum Chordata; class Mammalia; order Artiodactyla; family Bovidae; genus Redunca; species Redunca redunca. The sequence continues at coordinate 132,579 of SJYQ01094372.1, forward strand.
ATAAGGCTGTGATCCATGAAGGGGGAACAATTAAGATATTAACCATGACACCAAATGAAAAAGAAAGTGTCCTTTTACAAACAGAACTTGCCATTGTTCGTTACTGCTTATAAACCAAATACACACGAGAACACACAATCATCACCCACCAGCGGTTCTCACAGTGGTGGCTTGCAGCTCGGTCCGGAGATGTAACCATGCGGATACTACAGCATGCTGCTGATGGGCACGGCTGTCACGTGACTTTGACAGATGAGGGCCGTGAATGTGGCGCAGAGCCAGATGGCCAAGTGCAATCCAGACACTGGGCTGTGTGGTAATCCTCATTGAAACCTCATGCATGTGCAAATCATACCAAATGCATGATTTAAATATGTCATGGGCTAAGCAAGGCTTCCCTGGTGGCTCAGACAGTAAAGAATTTGCCTGCGATGCAGGAGACCCAGGTTCAGTCCCTGGGTTGGGAAGATCCCCTGGAGAAGGGAAGGGCAACCCACTCCAGTACTCTTGCCTGCGACAGAGGAGCCTGGTGGGCTACAGTTACAAAGAGTCGACTGACTGAGCGACTAAACAACATAACGTGACTGGTTTTGATATATTTGTTTCTAGCGATTGCACAAAGCAGTGTCTTCTAACTCGTTCACCGCTCTGTATAAGAGCAACCAAGACCCTCCAATGGCACCTGAAGTTTGCCAAGACCACCAAGTTAAAACCCTGACACATCTTACATGCTAGAAATCCTTACAGACATGAGGTCAGTACTCTCTGTGGGTGTGAACAGCACTCAATATACAGACAGGTCACACTGCTGGCAGACCCTCACACACAATGCATCTCCCTGAACCTAAGATGCAGCTAGGCAGCCGCTCCATCACATATCATAATGAGGCTGTGATTCACAACCAACTGTAAGACACACAGTCACAGGTCTGAAATGGGGCTGCAGGTTAGAAATGATGACATATGACCTAAGAACAGCTTCAGCGCAGTTTGGGAACAGCTTTTCTAATATGACTGAAACATCCAAATGTTTTCTGACATAAAGTAATCAGATCAGTGTCACTTGCCAGAGTATTTCTGGGTCTTCAGTAGTCAAATCATGGAAGCCAGATAAAACGGGTGTTCAGAAGAAGGCATACTGTCCTCTCAAACCACCATTTTAGGATAAAGATTGTATATTCTTTGAATCATCCCTTCTCTGGCTTCTCTGGTTTTAAAATAGAAGGTTATTAAACAGTTTATAAAATAAAAAGGCATTTAGCACCACTAATTGTCAGGCACTGTCTAAGCATCAGAAATGTAGTGTCTCTCAACAGCTTTGAGACAGGTACATCTGGGACCCTCATCACAACTAATGCGTGTGTGTGTCTGTGTGTGTATGTGCACACATGTGCTCAGTCAAGGCTGACTCTTTACGACCCCATGGACTGTATCCCAGCAGGCTCCTCTGCCCATGGGATTTTAGGCAAGAATACTGGAGTGGGTTGCCATTTCCTCCTCCAGGGGATCTTGCCAATGCGAGCATCGAACCCANCATATGCAAATATCTCTAGCAGAGTTCACCACTGAAGTGTATAAACACACATATCCTTAAAATCAAAATATCCATTAAAAAAACAGCTTACAAGTTTGTTTTAGTTAACAACCACCAAACCCTTCTTCATGAGACTGTTAACTGGTAAAGAAATGAGAAGAGATCACCTTTGACTTGCAAATCTCAGGGACATCTGAGAATATTACTCAGTACCACAGCAAGGTGAATGAACCAAAGTTAACTTGTCTGAGTCAGATACATGAAAAGTCCTACAACTTAAATCCACTGGTAATTCAACCAGACAGAGGCGAACACAACTCGGCAGGGAAGATTCTCGGGCAGAAGGAAGGCACAGAATCTAGTCAGAGGAAGGAAGGACACGTCCTTTAAAATCAATCAGTGTCCATCTCCCAAGATCCATCGGTTCCAAGATAAAAGGCCCAACAGAAAAAGACCAAGTGAACACACACGCACTATGTGCTAAGTTGCTTCAGTTGTGTCCGACTCTTTGTGATCCCCACAGACTGTAGCCCCCCAGGTTCTCCTGTCCATGGAATTCTCCAGGCAAGAATACTGGAGGAAACGTACATTTCCTCCTCCAGAGGACCTTCCTGACCCAGGGATCAAACCAGAATCTCTTGTATCTCCTGCACCGGCAGGTGGATTCTTCACCACTGCATCGCCAGGGAAGCTGAATTCACATACACACCTTCTACAACTATGTAAAGGAAAAAACCCAGTGATCCTCAGACATCTTCCCTAAGCATTCACCCCCCAAATGCACAGGCGCTGCGAAGAAACGAGACACAGCAAACCTTCTGAGACTGGAACCAAACGAAATCCACTCTGACTGGCCACCGTCTGCACTGCTGCTTCACCACGTTTTACCAAAATGTCCATTTCCTAAACTTAGAACAAGCAAAAGCTCAGCAAGTCTCCATCAGCACTGGACTAAGTGATTTATAGGCAAAAACTCGGTGAGACGATGGTAGTCTGATTTCACCGGAATCTTCAAGTCTGCACAGAAAACCATCTTGGGCTCTTCAATCACTCGTGTCTTCTACACCAAGTAAGTACCAATAATACCCTTGGCATTACTCCATCGTACGCAGAATAATTTTCACAGCATCACAGGAGAAGGTAAGTGCATGCTCAGACCAGATGTGTCTGTGTGGGTGCTGCCAAGCACACATGGAAATCCCACAGCTGTGTCCATCCATCAGACATGATGTCACAGCTCCACTCGGAGACTGCCCGGCAGCCAGCATCCCCCTCCCACGCAAGCGAAGCAACAGATGCTGCAAACGGTACAGCAACAAACGCTGGGACTGGGCCACGGCAGCAATGCGATGGATGGGAGGTTCAAGTCAAGTGTCAACAGAGATACACAGTCTACCAGTGGCTTCAGACAGTACATACGTTGCAGTCAGGCTTTTTAAAGTCTTACGCTGCTTCCTTTCCCTAACTCCACTGTTCCTTATGCTCAGACGAGTTATGATAATAAAGACGATGGCAAATGCCTTGTTATTTAAGGAGCATCTGTCAAGGAAAATACATTCAGTCATCAGAATGTACAGTAGTGATTAGTGCCCGCTTTTCAAGATCTTATTAAAAACAAACAAAAGGAGTGCTTCTCGTCACATGGTCTCACGAAGTCACTTAAGGTGGCCTGTCCTGCAGTAGCTCAAGATCTAAAGGACACACTGTCCACACACAATACATGGACAGGAGTGACCACTGTGTTGTTCAGTCGCTGAGTTGTGTCCCAACTCTTCCGTGACCCCACGGTCTGTAGCCCGCCACCAGGCTCCTCTGACCATGGGATTTCCCAGGTAAGCATACTGGAGTGGGCTGCCATTTCTTCCTGACCCAGGGACTGAGTCTCTTGCACTGGCAGGTGGGTTCTTTACCGCTGTGCACTTAAATTCACCCAATCTCAACTGATCCAGCTTAATGAGATCCAATTGTGATCATTTTCATTATAGGAAGTGGGGACCTTGATAGTGTAGACCACTTTATTTATCTTGTTTTTGAGGGTCATTACATCAGATTCATCACCGATTATGATAATGAAAACTACAGAAGGAATAAAGAAAATGCTAAAAGCTAATGAGTGTTCTGATTACATCACTATAAAGTATAAACACACACTAGGAACAAGCTTACAGGTAGGTTGGTGGTGTGCGTTATTTTATAACAACCCTATTATCCATCAAAAAGGACAAGGAGGGCTGAGAAGGTCTCCCCCCAAGGTGTCTTGGGGACCATGGGGGAGGGGAGGGAGGGCAGTAAAGCAACAGGCAAGAACCCAGGCTGGGCTGGAACCCAAGCTCACAGAGTCAGCAGAAAAGTGGCCGGTGGCTCTAAAAGAATGAACAGTCAGCAGCGGTGTGACGTCGAGACACCCCGGGAGCGCTGGGTAAGAAGTCCCTGGCGAAGACCAGTGGCTGCAGGGGCGCTCAACGCCAAGGAAGACGCGATTTTGAGAGAAGTTCCTGCAGAACACTGGGTCTCTAGTCGTCAGAAGTGAGTGATATTCCTGATTTTCCTCTGGACTCTTGCAGTGAAACGGATAAGATTAAATCAGAAAAGAAACACTTAGTCATGTCCCAAACATTAGAAGTTAAAAAGCCACGGTCTGATTCCCTAGGACAGGCACCTGAGCGCGTCTCTTCTCGGTTCAAGGAGAAGTTCCCCGACCTGGTAGGTTTCCTTCTGCGTCTGCAGCAGTCTCCGTTCAGTGCCTGCTATGTGCGCGCAAGACTCCTCAAGGCTGCACAGCCAGCCTGACACCCGTGGGTGAGATCGCTCTCTCAGAAGCCAGTGGGACATCGAAGAGTATGATGAGAGCAGGGAGGGTAAACTACCGCTACCTGCAGAGGCGTGAATGGCTCCCACAAACGTAAGGGGATGTCAAAGAAGCAGACACAAGGCGAGCCTATGACTCTTCTTACACCGACCACAAACACAAGCAAAAACAATCATGTTAGAAGTCGGGCAAGTGGCTCCTCCCAGGGGAAGCGGTTGGTGACTGGAGGGACTGCCAGGCACGTTCCTGGGCTGCTACCAATGCTCTGTTTCTTCACTTAGCTGCTACTCGTAGGCGGGGTGAGTTCAGTTTTTGGAAATGTCCTGCGTTTGTCATTTGTGCACTTTTCTGTATGCATGTCGCGCTACACACACGGAGGCAGGTAGACACAGCTGTCCTTGAGAAGTGGCCGCTCCCAAGCCTCTCCACGTTGTGGCCACAGCACATTAAAGAGAGAAAAACGAGGCCCAAGAAGGTCTGGATGTAAGAGAAACAAGAGCAGAGAAGAAGCAGCAGAGGGCTCCCGGGCCGGGAGAGATCGCCCAGCCCCCAGAGGCCCCAGCCACCACGTTGACCACGAAAGCGCGGACACAGGGGCAGCTGCCCTGCAGAGGCCTGTGAGCCCAGCAGCCCTGAGCTGGCACCTGGGGCCTGGACTGGGGAGGGTACCCAGCACCCCTCAGGTGGAGACGAGCAGCTGCCTGTTCCTTGGCTGTCTGAACAAACAATGGGGTTTACGCTGAACACCTACCTCCCAGTGGGGAGACTGAAATTTGGGGGACATGCCAGGCAGACGATGCTTATGTGACCAGCTCCAAATAAAACCCCAGGCGCTGAGTGTCCAAGGAGCTTCCCTGGCAGACAGCGCTGCCCACGTGGTAGGACTTCTCGCTGCTGGAGGAGTTAAGCTTGTCTTTTATGACGACTTCAAGGGGCCAGGACTCCTGGAAGTCTGTGCCTGGATTCCTTCGGACTTCACCCCACACACCTCTGAGCTCTGCTGACTCTGCTTCACATCCTTCCCTGGTTGTAAATCGCAGCTGAGGCCAGTTACAGGCTGACTCCTGAGTCCTCCTTCTGCTGCTGCTAAGTCGCTCAGTCGTGTCTGACTCTGTGCGACCCCATAGACGGCAGCCCACCAGGCTCCCCCGTCCCTGGGATTTTCCAGGCAAGAACACTGGAGTGGGGTGCCATTTCCTTCTCCAGTGCATGAAAGGGAAAGGTGAAAGTGGAGTCGCTCAGTCGTGTCTGACCCTCAGCGACCCCATGGACTGCAGCCTATCAGGCTCCTCCATCCATGGGAGTTTCCAGGCAAGAGTACTGGAGTGGGGTGCCATTGCCTTCTCCGCTGAGTCCTCCTAGAGAGCCATTAAGCCTGAGGATGATCCTGAAGGCCTCTCCAATGCACATATGTAATTTTTTAATGTAACTTTTTATTTTCTATCGCAGTATAACCAATTATTTTGGCCAGTATTTTAGCCACCTGATGCAAACAGGAGAGGACTGATGCTGGGAAAGACTGAAGGCAAAAGGAGAAAAGGGCGGCAGAGGATGAGATGGTTGGATGGCATTACAGACTCAATGGACATGAATTTATCTGAGCAAATTTCAGGAGATAGTGAAGGATAGGGAAGCCTGGCGTGCTGCAGTCCATGGGGTCACAGAGAGTCAGACAGGACTTAGCGACTGAAGGACAACAGAGCTGATTAACCATGTTGTGATAGTTTCAGGTGGACATCAACAGGACTCCGCCACACATATATTAATACAATGTATCCTTTCTTTCCCCAAACTCCCCTCCCCTCCAGGATACCATCTAACGTTGAGCAGAGGTCCATGCTGATGAATATCTTTTTAAGTAAGTTTGCTAGGAATGGAGGCAAGAAGGGAAGTGTAGAGATGAGAAGTAGAATTTTGCATTTATAGCCCTCAAGTAAATTTAAAAAAGAAAAGCTGGTGGGGAGGGAGGACAAGATTTTTACAGAACAGTGCCCACATTTAAAAAATAGCAATTTATGTGATTGAAAAATTGCTGGGTGTTTTTTTCTTTCAATTGAACTATTTATTTTCCTTAGAAAAATGCTTTCGATTCACGAAGTGACAAGGTAGCCGTATCCGCCTGGAGATGGTTCTTCAACCAATACAAAGAGCTCCCTTTCACGGCAAGCTTTATTTTACCGGGAGCTCAAGAATAGCTCCTTCTGGAGCATAATTAATCTTTCTATTCCACCCTACCTCTGAGAAGAGCCTCCATTAAAAGACTAAGTGTTTAGTAATTGTTTAAATGAATGAATTAGTGCAACTTCATGAACAGCATTTAAAGACACAAGAACAAAAGCCCAGAAACCATGGCTGACACATTCCCTTTCCAGTCCCACTGCACCTGACCAAAATCAAGAGCACTTTTTCAACCATGGCTGACACATTCCCTTTCCAGTCCCACTGCACCTGACCAAAATCAAGAGCACTTTTTCTCACTTCCATTAAGAATGGATAACAGTTTCCTTTTCCGATTTTTTTTTTCTAACCCATGCAGCAATAGAAATAATACGTATGAAAATAAGCGCTGTCTCCACTGTTATAGAAGGGAATATATATATGTGTGTCTGTGTGTGTGTGTGTGTGTATATATATATATATATATATATATATGTATTTGTCAACACTCAAAATGCTTCTGGAAATTCTCCTTTAAAGTTGCTGGGGCACTGCAGCAAAACAGAAGCTGAGCACCACCCATGCAAAGGACCCCGTCCTAGGCCTGGAAAGGCGAGGAGAACTCTGCAACAGTCAGCTTCCACAGCATTTATAGCTCAGGACAGAATAACATTAAGCACGGAACAAACATGAAGAAACTGCTCCCCAGGTAGCCATTAAAACAGTACGAGGAGAGAACTCACAGGCGAGGCCGCAGAGGTCGCCAAGCCCAGACCGTGTGACTGCACCGGGGCGAAGGCGCCTCCTGAGGCAGGAAGCAGATGGATGCGGACGCTGAGGATGCGGGCCATCCGCAGAGGCCAGAGAACAGCTGCTCAGGACGGCAGGTGGGCGTGTCAGAAGGTTTTCAGCAGAAGCAGTGAGTGATGTTATTTTATTAACTTTAATGAGAGGGGAACAAAGAAACCGCCATTTACATGCAAAAATCATACGCTGGCCACTGTGCATCTCTGATGTCATTTTCATTCTGACGAAAGCCTGCGAAGTAGGAATTATTATTCCATTTTACAGATGAGGAAACTAAAGCTTTATTAAATTTAACTCTAGGCTCTAGTCTGCCAAAGGACATTAACACTGTCTTAGAGTAAAAGCCAGGATATGACTATTACATAAACGCAGCTGACTTTCGATGAGGCTCATAAAGTTTAAATTCACTTTGAAAAATATTTATGGGCCTCACATTTCTGTTCACAGGAAAAAGGAGAAAAGTACATAAATCAATTTTATTAGTTCGGTGACCATTCTAAAAACAAAAGCCAGAAATGTACTCACTCTTTCTAACCACTAATAATTTTAAGAGACTCCTTTTCTTTCCTAGAGGGATGAAATTCAAGTGTGAAGGGCAGGTCTTACTATTATTTATTTACGATTAATGTATAATACCTATGGTTGCTTTTAACATTTTTATTACAAAAATATGAGAACTGTAAAATGTGGCCATACCCCCAAGTATTTTACTACAACAAAATAGTACTAGAATTTTCTTGGACAATGAAATCAATTGTTGTTGCTGTTTAGTTGCTTCGTCATGTCCAACTCTTTGCAACCCCATGGACTGCAGCACGTCAGGCTTCCCCTGTCCTTCACAATCTCCCAGAGTTTGCTCAAACCCATGTCCACTGAGTCAGTGATGTTACCCAGCCATCTCATCCTCTGCTGCCCCCTTCTCCTCTTGTCATCAATCTTTCCCAGCATCAGTCTTTTCCAACGAGTTGGCTCTTCGCATCAGGTGGCCAGAGTATTGGAGCTTCAGCTTTAGCATCAGTTCTTCCAATGAATATTCAGGGTTGATTTCCTTTAGGATGGACTGGTTGGATCTCCTTGCAGTCCAAGGGACCCTCAAGACTCTTCTCCAGCACCACAGTTCAAAAGCATCAATTCTTCGGTGCTCAAGAACCAATACTATGTGAGTCGGTGATGCCATCCAACCATCTCATCCTTTGCCGTCCCCTTCTCCTCCTGCCCTCAATCTTTCCCAGCATCAGGGTCTTTTCCAGTGAGTGAACTCTTCGCATGAGGTGGCCAAAGTATTGGAGTTTCAACTTCAAAATCAGTCCTACCAATGAACACCCAGGGCTGATCTCCTTTAGGATGGACTGGTTGGATCTCCTTGCAGTCCAAGGGACGTTCAAGACTCTTCTCTAACACCACAGTTCAAAAGCATCAATTCTTCGGTACTCAAGAACTAATACTGCTCAAGAACCAATACTATGTATCTATTGTATGTTTCTCCAAGTGCCCACCAAAACCAGAACATCCTATTCAACTCAAAGATTTGAATGCCTACAAAACTTAGTGGGTATCGCCTCTGGATATCTGGTGCTAGGCAGACCCCAAGTACAGGACGCAGAGCTATACTCTCAGAGTGAACTGGGGGATATCAGAGCACAGTGTAAAGATCAGGGTGCTATTCTGGCAAGGAGCTATGGAACTCCAGGCGAGTCAATCTCCATTCTAATCATCAGGTGCTGTCATCCGTATATAAAGTCAACCTGACAAACACAAAAGATCTGAGGTATACAGTTCATCTAGTCTTAATCTTCCTCTACTTATTTACTTACGAAATAGACAAGAACAGTACACGAGAATTTTCGTATTGTGTAAATCCTTAGTTACATTCTTAGAGTAAATCAATTACAGATAACAAATTCTATCCGCCCCCCCCAAAAAAAAAAACAACTAAACCTTTACGAAAATCTCACCTTGATTTACATCCTCACCAGCAGTGGTAGTAGAGCAGTGAAGGCGCTCAGTCCTGTCTGATTCTGTTACCTTTAAAACACATTTGCTGTTTTTTGTTGTTTTTTTAGTTGCTCAGTCCTGTCCAACTCTTTTGCGACCCCATGGACTGTAGCCGCCCCGTCTCCTCTGTCCATGGGATTCTCCAGCAAGAATACTGGAGTGGGTTGCCATTTCCTTCTGCAGGGGATCTTCCCAACCCAGGGACTGAACCTGCATCTTCTGCAATGACAGGCAGTTTCTCTAACCCTGAGCCACCTGAGAAATCCTGAAAACACATCCTCGGGGACCTACTTGTTGAGCAGTTTGGCCTTAACCCTAAGTTAACTTCATATTTATTTTCAGGGAAAGGAGGATAGTGGCATTCAGAAGGAAGAAGAGTAAGTCTAGGGGAGGGATGGACTAGAAGGCTGGGATTAGCAGATGCCAATTATTAATGTATAGGATGAATATATATATGTATGTATGACTAAGTCACTTGGCTATAAACCAGAAATTAACACAACACCACAAACCAACTACACTTACTCACAGTCCATCTATTCTTGTGGTCCCAGCCTTTGTTCCTCCATCAGATGCAGGGGAGGCAGGCATCCACGTTCCAGCTGAGCCTGCCACACCCAGTGCCTGGTACACGTCCTTAACAAATATCAGTTCACTTCACCCACTCTACCCTTTATCACCGAAGATGAATTCTAGTATCTTTTTAATTCTAATAGAACTTCTTAAAAAAAAATTTTAAAGGTATCAGAAATAGTACAAAGCACCCTCTGGTTCTTTTGTAAAAGGTCCATGTTTATATTTACTCTACACCAGGTGGTGACTGCATCAGTGAAATTAAAAGATACTTACTCCTTGGAAGGAAAGTTACGGCCAACCTAGATAACATATTTAAAAGCAGAGACATTACTTTGCCAACAAAGGTCCGTCTAGTCAAGGCTATGGTTTTTCCAGTGGTCATGTATGGGTGTGAGAGTTGGACGGTGAAGAAAGCTGAGCACCGAAGAATTGATGCTTTTGAACTGTGGTGTTGGAGAAGACTCTTGAGAGTCCCTTGGACTGCAAGGAGATCCAACCAGTCCATCCTAAAGGAGATCAGTCCTGGGTGTTCACTGGAAGGACTGATGTTTAAGTTGGAACTCCAGTACTTTGGCCACCTGATGCGAACAGCTGACTCATTTGAAAAGACCCTGATGCTGGGAAAGATTGAGGGCAGGAGAAGGGGACGACAGAGGATGAGACGGTTGGGTGGCATCACCGACTCAATGGACATGGGTTTGGGTAGACTCTGGGAGTTGGTGATGGACAGGGAGGCCTGGCGTGCTGTGAATCATGGGGTCACAAAGAGTTGGACATGACTGAAGTGTCCACAATGGGGGTGACATCACCCTCCAAGGCTTCCCAGGTGGCGTAGTGGTAAAGAAGCTGCTTGCCAATGCAGGAGCCACAAGAGATGTGGGTTTGATCCCTGGGTTGGGAATATTCCTTGGAAAAGGAAATGGCAGCCCACTCTAATATTTTTGCCTGGAGAATCCCAGACATAGGAGCCTTCAGTGTGTGGGGTCTCAAAGAGTCAGACACGACTGAGAATCTGAGCATTCCAATCACCCTCCAAGGGGATAAAAAGTGGTTCCAAGAGGTGGAGGGGAGAAACCTACCACTTTTATGTATAAAGCACAAGATACACACACAGTACATGAGCAGATGTATGCAGACTCTAGTTTCCATTAGTGTGATTAGAAAGAAAAATCTTATGAGTCTTCTCAGGGAGGTGATTGTGAAATGAGGGCATCATCTGTTGGGAACACAGTGGGACTCAGTTCAGCTGTGCAGTTTGTGTCCAAACCCATGTCCATTGAGTCGGTGATCTCATTCTCCGTTATCCCCTTCTCCTCCTGCCCTCAATCTTTCCCAGCATCAGCGTCTTTTCAAATGAGTCAGAGCTCTTCACATCAGGTGGCCAAAGTATTGGAGTTGCAGCTTCAACATCAGTCCTTCCAATGAACACCCAGGATTGATCTCCTTTAGAATGGACTGGCTGGATCCCCTTGCAGTCCAAGGGACTCTCAAGAGTCTTCTCCAACACCACAGTGGGACTACTGGTTCTCAAAGTTACTGTCATATTTTTTAATTAAAATAAACCAAAGCTTAATCAATTTCTAATTAACTTTCAGAGCTTTTCTTCAAGGACATGCCTTATACCATTATTAAAATAATAACAACAATAAAGAGGTACAACTTGTGACCTTCACCTACAGAAGGCTAAGGCGGAAGACAATCCAAATTAGGAAGCTGAAATCTAATATCAAAATCATTTAAAATAAGTTAGAAGTTACTGAGGATAAGAAAATGCCAGATAAGGAAATTCAGCATCCCACAAACTTGGCACATCAGTGTCTCTCCCAGGAGCTATGACAAACCTAGACAGGGTATTAAAAAATAGAGATATCACTTTGCCTACAAAGGTCTGTACAGTCAAAGCTATGATTTTTCCAGTAGTCATGCATGGATGTGAGAGTTGGACCATAAAGAATGCTCAGTGCTGAAGGATAATGCTTTTGAACCTGTGATGCTGGAGAAGACTCTGGAGAGTCCCCTGGACTGCAAGGAGATAAACCAGTCAATCCTAAAGGAAATAAACCCTGAATATTCACCGAGAGGACTGATGCTGAAGCTACAATACACTGGCCACCTGATGCAAAGAGATAAAGACCCTGAAGCTGGGAAAGACTGAGGGCAAGAGGAGAAGCGGGCAACAGATGATGAGATGGTTGGATGGCATCATCAACTCAATGGACATGAGTCTGAGCAAACTCCAAGAGATGAAGGCGTGCTGCAGCCCATAACGTCCCAAAGACTCGGACATGACTCAGCAAATGAACAACAAGCTGAGAAAAAGAAGGTGGTTTGTTAAGGCAAGTAAAAAACAGAAGTTAAGGGGAAAAAAGAGTATTTGGAGGAGCGTGCACACAGCTGTGTGAAGCTGAGAGCTGACTCTGATGCACTGACTGCTTCCCTGAGGAAGGGGACGCCCTGCGGGAGTTGCAGGTGGCGGGAAGAAGGACCCAGGAGCAAGCTATAAGGCTGCGGTATCGAAGTGTCTTCCAAACAGCAGCAGAATGGAGCGAGTCCTGGTCTCCTGCACTCTCTCCCCACCTCCCTCCTGTTCTCACACGTCCATCACACCAGCTGAAAACTGGTAAAGCTGGGAGCCTCACAGGGCCTTGCTTGGTCTCTGGAATGAGCGTGTGTGCTCCCTCCTGCCAGAGTGGGACCACCCCAGGAGCAAGAATGTGTTGTCTCCTCCGTGAAGCTGGCTCAAGACAATGCTCACAGTCCTGTTCCCCAGATTCGACCCACGTGGCTGACCATCAGGCCACTTCTTCTGGGGCACCTGGGTTAGTGGCTAGGCTTTACACAGCTTTAACTCTCCCATGCTCACTATAGGAGCATGGTGCCAAAAGTAGGGAGGGCACCCACCAAATTCTGCCAACTGGCACCCTGCACCCCAGCGCGCATTGGACCCAGTATCCTCCCAGCCTCCAAGGAATATGCCTCATCACCAACACTCAGGCCGTCAGGACTAAGGAAAAACTCTGCTCTGGCTAAATCTACACTCTCCATCCACCCATGCTTTAAGGTCAGGATCATATCAGGTCTCCCAACAGCCTACTGAGAAGCCAGCATCTGAAATTGTTAATACTTTCAAAGGTTCCATAAGTTGAGAATCAAGAGATCTGGGCTCTAGTCCCTGCCACCTAACTAGCCATGTGCTCCTGAGCATGAAGGTCAGTGTCTCCAAGCTGGAATCCTTCACTTGCAGGCCTGAGGAGGTGTCTCCTATCCTAAGGGTTTTTTAACTTGAGGGTGCCTCGAATCCCCTGGTGGGCTTGTTAAAACCCTGACTGTTGGGCCCCAATCCAGCACTTCCAATGCAACGGTCTGGGGTAGAGCCTGAGACACTGTGTTTCTAACAAATTTCCAGGTGTGGAGAGAATCCACCTCTTTAACCCCATCTGACGCCAGGGACCATGGGACCACTCTGGCCAGAAGGCGGGACTGGGTGAGGTGATGAGTGGCAGGGAGACCCCCCCCCCCCCGGCACAGAGCACCATTCCTTTTCTCTCCAACATAAAGTACTACACACCTCTGCGTTCTCCACATCATCACAAGATGACAGACCTCCTGTGCCCAAAACAATTATTACACACACATAAGGGCCCTGAACTGCACAGCGGTACTTGGGTTTAATGTGGTTCACCATCCAGACAAGCTGGCCTAAGCTTTCTAGAACTGCTTTTTGAAATATACGCCTTTTTATATAGTTTTGACTTGCAAACCATGTAAATGATTCACACATTCGAAAATTAAATCAGGAGAAAAAGGAAACCCTATGAATGAATTAAAATAGAAACTGAAGCTAGCAGCTACACACCCGATTGATAAATCCCACAAGGAGATGAGTATTCCTAGTAACATCTGAATATAGCACTCTGCAAATATGAAAGTCTAAGGACAAAAACAGCTTCAAACAAAACTCTACTCTGTGTTCACTGCTAAGTGTTGTAATTCTGAAATGATTTTATGTTTACTGAAAGTGAAAGTTGCTCAGTCAAGTCCAACTCTTTGTGACCCCATAGACAGGACACCAGGCTCCTCTGTCCATGGAATTCTCTAGGCAAGAATACTGAAGTAGGTTGCCATTCTCTTCTCCAGCAGATCTATGTTTATTGGAGGATAAATTAAATAAATAAATGTGTTTTATTAGGAACTAAGAGTTTTCAGTCTAGGCAAAGAGAAAACTATAAAATACACAAGATTTTAGAAATTAAGGAAAAAATGATTCTGAAAAATATATTCCCAAGCTCTACTGAGAGGGTCTAGAAGCAAAAAGAGCTTTCCTGGTGGCTCAGACGGTAAGGAATCTGCCTACAATCCAGGAGAACCATGTTAGATCCGTGGGTGGAGAAAATCCCTTGGAGAAGGGAATGGCTATCCCCTGGAGAAGGAAATGGCAACCCACTCCAGTACTCTTGCCTGGAGAATTCCATGGACAGAGGAGCCGGGCGAGCTAGAGTCCATGAGGCTGCAAGGAGTCGGGCACGATTAAGCAAAGACACAAGGTGACACACACAGGAAAGCAGAAAACCTCTGCAGCAGTGACCTCACTGAGCGTCCAGATGCTGGTTTCTGAGTGCATTTCCCACTGAAAGGAGCTAAGGCTCCTCAGAGGAAGGGATTTGCATTCTGGAAGATGAGCCTCAAATACCTACTTGTCCCAAAAGACAAGGAAATATTCAAAAACTACTGGGGCTGTGTCAAGGGGCTGCAGGAGGCAGTCTTTAAAGAGCTCCCCTGACTAGATGTGGCATGCTTTCATTAGATAATAATAACGGCAGCTGCAACTGATGGATACACATTGAAGAAATGTTAATAAAACTGCCTATGTCCATAGCAATATCTAGAAGAAAGAAGACAAGAAAGGGTGGGGTAGGTAACAAAGGAAACTCTTCTTTACAGACTGATGCACGCTCAGAAGCCTGGAAGATAGAATCTGAAAATCAACACTTGGCAGTCCTATTAACACAGTATCTACATGTAGATTACTTCCATGGAGCCAACAGCATGGGGAACTCTGCAGTCACCTCTTCCATCAAAATGGCTTCACTAACACTGGGACAATCAGGATGGACGTGCCCCCTGAGGTCATGCAACAGGAAGATCCAACACCACCAAGGTGTTCTTGCCAAAAACACTTATTCTGCATCTAATTAAGCCTCGATCTAACTTCCAGTTTACAGGAGATATAGGAGGAGGAACAAGTTAAAGCACAACATGAAGAAACTATCAGACAAATCCAGAATCGGAGCTACTTTACCAATCATTGGCTGGGCTCTTCCAAAAGTCAATTTCTCTAAAAAAAAAAAAAAAGTAGGAGGGACTGACCTAGATTAAAAGTGACTTAAGAGATAAGCTAACCAGTGTGTGTACACACCGTATCTTCCTTATCCATTCATCTATCAATGGATATACGTACCCACACACATGTATACACACAATGGAATATTACTTGACCATAAAATAGAATGAAATCATGCCATTTCCAGCAACATGGATGGACCTAGAGATTATCACACGAAGTGAAGTCAGACAGAGAAAGACAAGCATCATGATATGACTCATAGGTGAAATCTTTTTAAAAAAAATGATACAAATGAACTTATTTACAAAACAGACTCAAGGACATAGAAAACAAACTTATAGTTACCAAAGAGGATTGAGGGGGATGATAAATTAGATGCTGGGGAGTGACCTAAACACACTACAATACATAAAACAGCTGAACAGCAAAGACTTCCTGTATAGCACAGGGCACTATGCTCGGCATTCCAAAATAAGCTATAATGGAAACGAATCTGGAAAAGGATATGTGTGTATGTATGTATGTATAACTCGGGCTTCCCTTGTGGCTCAGACGGTAAAGCATCTGCCTATGATGAGGGAGACCCAGGTTCGATCCCTGGGTTGGGAAGTTCCTCTGGAGAAGGAAATGGCAACCCACTCCAGTATTCTTGCCTGGAAAATCCCCCACGGAGGAGCCCCGTAGGCTACAGTCCATGCGGTCACAAAGAGTCTGACACGACTGAGCAACTTCACTTCACTTCGTGTGTAACTGAACCACTTTACTGTACACCTGAAATTAATACAACATTGTGAGTTAACTATACTTCATATTTTAAAAAGATATTTTAAAAAGAGATAAGATAACCAAATGTAATGCACAAACCTCCATCGGACCATGATTGGAAAAAAATGGTTATAAAAACATCTTTGGCATAACTAAGTATATTTGAAATAGACCACATTAGGTGACAATCTGAAATGATTCATCCTCTCAAGTGGTATTTTGATTACGGCTGTATTTTAAGAGAATTGTGCTCAAGTATTTACAAGTACTGCGTCTTGGTATCACAATACAGACATACCACACACACAAATGAAATGCTAAAAGTTGCTCAATTCAGCAAAGGGTAAAGAGTTCATTTTCTGAGCAGTGCTGTAATTATGAACATTTTCATAATAAAGAGTTGGTTGCATATTATTTAAATAAAAACATTAATTTCACTTCTTAGAAACAAATTCTAAAGAATTTATGGACCCCCAAGTTGAGAATTACCGATTTAGACAATTCTTTTGTTTGTTTACCTTCCAGAGTGTTAAATAAAAACAAGCCGTACCTCAACTGCAAGAGACAAACTAGCAGGCTCTTGTGTGTAATAGGAATAACGCAAGTGTGACATGAAGACACAGGACTGGAGGATGCGGGAGTGCGGGGTAGGGGACGGAGGGTGCAGTGAGCCTCCGGAGGCTCAGACTCTCCTTGCTGCAGCCTTTGGGACTATAACCAGAGAGCTGATGTATTTTAAAATATGAAAGAAGACAACTAAAACTGCAAATACTGTGTAAACATAATCATTTGTGCTTAAATAGCAGGGTTGAAAGGGGGCTTCCCAGGTGACGCTAGTGATAAAGAACTCTAGTGATAAAGAGGGCATGGCAACCCACTCCAGGATTCTTGCCTGGAGAATCCCATGGACAGAGCAGCCTGGCGGGCTACAGTCCATGGGGTCGCAAAGAGTCAGACACACCTGAGTGACTAAGCACAGCCCAGGGAGCTAACACCCCACACGTGATTCAGCATGGCACGTGGGGTTTTAAAGGGCAATGATTTCCCACTGAATAAAAGGTATAAAAAATTCACATATATATATATATAAGGACACAAGGATTGAAATGAAGGGGCTATCAAGAATTCAAACGGCCAATTCAACCAATTCAAGTAACCCTCAAAATGAATCACACCACACACACACCCCCACACACACACACCCACCCCTGTCACAATAGGGAATTCCAAATAAGCTCTGTGGACTGGATCAGTGCCGAGCCCCCATGGCTCACCTTGGATCTAAGCCATGCAGGCAGACACACATGCTATACTCAACACTGGAGTCCAGGTCAGTTCTGTGCAGGACTTTAGTTGCGACACTGTACTACAGTTATGCAAGATGTTACCCTTGCAGAAAACTGAGTGCCAGATACGTGGGACCTCCTTGAACATTTTTCTGCAAATTCTTGTGAATCTGTAATTATCACGAAAGTTATGCATTGTAGATCTCACAGCCTGGTCTTGTCCTGTTTGAACACACCCTTCAAAACCTCTCCACCACCAATCAGATATATGGCACGCTTTCTTTAGAAAAGAACTCTTTCAAATCCTAAAGAAAAGTGATTCTTAAAAAAAAAAAAAAAAAAAGAGCTCAAGCTCTAGAAGAAACATAAAGACGTGTACACCTCCAGCAAACAAAGGGCTCCCTCCCTGACCCCTCAGTCTCCCAGAAAGCACCAGGGCAAAGTGGGGATTCTCGACCTGCTCTGGTTTCCAGGGTCACACAGTCGAGTGCAGCAGGTGAAGCAGACTCGGGCAGCCAGCCTGGGGGGCTCACTCAGGGCTGAGGACAGCTGACAGCTGGGGACAGCACCCCCCCCCCAACCCGCTCCCCACAGCTGCGGCTCCTCTGGCCTTTAGAGCCCGAGCCACAGCCAGGAGCCCAACAGCTGCCTCCCAGTGTCACTCAAGGAGCAGGCTCGACAGGCGGGACCAGCCTGGGATTCTTCCTAAGGATCAGCACCCACACCTTTTTGCTCCAGAGATGAGACCGAGTGCACTCAGAAGGCAGGCAGGACCCTGCTCTCAACCAGAACCCTCTCCCA
>SJYQ01094372.1:150971-186236 GCA_006410935.1 Redunca redunca
ACAGTCCAACTCTCACATCCATACATGACTACTGGAAAAACCATAGCCTTGGCTAGACGGACCTTTGTTGGCAAAGTAATGTCTCTGCTTTTGAATATGCTATCTAGGTTGGTCATAAATTTCCTTCCAAGGAGTGTCTTTTAATTTCATGGCTGCAATCACCACTGCAGTGATTTTGGAGCCCCCTAAAATTCAGTTATTCAACTTCAAATCACAACCAACTTGAGATTTACCAAAGAATTTTAAAACATTTTTTAAGCACTAGACATTTAAGAAATGCTATATTAAGAACAAAAAAATAAATAATTGGCAAAACCACTATGAAACTTTAGGAACTGTACTGCAAACTCTTTTTTTGTCTGATATAGAGTACTCACAGAAAATGGAAAAATATTTTCATTTCTGTTTCCCTTAGTATTGGTAAAATCTCAGTGATTCTAATTCAAGAAATTTGCTACTAAGAAAGTCAGGATGAAGCTCATCTTTGTACTAACTAACCCATGTAAGTTAATACTATAAATAAGAGAGATGAGTGCAACTTTTGGAAACATTCATGCCTTTTATTGTAAAGTAAAATAAAATAAAATCTGAAAAAAAAAGAAAAGCTCATGTATAAAAACGAGGAATTTGATGAGCACAGCACATTTCTACATGAGCTCCTTGACTCCGCAAGTTATTTGTATTTTACTGGAAATATTAAACTTCATGTGTGTTTGTTGCTTAAGTACTTTTTGAACTTTATATTATCGAAGTTATGCCTCAATAGCTGAAAATAGTATGAAGCAAAACAATTAAACCCCTGGTCCATACCATCCAAATCTCTAGAGGTAATTTCTATTAAATAAAGATCTGTTTCTTGAGAAAACAATCTATACTCTAATGCTTTAATATTCTCAGATGATAGTTTACTATTATAGGCTTCCAGTAATGAGTCTTTTAGGGCTACCTTGTAGCTCAGTTGGTAAAGGGTCTGACTGCAATGCAGGAGACGTGGGTTCGATCCCTGGGGTGGGAAGATCCTCTGGAGAAGGAAATGGCAACCCACTCCCGTACTCTTGCCTGGAGAATCCCATGCACAGAGGAGCCTGGCGGGCTACAGTCCGTGGGGTCGCAGAGTCGGACCTGCCTAAGCGACTAAATGTGCCTGTGCAATGAGCCTTTTACTTTTATCTTACTCTTCTCACCTGTCTTCTGTCAAAAGGCATGAATTTAATACATTTTAGATTTTAGATACTCGTGTAGCTTTCTGTTTTATAGATAATGTTTATTTCATTCATTATCTTATTTTTAAAAGTTTTCATAATAGCCACCCTAATGGATGTGAAGTAGTATCTCATTGTGGTTTTAATTTGCTTTATTCACTCTTAATCCCATCATTAAAGGTTATTTATTTTTAACAGTGGGAAATATTTTTCATTTTTTATGCGTAATATTTTAAATTGGGATTATTGGCTGTATGTAGTTGTAGTTTGGCAATCTGCATTTAACAGCATTAGTAGAGTATTTACCAATGCCATTAAAAATCCCTTAGGAACATTATTTTTAGTGGGTGTGAAATCTTACCCAGAGAAAGACACATTCAAGTATATGTATGGGTCCATTTTAATTGAATATTGGCATGCTGAAAAGAACAGATTTTAATGGAACTAGCAATCTGAATACAAAGCAAATTCTATCCTCAAACAATAGGAATGATTTGGCTGCAATGAAACAGGTGAGTTTTCATAACACTTTCTGTCATTATATTAACTTCTTTAAACACTAGATTTATTGATATCACAATAAACAAAATTAAGAACAAGCATTACATAATTTAACCTATCAGATATCTCAAGGCAATCATCTTTCACCGGAGGTTTATTCTTTGTGTAATTAGATGTCTCTTATTTTTTAAACAAAGCTTTTAAAATAAGAACTCTCTTTAGGGATTAAGCCAACCAGATTTTATCATTGAAAACATGTTCATAGTTCAGTTAAGCCTGGCTTTCCCCTCTGGATAATCATTCTTCAAAATGCTCACCAGTGGATCTTTAAAACATCCTGTTGAGATCATTATCAAGATCTCAATGATATATTATGAAATAAAAGGTTTATAATGGGATAATTGAAACTTCCTGCCTCATACAGTAGATATATTTTTATATTTATGGTATTCACACCAAGAAGTGGTTCTAAAAAGCTCAAAATATTATTTGATCTTAGTGGTTTGGGGACAGAGGAACTGGCACTGCCTTGATTTTTGTATAACTTGGCACAAGTCAGTGCTTTCTGGAGGGACTTTCAGCACAGACTTCTGTCAGATTTGCCATATGGAGTTATTGGGCTCAGATTATAGAGGTTTTCCTGGTTGTTAGCCTGATTTAGGAATTACCAGTGCTCTCCAGGATTTTCACCCAAAACAGAGAGTGTGCAAGCGAAGAAACTGATACCTCAGGAGACCAATAAAGTTTGATAATTGGGAGGTTTTGATGGTTCCCATCTTTTCTGAGAGGTACCATCTCATGAAGCTCTTCATTGGCAATAGTGAAGATGGTTCCTGTTAGCCCCTGAGAGCAGATAATAGTCTGACACAACCTTGCCTGAATGATCCCAACTGTCTGCTTCCCCATGCTCCTCACCCCAGCACTCCCCAAACCCTAAGACTGTATCAGCTACAGGTCAGCCTGGGGAATGAGGCTGAGTCCAGGGCCAACACAGAAATCCACTTCACTCAATAACATTTTCATTTATTGTAGATACAACCTGGAGTGTACCTACTTCAGAGAGTGTGAGTGATGAAGTGTGGGAATTTGTCAGAATGAAGATCTTAAAACCTTTTTCACTGAAGGAGGAGAAAGATGAGGGGGAGGGGAGTTACAGGGAGGAGGGAGAGGAAACCCCATTTTGAGAGTTCTCAAATGTTCTGAACACTAGGAAACACCTCTTGCTCCTAGCACTGAGTTCTGTGTGAAAGGCAGCCTTGTTCTTAACTGTCTTTTCTTGAGGAACATCATGTGGACGGATTTCCTTCCTGTTTCTCACCAATAAAATTCAAATTTTCATGTCACCATCACTATCAATGACTTTTGATATTATGATGAGTCATCCTAATGGATTAAGGCAGAAGTTGAAAATAGGTCCCCTTAACACAATTATGGATTTTATTTTAAAAATCCAGTGTTTTCTTTAAATCAGAGGAATTTACATAAAAATCAAAATTTCTGTTTCTCTTGAAAATACAACCAATCTGGCAACACTCAGCTCACATTCCCACCTCCCAAGAGTGGCACATCGGATAGTGGCTCTGGCTTGGGACTCTCTCTGGAGCCCCAGTGGAGTCCCCACCTGCTTGCTCTATGTATTTGCATCCCTGATTAATGTCAAAAGGCATATGAGTTTTCTACTCCTCATTTTGATTAGGAGACTTATTAGAAAAGGGACATCCCCCAGGGCTTCCCTGGTGGTTCAGACAATAAAGGATCTGCCTGCAAGATGGGAGACCTGGGTTTGATCCCTGGGTCAGGAAGATCCCCTGGAGAAGGGAATGGCTACCCACTCCAGTGTTCTTGCCTGGAGAATTTCATGAACAGAGGAGCCTGGTGGGCTGCAGACCACGAGGTTGCAAAAGAGTTGGACACAACTGAGCGACTAACACACACAGACCCACACCATACGCTTTGAAGTGTCTTTCTCACGCGGAGCAGAGGACACCAAGCAAACATGTTCTGTCATGGGGGCAAGTCGTCTGAGAAGCAGTTAATACAAATATCTAGTAATTTACTCAGTAATTCTGAAAGGTGGGAGTTAAACCACCTATAATCGGCTCTGGGGTTTGTTTACAACACATATGCAGGGTCCCCCCTCAAACTACGGGAATCAGAATTTGGGCAGGGAAGAACCTGGCATGTGAACATTAAAGAAGCATCCCAGGTGATTCTTATGAAACATAAAACTTGAGAATTATTGAATTCTTCCAGGATCTGACAGCTCTTCTGCTTGGCAAATACAGTTAGAAGGAACTGATAGACCTTAGGAAATAATCTTAACTCACCAGTCCAGCAATGCTGAAGATGCAGAATTTTGTCCTTATCAAAAGCCGATCAACGCTGACCTTTTTCAGTGAGTGTCCAACACTAGATCAGGTACGACAGTGAATAAGGCTGATAAATATGCAGTTTTGTATATAACAGAAAGAGGGTTTTTTCTCCCATTATCATAAAAAAAAAAAACAGGAAATTACTGGGCCATTATGTCCATTTTTGCTGCATTATTGTTTTCACCCCTATCTTTAATGTGGAATTAAAGTATCTACACGCATCTACTTGCTTTCATTTCTAATATCTGGAAAGGTTTCAGCTTGACAAAATTAACATGTAGACCATGCTCCCTCCTGTAATCTCACCGATGAGTCACTCCACAACCCCAGCACAGAACTGCTTCTGGGATCCTGGCTGCTAACTAGGCTTTGAAACCTTAGCAGGAAAAAAAATTTTTAAACTTGTGTGTTTTCTTCAGAGGTAATAAGTAAATGAGAAATTACCATAAATATACAGTTTGATTCACTCTAACTAATCTTGACATAAAAACTGACGAAGCTGTGCACAAATTGGACCTAGATTCAGGTTCTGTATCTACACAGCTAATGCACACATGAATTATTCAGTGAAATTTGCTTCAGTGGGTTTTTCTGAGTCATCTCAGTGTGTGGCCAGTTTCAGATAATACATTAGACCATTATGCATTATGGTCAGTTCACTATATATTTGTTCAAAATACACCCTGTGTTGGTAAATCTGTTAAACTCAAGTTTGTGATTCACATATGTCATCTTTACCCAGATGTCCCCATGTATTTTGAACATTAAACAATAATATTTTCATCTTTCTGAGCCTCAGCATTCACAGTTATTCATTGCATTGGGGACACGCAGGTGGGAAAATAGACAATTGCTATTCCATCTGTGATTGCTGTGGATGGGGGAAGTACAAAGGAGCCAGACAAAAAATAAATAGAAGGGCCAGGGGAGGCTCCTTGAAGGAAGGACCTCAGAGCTCAGATCTCAGAGCAGAAGTTGCCAAAGGAAGAGAGAAAGGGAAGGCATTCATTTACTATTGTTGAGTATCACTCCCCTACAGATTCAGTGACTTAAAATAATTATGATCCCACAGTTTTCCTGGGTCAGGAGTCTGGCTCAGTTTTACTTGGGTTCTACATGCAGGGGCTCGTGAGATTGCAGTCAGGAGGTGACCAGGCACATTTATTTCTGGGACGAGGGTCTTCTTTTCAAGCTCCTGCAGGTTGTTGGCAGAATCCAGTTCCTTGCAGTTTCAGGACTGAGGTTCCTGCCCCCTTGCAGGCTGTGAGCTCAGGCTCCTCTCAGGTGTTGAAGGCTATCTGTGGTCCCTCACCCTCTCACAGCCCTCCCCCAACATGGCAGCTCACTTCTTCAAGTTTAGTAGGAGAATGTCCCTCTTGAGAAGGGACCCAACTCCTCTTTTTAAGAACTTTCTCCTGATTAGGTCAGGCCCACTTAAGTTAATTAACAGACTTGGAATGCTTAATTCCATTTGTAAAACCCTTTCACTTTCTCCAAATACTGTAACCTGACCACAGAAATAACATCTCATGCTTATAGGGCTAGCCCACATTTAAGAGAAGGGAATTACAGAGTGTATGGATACAAAGAGATGGGAATCTTCTGGGCCATCTGAACATTGTGCCTATCACATTGTGCCTATTCCAAGCAGGAAGAATCAAGTATATGAAAGAAACATAGGTGAAAGTATGGCGTTTACAAGTGTCTGAGGGTAAGCCTGGAGTCTGACCAGAGGATACGCAGCAGGTCAAGCCAAGAAATGTGGGCTTTATCCTCAGTGAATAGAGAAAGCAGTGCTGGGTTTAACTGCCCATGCCTGCATACACTGTTATATGGTCAGTTTTCAAAGAATATTTGAACTACTGAAGTATGGAAAACTTCCTACAATAAAAATTGAAAAATCAGGATATGCTTTATATTACATAGTATTCATTTTGGAAATATCTATGACATTTTTAAAGACTAGAAGTAAATACATCCATCTGTTAGCCATGGATCTGGGTGGCAAACTATGAATGTTAGCTATCACTGAGTGGGGACTTATAGGTAGAGATTCCCTATTCATTTTCTTATTTCTAAAATTCTCCACAATAAATGCATATTTATTTTATAATAATAATAAATTAAAAACCTACTTGTGGTACTTGCAAATACAAATGAATCTGAACACAGTTCTCTTTGAAATCAGTTGAAA
This sequence comes from Redunca redunca, assembly GCA_006410935.1. Lineage (NCBI taxonomy): Eukaryota > Metazoa > Chordata > Mammalia > Artiodactyla > Bovidae > Redunca > Redunca redunca. The sequence goes on from SJYQ01094372.1 coordinate 157,241, forward strand.
ATTTGGTACTCCAGATATTTTGACAGGTGGGAAACCTAGGTCAGAATTTAGCTACATGTGAGGACTAGTCAGTGGAAATGAAGTCCAGACTCAGCAAGGGCGACAAGTATACTAGACCTCCCCAGGTTTTATCTCATAACTAAACATGGGCAGCAAACGCAGTCTTTAAATTCTGGTGGTATTGAAGCTAGCCACTTCCCTCTACCTCAGTTTCCTTACATGTAAAAGTGCAGGCAGGTGAGATTCTATTCTTATCCCAAGATGCCATTGCAGGTAATACACAAGTGGCCTGAATTTCACCCATCATCAAGCCGCCTTCCTCCTGGAGGAGTCAGTCATTTAAGCAGTTCTGCTTACCAAACACCCATTGGACATGGAGCTCAGAGCCAGGGTGAGATGCTGGAGGTGCTGAGTACTATTTTACAAATGGCATGACCTCTGCCATGTAGCCAAGTCCATTCTAACCTTCAGCACTGTTCATCCAGGAAGAGAGGGAGGAGCCCTTTGAGAGCCAAATGGGAATTTGGGAATAAGAAACAATGACAATGAAATCCTTCCGACACATCTTCAAGTTTCAAGAGAGCAGTTAACAGAAGAGAGAAAACTGTATTTTTAGAAGTTGTTTGGGAGGTGAAAGGATTTTTCTTGAAGGGAGGAGGGCAGAAGAGATTGGGGGAAGAAATTGTTTTCCTTGGCACTGCAATACCTCAGAGATCTTTGTATCAAAATACAATGAAATGGGGCTTTGCATCTCTCTTGCTTCAGGAAAATGAAAAGCAAGCTCAATAAAAAATGAATTGGTCAACTGAATAGACCACATTTCTGATAAATGGCATGATGACTAAAATAAAAACTCTTAAAATACATATTTTAAAATTAGATTTCTGACCTTCGATAGGGCTTATCATGCTATTTATACTGAGGCAGAAGGAGCTGATTTTTCAGTAGTTGCCTCATCAAAGACATGACTCATATTTCCTTAAGCATTTACACCATATGTTTCCTGAGGTAGAAAAAAAAACTAAGGTTTTTCTTTTTTCTAAGCAATTAGTGAGATATGAACCAAAAGTTAGAAGAAATCATTTAAAAAGAATACTTTGCAGGGCATGCAGTTTTCAAATGTTGATTTCTAGAAACTGAAATCATATCACTCTTTGGCCAGTGTAGCCATTTGATTGATTTATGAATATGAATTAGAAGTAATCATTGTGAAGCCAGTTTTACCATTAAGAAAAAAGGCAAATTTTAGTTTAGTAATGAAACACAGGTACTACAGAAATTCACTTAATATGCAGAAATGTGAATTGGAAGTAAGAAGCCTTTGTTAAACTGAAAAGAATCATTTTAACGTTTAAAAAGAAAAATATCACTTTAATTGACATTTAGTGACATTTTTGCATGCGTACAAGCTGTGACTGTGAGATAATGGTTCATATTATCATGTGGCCAGTGGAAATTAAAGCAATTTTTTTGTTTTCTTTTTTTTTTGGTTGTGTGGGGTCTTAATTGCTGCACACAGCCTTTTCTCTAGTTGTGGTGAGCAGGGCTACTCTTTTGTTCTGGTGTATGGGCTTCTCTTGATGCAGAGCATGGGTTCTAAGGCACACAGGCTTCAGTAGGGATCTTTCTGGACCAGGGATTGAACCTATGTCCCCTGCATTGGCAGGCAGATTCTTATCCACTGTACTACCAGGGAGGGACCAAGATGAATTTATTTTTATGATTTTTAACAACAAGGATCATTTTAATACAAATATCTTATCTAGCACAAAATTATTATTGTAAAACTCATAGGAAATGCATATTTTATTTAAGAGATGGGGAAGTACATATCCAGAAAATCATTAATATATAAAAATCAGGGTCCCAACTAAGGACTTGCTAGTTTTCTGCTTGGTGCCTGAATCGCTTGACATTTTATTCCATTACTGGTTTGTTTTGTTTGTTTGTTTGTTTGTTTTTAGGGTAGTAAATTTAGGAATAGAAAACAGGTTCAACACATGTAAAAAATTTGTATCTTAAGGACATGTCCTCATCCTGTCCTAGGCTGTTTCTACCTCTCATGTTACCTGGCTTGGAGCCCTACCACCATCCTTCCAGTAACCCAGGTCAGAAACCTGCCCATCACACTTAACTCTTCCTTATACTGTCTACCTAACCACCCCCAGCCAAGTCCTTTGACTTATACCTTCTCAATATCTCACAGGTATATTCTATCTATCTCAACTTTATTTATTTTTTGAGCATTTTTAGATTCATAGTAAAATTGAGTGGGAGATATTGAGATTTCCCATATCCCCTCCCCACCCCCAACACCATAGCCTCCACTATTATCAGCATCCCCTACCACAGTGGCACATTTGCTGTAATTGATGAACCTAGATTAACACATCATCACCCAGAGTTTATAGTTTACCTTAAGGTTCACTAACTACACCCTATGGGTTTGAACAAATGTGTAATGACATGGGTCCACCATTATAGGGTCATACAGAATAATTCCACTGCCCTAAAAATTCTCTGAGCTCCATCTTTTCATTCCTCTCTCCCATCAACACACTGATCCTTTTTACTGTCTCCATATATGACATTTTATAAAATGTCATATATTTGGAATAATTCAGTATGTAGTCTTTTCAGATTGGTTTCTTTCACTTAGTAATGTGCATGTAAAGCTCCTTCGTGTCCTTTCATGATTTGATAGCTCATTTCTTTTCAGCACTGGATAATAATCCATTGCTTAGATGTGTCACAGTTTACATATCCATTCACTTCCTGAGAGATGTCTTGGTTGCTTCCAAGTTTGGGCAATTATGAATAGGGCTACTGTAAACATCTACATGCAGATTTTTGTGTGGACCTAAGTCTTCAAGTCCTTGGGTAATCACAGGTACTCTCTTAAATTCTGACCCCATCATTTCTGCCTCCTATTTCACCTCCCTAACTCCCAATCTTGAACTGCCCTTAAACCTCTCCCCACCAGCTTATGCCCCACCATTCCACAAGGATAATTTTTCTTAAATGGAAATCTGCTTGGTCACATCCTGCTTTTGAAACTTCAATAGCTTTCTAGGACCTGTTCTTGGATACCTTCTCCACACATCACCTTAGCAAATAAGATCCTTTTCTTATGTGGCTCCTGCTCATCCCTCCAGATTCACCTTTTGGCGCCTCCCACCCATCTTTCCACAGCCATCTTTCCACCATGCCCACACTGGGTTTCAGCCTTGGCAAACTATCTGGAGCATTTGAGTGGGCCTCCCCCTCTGCAGCGCAGTCTCCTTCTGCCCAGACACCCTTTCCCTCCCACCCCTGCCCCGTCTGGTCAACCTCTGCTCTTCATTTAGGTTTCAGCTGTCAGCAGACATCTTCTCCTTGAGGATGCACTCTTTGTCCCTTTAGCACCTTGGAACTAGGACTTCTCCATGGTCCTGTCATCCTGTGCATCCCCCATCCTAGATTTTATCTCATTGATTCATAATCATGTATCCACTAGTATAGTCTTTGTTTTCTAGCAGAGTAGATTTTTGTATGGCCAGGGACCCCAACATACTCACCAGGTCCTAGCACTGTGTCTGGAACACAACAGGCATTTCACAGTAGTTGATAATTGAGTGAGTCTGTACAATGAAAAAGCCACCTGTCTGAACATAAGGAAACATAAAATTGATATACTAATATAATACATAAATATATAATTATATAAAATTAAACATTAAAATAAAATTAACCTTAACTGTAACATCTTCTATAGTACCTCCATGTCAATTAAACCTGCTTTCACCTGTAAGAAACCCCAACTAAAGTTCATTTAAACAAATGAAGTCTCAAGAGACTTGAAAACAAAAGTCTGCTGGCCTTCGGTCAGTACAATGGTGGAGCCAGAATCTCTGTACTTCTCTTGGTTTTTCTCTAATAATCATAAAATATCTGCAGCTCTAGACATCACATCTACTCTCAGTTCAAGAAAGGGAAAGGCAGCAACAACCCCTTCTGTCTCCTTTATCAGGAAAGCAAATTTATTCTGGAAATAGCCACTATTTTTTCATTTATTTTTCATTGGCTAGAACTATGTCAATATGTCAGCTCAATTATAAGAGAAGCTAAAAAAATTAGTGTTTAGCATTTCCAGCTTCAGTATTGGAAATGAGTAAGAGACAATGGTCTAGAAATAGATGTGGGATTAGGCAGCCAACAGTATCCACTATACCCTGGGACAAACCATGGTACTTCTTTTACCCTTTGATTCCTCTTTTCTGAGTGAAGAATTAAAACAAATGATCTTTCTTCTAGAATCAACTTCCTCTCATTCTACAATTCCTGTTTATTGTCTTGTCCATGGTAGAATTGCCTTCTATATCCAAGAGTTCAGTTCAGTTCAGTTCAGTCTCTCAGTCGTGTCCAACTCTTTGTGACCCGATGAATCGCAGCATGCCAGGCCTCCCTGTCCATCACCAACACCCAGAGTTTACCCAAACTCACGTCCATTGAGTCGGTGATGCCAGCCAGCCATCTCATCCTCTGTCGTCCCCTTCTTCTCCTGCCCCCAATCCCTCCCAGCATCAGGGTCTTTTCCATGAGTCAACCCTTCGCATCAGGTGGCCAAAGTATTGGAGTTTCAGCTTTAGCATCAGTCCTTCCAATGAACACCCAGGACTGATCTCCTTTAGGATGGACTGGTTGGATCTCCTTGCAGTCCAAGGGACTCGCAAGAGTCTTCTCCAACACCACAGCTCAAAAGCATCAATTCTTCAGTGCTCAGCTTTCTTCACAGTCCAACTCTCACATCCATACATGACCACTGGAAAAACCATAGCCTTAACTAGACGCACCTTTGTTGGCAAAGTAATGTCTCTGCTTTTGAATATGCTATCTAGGTTGGTCATAACTTTCCTTCCAAGGAGTAAGTGTCTTTTAATTTCATGGCTGCAATCGCCATCTGCAGTAAGTCCAAGTCCTTCCCTGATGCTTCACGTTTAGAGAAAGCCTGATCCAAGGAAGAAGCCCCTCTGTTTTTAAGAGCCTTCCTATTATAAATTTTCCCTGACAAAGGCTGAATGATACACCTCAGATTTCCTGCCTGTGACCTCACCAATCCCTTTGCCATGTGGAGTCCCTCAGACTGTTTACGACCGTTACCATGGCTTCTCTGAATATTCTCTCTCCCAGGCTAAAATTCCACTTGCTCCAATAGTTTTACAGATAATCCCCTTCTGTACTCTCACCACCCTGGTCAGCTGACACCAGACATACTGTCTTCATTTACTTATGATTCACTGAACAAATACCTAATGAGTTTCAGCCATGTGCCAGCACTGTTCTGGAAACTGGTGATAGAGCAGACAACTATGCAAAGCTTTTTCACGGAGCTTACCGAGGAGGAGCAGAGGGAGGTGGAAGATCACACACACAGACACACAGACACACAGACACACAGACAAACACACACACACACACACCTTGTTCCTTCCCCATTCACCCCTGTGTCACTGTGACCTTGGCACCGATCACTATCTGAATGGTAATGTGTGTGCGCATGTGCTTTCTATTTGGGCATTAGGGAAGGCATCTCCAGGACCTGATTGAGGAAAAATAATCTGCAAGGGAAAGAAAGAGCTTTTGAACAGGGGAAACTATAAGAGAATGGTCTGGGGTAGAATAAGCTGGGCCTGATGTAGAAACAAAAAAAATACTCAGAGGAGGAGAGTTTGCAGGGGAGGGTGGTGAGCCTGATACAAAGTATATAGGGCTCCCATCATACCAGATGCTGAAGGCCAGGGCATGAATTTAGGCCATATTTGATTGTATTTCAGCATCGTCTTAAAAAGTGTCTGGACAGAACCGAATACACAGCAGCACTTACAGTCTGGTGGGAGCAGTCAAATGTACAACCTCTCCCTATCGCAGGCATTGCGTTTCTACTAATATGGGCCAGGATCCCGTGACTTTTCTGGAAGCCCTCTAGTCCCCGCTGTGACTTCCTGTGATCACTTTGACGTGCATGACTCACATGTCTGAATATCACTTGTCCAAGAGAAGGAGTAGGTGGATGTAATGTGAGGAGTTATTAAAATGATTCATATCTCACTTCCACCATATAAAAAACAATATAGAGTCAAAAGCCGCCCAGCTTGGGGAAGCCTAAATTACATATTTGAAATTCAGTCTGTCGTTGAAATGAGATAATCTAGTCCCAAAAGTTCATTTCTTGAGAGTGATCTTCCCAAAGCAAAATTGAATGATAAGAACAGAATGAAGTCTAAGCCCCATCCCCCCAAAACAGAAAAGATTGAAAAAAAAAGTGATAACTCCAGCCAGGCAGGAATTGGAGGAAGAATAGAGTTGTTGGTACTTAAGTTGGTGTGAGCCAATTAAATGTTGGGTTTCCACCTTCTTGGGGACCCTATTTGCCTTTCCCCCAGCAGCCTTGGGTTTCTCTCTTAACTGTGGACCTCAGGCCTCAGAGCTGACCACTCTGGTGATGACATGCTCCACCCTCCCGCAGAGCTGTGAGCAGAGACGCTCTCCAAGGCAGCCTATGAGCCCCTTCCCTCCTCTGGCCCTACGTCCACCATCCACCCCGCACGCTGCATCTGCCGTTCACTAACTCAGACAGCGGGGATGCTAAGGACTCTCCTCTCCCATATGGCACCGAGTTTCGTTTCATCCTTTTCCTCTTCCCTATCAGTAGGTATTCTGGAAGCCAGTTTTATGATGACACTCACAACTAGCATGAAACCCAGATAAAAATAAAACAGGATGTCAATAAAGAACTAATGACGTGTGTCTGTGTAAATGTATAATAATAATAATAATAAAAGAAGAGATATCTGTTTGCAAAGGTACCGTTTTAAAGTCATGGGGCTTTCAGTGATGCTGCTTTATAAATGGACCGACATATGTGAATGTTTGCCTTCGTCTCTCAGCCATGAAAATCTCCCCGTGGACAGTGGGCTCTGAGGTGAAAGGTGCTCTGTGGGAACTAAATAGTTCACCAGCACACCTTCGATAAGTGCTAACCTAACTATTTTCAGGACAGAAATATTGGGAGGCAGCTGAAAGCAATTTAGGGAGCATGGAAAGAAATTGTTAAACAGGCTGGTAATCTGGCCTTTCCTAAAGTCTGGATTCAAAATCCAAAGGCAAACAGCAAAATGTTATGGTATAGCACGGGGCACTATATTCAGTATCCTGTGATTAAACCACTATGGAAAAGAATATAAGTATATACATAGATAGATAACTAAATCACGTTGCCGTACAGTACAAATTCACACAATATTGTAAGTCAACTACAATAAATTTTTAAAATATTTTAATTGAAAATAAGCACAACTAGAAAGAGAAACCAATACCAGCCTTATCAGAGGGAAGTAGATGCCCAGCATGAAGGTAGGAAAATGCCTGGAAGGATTTAGATGAGAATGGCAGTTCCAGCAATGACCTTGGTTCAGGGTGTGTACAGAGCGGTGGGAAGACCCCTGTGCTGGAAGGCATGGCTCCACTCCTGACCAGCTGAATGATATTTCCTACCCTCTTTGAGCCTTCTCTCTTCTGTGTTAAGTAAGGGGCTAGACCTGGTCAGGTGTAATTCACAGTATATGTGTCATAATTTATGGACTCTGCAGTGAGGAGTGGTGTGCTTTGGAGTGGGGAGTGGTAAAGGGCAGGGTGAGCAGATGGGGCTCTGGACTCTCTGACACTCTCCCCACGCACCCACCCCCACTTTTCAACAAGAACAACTCACTTTTATCTCATTATACACTGAACCCTTTGTAAGATCCTAGTTTTAAAAATACAACTTTCAATACTTAAAAAAAATGAAAGCGTGTAGACATCTAGATATTGAGATTCCTTCCAACCAAAATATGATTCTAACACTCTAATTAAAGTATGTAAATGATATACAACTATCTATGGATGTTAACGATTTGTCAGTATTACTGAGCAGCGATAGTAACACTGAAGTAAGAGAATGAATCCCCGCAAGCAGAACATCTCAATGAGCAATGCATACTGATAAGCCATGGATAATATATAGTACAAGTAGTGAGCACATTTTATTATTTTTATTCTTCAGAGGATTGGGGAATATTCATTTGCAAGGAGCTATGGGGCTTGCCTGGTGGTGCTAGTGGTAAAGTACCCACCTGCCAATGCAGGAAATATGAGATGTAGGTTCGATCCTGGGTTGGAAAGATTCCCTGAAGGAGTGAATGGCAACTCACTCCAGTATTCTTGCCTGGGGAATCCCATGAACAGAGGAGCCTGGTGGGCTACAGTCCATAGCATCACAAAGAGCCAGACACAATTGAAAGGAGTTAACACAAGGAGCTATGGGGTTCTATCTGTTCTTGGCACAACTACATAGAGCTTTTAGGATCTGCTGGTATATCCTTTAATGCAAAAATTATATATATTTTTTAACTTTTCAAAGATGGTTCACTTTTTTCCAAATGGTCTAGAAAAATCTCATAATTGATGTTAAACACTCAATTATTCAGGTTGGATGGCATCACCAACTCAATGGACATGGAATTGGGTAGACTCCAGCAGTTGGTGATGGACACGGAGGCCTGGCATGCTGTGGTTCATGGGGTCGCAAAGAGTCAGACACAACTGAGAGACTGAACTGAATTGACTGATTTAGGTATTGGTTTAAAGCACGTAGTATATACTAGGGATCCTACCAACTGTAAAATAAGAGTCATTCATCATTTAGCAAATGTTTTCTGATGCCCTAGCATGAAACAGGCATCTTCTCAGCACTTTGAATTCATCGTGAAACAAATAACAAAAAAAATAGCACTGAGTTTCACATCTCAGCCCAAGTAGAGCACACATTTCAGACTGTAGACTGATAACTTAGACATGTGGGACATATCTCTTTCACGCAAGGAGCTTAGAGTCCAGTTGGAAAAGTAAAATGTCAAGACACGCAACATTAACAGGCTGAAAGGTGGCACGGACCCCAAGTGCTACAGTAGTTTCAGAGGAGGCTGAGAGTTGGACTTGGGCAGACCTTGAAGCAGAAAGTAGAATTAGACAGATAGTGCCAGGCTTAGTGCCGGGTATATAGTAGTTGCTCAAGTATTGTTGAGTAAATGAAAAACCACGACTGACTGGGTTGACTATTCCCACACTGAGATAGAAGGAAAGTAATTCGGCTTTTTTTTTTAAATTGGAGTATAGTTTCTTTACAATGTTATGTTAGTTTCTGCTGTACAGTGAAATGACTCAGCTACATGTACATATATCCCCTCCTTCTTGGACCTCCCCCCCACCCCACCCATCTAGGTCATCACAGAGTACCCAGCAGCCTAAGTAAGGGAAGCCTTGAATTCCAGGTAAAAATTTTGGAGTCAGGTATGGGGATGAGAGTTGAACATAACACACAGAAGCAAAAATTTGAGTCTTTCCCCAGAAAGCCTGTTGCAGGCATGATTCCTAGAAGCAGGGAGACCTATCAGGAGCTTTTCTTCCAGGGCACCTGTGAGGACATGAGGTCCTTGGCTTGGCGGAGTCAGATGGCCGAACGAGAATCAATCGTCTGTGGACATGGGGTATACAGAGAGGGAGAGGGAGTGGAGAAACAAGGTGGGAGTCACACACCCACTAGTGGTGTATGACCTTCAGCAAACTGCTTAACGTCTCAGTGCCTCAGTGTCCCAATCTGTAAGATGGGAATGATGACTTAACATCTATTTTATAACACAGGAGATTGTGAGAAGTAAATGAGGTGCTGAGGAGAGTGCGTAACAGAGGGGAAGAGAGGCGAAGATGGACTGACGAGGGCAGGGAGCTCTATGCCACTCCCCACTCCATCCTGAGAGCACGAGTGAGGTCTTGGAGTCTCAACCACCATGCTGAAGATGGGGGCGGTGTTCCTCTGGAGACTCCTGGCTTCACCTGGAAAGCGTGGGAGGGCTGGGATCTGCTGTTCCCCACCTCTCACTGGGGTGGTGCCTTCTACACAAGAGATGCTGCAAAGGATGGGCAACCGGGATTCAAGTATGTATCTAATGATGAGTGCCACTAACAGCTGTGGGGACATGGAGACAGTGTCAGGGGGACTCTCCAAATTTAGGAAAGTGGGGGATTTAAGTCGGGATTGAAACTCTGGTGTTCTGGATTCTGACATCCTGCTGGGTTTCCAGTAGCTGCTACTTTCTGTTCTGTGACAGATAGGTGTGCAAAATATTGAGATGGCCACTGGATGTGGGAGAAGGGTGGGAGGAGTGAGCAGGGGTCCCTTTGGAGGAGAGAACTGCAATTCTGGAGTGCGGGGTCCAGGAGCACCTTCTCCACACACCCCTGTCCACTCGGACCTCCTTCCAAGGGCAGGCCAGGGAGGCATTACCATTCTTCAGTGATCTCCACCACAGGGAGAAAACGAAGCTTCTGATGGGTTCTCCTGGAACACAGTTAGTGCCTCCCTCCACAGTCCAGGAAGTTTGCCACTGCTTCTGGGCTCTGCTCCAGCCTCATTTTGTATGTCTTGTGAAAGAAATATGTGTGCGTTCCTGCCTCTACGTTTCATCCTTGCTGCTTTTTATCTAAAATATGTATAATAGCCTGCCACACCCTCCCCCTCTACTCCTAACCATCTCTCCTTTTGTGATGACAGAAACTCCTGAGTGCCAATTCAGCACTTACACACTAATATATCTTAAAGTGGGCATCAAGACGCTTTTGTGAAGAGCATTTCACTTGGTTCTCACTGCAACCCTTCTAATTACTGAGGGTCATTGTTCAATGCACATGGTACCTATTAAGAAAGTCAGCCCTACCCAAGGGGAATTCTAGAGTGACAGAAATGTTCTACCTCCTGCTAATATGTGTATTTGTCAAATTTGATCAAACTAGACATTTAAGACCCGTGCATTTCACTATGTGTAAATTGCATCTCCATTTTCTCAAAAAGAAAGAAAGAAGCTACAGTGGGAAACAGTCGTTGAATTGCCAAATATCACAAAACTAGAAATCAAGTTGAAAGAGTCTTTATTTGTAACATCTGTTCAGACTCATAAGAGGTGTGAACCTGTCAAAGAGGACACTTCTCTTTGCTTCTTGGAATGCCCTCCTTAGTAGAAGGGTAACAGAGAGATCATAGATGATGGATGGTTCTCAAGGGTGTATTTAGGGGGAAGATAAATGAGAAAGTCAAGGTGCCTGAGAGTGAGAGAGGAACTAAGGAGGCATTAGGGTGTACAGTGGAGATTTTACTGGGGGTCTGTTCAGTGTCTCTCCTTTTCTCCAAGTCAACAGAAAACACTTCGCACAATCTGGTTATTCAACTCTCTCTCAGTTGTCTGGCTGGCTGGCTCTTTGTCTGCCTGTCTTTCCCTCCCTCTCCCTGGATGCAGGACAAGGTAAGAGTCAGAATTGAGACATCAAACAAATTCTCCTGTATACACTCTGCCTTTTCATCTGTTTATAATATGCTCTGATTTCCCATCCACACTTTCACATTCTTGGTGCCTTGCTCAGTCGCTTAGCTGTGTCTGACTCTTTGCGACCCCATGGACTGTAACCCACCAGGCTCCTCTGCCCATGGGATTTTACAGGCAAGAATACTGGAGAGGGGTGCCATTTCCTTCTCCCTGACTCAAGGGTTGAACCCATGTCTCCTGAATTAGCAGGCAAATTCTTTACCTCCAAGTCACCTGGGAAGCCCTCACATCCTTGGTAGAAGAGATTACTCCTATACCTCTTTGCATTTACTTCTCCACACCATTATTTTCTAATTATAACTTCTATTTTTCCTCACTTCAAAGAAATGCATGTTCATTGCAGAAAATTGAGGAGACGCTCATAAGCTGGGAAAACAACTTCAGAAATGAGTGCTATCCTTTAGAACACAGTCACATAAATCATTATTAACATGCTTCGTGTTACAACAGTGCTGCTAATGATGGTGGTGGTGGTGATGGTGACGATGATGGTGATGATGTTGATGACTAACATTTATACTTGACTGTGTGACAGGCACAGTTCTAAGCTATATATATATAATTGCAATCTTCACAACAATCCCAAGAGGTCTTATTATTTTCCTCTTCCATTTAATTTTATTTCATATTATTATATAGATGAGGAATCCAAAGCAGAGATGTTACGTGTCCTGATCATGATCACACAACAGAAAGTGGCAAAGGTGGGTTGAGACCAAGGGAGCTGGGCTCTAACTTGAAGGACACAAGTAGATTTCAACTTAGTAGTAGCCCTAAATCACTGCAGATGGTGACTGCAGCCATGAAATTAAAAGATACTTGCTCCTTAGTCGAAAAGCTATGACCAACCTAGACAGCATATTCAATAGTGGAGACATTACTTTGCCAACAAAGGTCCATATAGTCAAAGCTATGGTTTTTCTAGTTGCCATGTATGGATGTGAGAGTTGGACCATAAAGAAAGCTGAGCACCAAAGAACTGATGCTTTTGAACTGTGGTTAAATGGACATTAGCCATTGCCTGCTGAGCTAATAGACCCTTCTGGAGAAGACTCTTGAGAGTTCCTTGGATTGCAAGGAGATCACATCAGTCAATCCTAAAGGAAATCAGTGCTGAATATTCATTGGAAGGACTGAGGCTGAAGCTGAAGCTACAGTACTTTGACCACCTGATGTGAAGAACTAACTCATTGGAAAAGACCCTGATGCTGGGAAAGAGTGAAGGCAGGGGGAGAAGGGGATGACAGAGGATGAGATGGTTGGATGGTATCACCAACTCTATGGACATGAGTTTGAGCAAGCTCTGGGAATTGGTGATGGACAGGGAAGCCTGGCATGCTACAGTCCATGGGGTCTCAAAGAGTCAGACACTATTGAGCAACTGAGCTGAACTGAACTAAGGTGATGGAGATTGTTTTCTGTTTCTACATATCTTTCTAGAATAACTCAGATAGTTAATAGAAGAATAGATTTCAAACCCAGGAGTGTCTACTGTGAACAGGTATCCTAACCACAAAGTTCATAAACAGACCCCAGCAGACAATCACTGTTTTCCTTTATATAAGCAATAAGCATCCTGATTCTACACCGCTGCCCTGAGAAAGGTGGTCACCAGCTCCGTCCCCATGGCTTGGCGTTGCTGCAGGGTATTCTTGCTGCCAGGTCTGTGACTGTGTGGGGGATACAGCCCCTCAGCAGAGGGTGATGTGGAAGGACAGCCCAGAACAGAGCAGGGTGAAGGATTTATTTTAGTAACGTTTAGGCTCCTGCTGTGCCTGCTGCCTTAAAGTGCCTGATGAACTGTGTACATTTCAAGGCAAGTGGATTGAGTAGCATTTTGTGTTAAGGAGCATACTGTTTGTCTCCTTTGCAATGAAAAAGCGTCTCTTTCAATTTACAGGATTACAAGTCACTGTGGGACACGTGAAAATTCCTAACTAGATGACTTGTAATATTGGTTATGGAATAACTAAATAACTCATTTCTACATGTCTTGATTATTATCAAAAGTTATACAGAGACCTAACAGTATTATCAAGGAGAAGGCAATGGCACCCCACTCCAGTACTCTTGCCTGGAAAATCCCATGGACGGAGGAGCCTGGTAGGCCTCAGTCCATGGGGTCGCTAAGAGTTGGGCTCGACTGAGCAACTTCACTTTCGCTTTTCACTTTCATGCATTGGAGAAGGAAATGGCAACCCACTCCAGTGTTCTGGCCTGGAGAATCCCAGGGACAGTGGGCCCCCGTCTATGGGGTCGCACAGAGTCAGACACGACTGAAGCAACTTAGCAGCAGCAGCAGCAGCAATAGTATTATCAAACCCTATGCAGAATGTCAGTTTGTAGTTTCTGAAATTTTAGTTAAAAATGAACCCCTTCGGTTGTTTAAAAAAAATAAAAGAATGCATCAGTGCAGCACCAGATGGAACATTTTGTGGTAAACAGGTTAGCCATTGCCTTCTGAGCTAATAGACCTTTCTGGAGAACTGACCAGCCCAGAAGGAGAGCTGCAGGCCAGACACACTGCTTCTCTCTATCTACACAGTGTCCTCTGATCCTATGGCCAGTTGGAACTGAGATGGACATAAAGTAAAAATTGGTAAAGTCCTACCCAGGTGACATGCTCAAGATTCAGAATGGCTCTGATTAATAAATCAAGGCCCATTTCAGATCCATGACTGGAAAAAACAGAGGCATTATCGTGCTTGGGGAAGCGGAACAGAGATTGCAGTTGAAATGTTACTCATGTATTTGCTAAAGCTTTCAACAGAGGGTCATTCATTGTGATTCCAGCATTTGAATTCAGAAAAGCCAATTATCTTAACAAATGACTAGAGGAAACAATAGTGCAAATGTATTTTAGAGGAACTTTCCTCTCCCCAAATCCTTCTTATTTGACATATAATTTTATTTTTATGAGTTGAACTGAGGAGAAGGTATGCTGACGTCATTCCTCTCTGCAAGGTTAGTCTTACCGAGGTTTTTTCCCCCAGACTCTGGCATTCAGCTGGTCATTTGGTCAACAGAAAACTGACAGAGCCAACTGAGACAGTAATTTCCCCTTTACCACATGTAAATGGAATCTGAATTTAAATGCTATTACATGAGTGCCATTATGTCTTGACCTAATATTTTTCCTGTCATTATAAATGTTTTATTTTTACATCTGATTTAATATATGCCATAGGGTGTTGCAGTTTTCTTAAAATATTAATAGTGGTATTGAGAACCTTGCTGGAAGAAAAATAACATACAAGTCTTGATTATCATCCTGTGACATCTTGAGAGGATTTTTCCATATTATTTTCTCTCAGCTTGGGAGTGTGCAATTTTTTTTATTTTACAGGAATAAAATTATAGGAAGGGATGTGACTTAAAATTAATCTGAGAGTTGTTTTCAGCTGCTTTGAACTTGCTGAAACTACAACTTGAGTTGCAGCAACCTTGAGCTTCCTAATATTGGTAAATTTTACCTGGAAACCCTTGAAGCCTCCATCCCAATGAATTAATTATCTTTGGGTGGGAGGGGGCAGGAGGTACCTGAGTGTGTGTGTGTGTGTGTGTGTGTGTGTGTGTGTGTGTGTGTGTGTTTATTCGTGTTTATATCCTTAGCTACTAGCTAAAATTCTTTTTACTCCTTTGTAATATACTGTAAAAGAAGGGCATTCATATTCTTCCAGGAAGCAACACTAATCCAAGCAAAAGAGTTCATAGCCAAAGAATGCCAGTGGGTTTGCTGTTCAAAATTCTCCCCTCTAAGGTCAGCACTATGCCCTGCTAAGTCTGCACCACACCCAGGGAAAATGAGTCAGGAGGAAGGCAAACACTGGTCTGCACCTGGAAGAGCCCTTGGCCCAAAGCATTCTGCCCACAGGCAGGACCACAGATGTTCTACGTTTCTCCATGAACAAAAATGTTTTGTCACACTGTGGCCTCAGACTGAACAGACCACATTCTTGACGGAGGGACTAATACAACAACTCGCTCTGGCCAGATTTATTACTTAATGAGAACAGACAGAGGATTCCTGTGACAGGGACTGGGCCTCCTAAATTCATCACCTTCATTCATTGTGTTCCTTTTCTTCATAAACACATAGTGCTAGTGAGGCTCCTGCACCGTGTGCTCCTCATGGAATCTTCTACCCCGTTTACTCTTATGCACGCTAGGCAAGACTGTATCTGTGTTTGCTGGTTTCCACACATCAAGCGTATGCAGAATTTTTCTGATGGTCGAAGCTGTAAATAACATGCCCCATAGAGTGTCAATAGTTCAAAAAATTTATTATTATTGTTTCCTAGTTAAATATTACTGCAGTTTTATTGCTTATTTATTAATCCAACTTATTCCCTGAGTATGCATGCATAAATGCACCTTGTATGTGCAGTGACAACATACAATTTGGAAAGAAGTTGCCAAAAGTAGCTTTGAAAAATTTAGTAATGACTGACCATATGCCCTGTGATAACTAGTGCTCACATACACCATTTCCTTTAATCATTGTAAGGCCAGCTAGGTATCATACTCATGCACCATAGGGTTGTTTGTCCACTGAGTAAATGTATTTGGCTGAAGGGGAGAGTGGGGTGCAAATCCAGGTGCACTCCTCTTGCTAATCCAAGTATCTAAGGGGATGCATCTGCCCAGAGGGAAGCCTTTTCTAATATGCACAAAGTCCCCAACTAAGTTGGTATTCCCTGAAATGATTATCCTCATTTTATAGCTGAGGAAAGTAAAGATGTTTCTTAAGAACGTGTATCCAGGAAACAGCAAAGCAAGGACTCAACCTAAACCAATATGGCTCCAAAGACCCCATTCCTTCCCCCAAACCACTGCCACTTCTTTCTTTGATTCATTTACTGAAATAAGGCTCGTTGTGCCATTTAAAATGCAAGGACCATCTGGTTGTATATTAGTATTTTTAGATCTTTTTCTGAAAGTGAGTTTTAATGAGGAGGTAGAAAGGGACAACCAGAAGATAGTTTTGAAGTGGTAGATGGTAAAAGGCTCAAAAAATATACCTCCCCTCCAAACTCTACCTCCCTTAGAGTATTAGAGAGGAGAACCCCAGCACTTCTGCTGAAATTTCCAAGTGAACTGTTTACCTAATAGGGGGTTCATTGAAGCTATTAGTAACTATTAACCTATGAAACTGTGTTTACAGTTCACAATTATATTTGATTTTCACAAGGCTTCCTGAAGAACAGTGCTCAGTCAACACTTTCTTTACCTAAAGGGTGTGATCAAAGAGCACAAAGCATGACAAATGAATATGGGGCCTTCGAATGTGGAGTTGACAAAGGATCCTGCTTCACAGGTTGACACACTGATCTTCCCCCAACTCCACATAGCCTCTGAGTTCCACTTACAATTTTGCACAACTGGGTGTCTAATTAAAACATAATCATTCCATTTCAAATCTTTCCCTGTATAATGATCTCATTTTTCAACTTTCACTAACATGGTTATGCTGGTTGCAGTTATTATCATCAATATATGTATGTAAAAATGTCAATATGCACCAGCAGATAATATCTGCTAATAATATGTAACAAGGATTGATCCCAGTGACCTTAAGTTTCTTGCTTCATTTTTAAAAGAACTCAGACAAAATGATAGGAAAGAAGTGGATTTATTTAGAGAGAAACATACTCCAGAGTGTGGGCCATCTCTGAAGGCAAGAGAGCCTCAAAATATGACGTGGTTAGTTTTTATGTGCTGAATAATTTCATAGGCTAAAGAGTAGGAGGATTTTTCCAATTATTTTAGGAAAAGGCCAGGGCTTTCCAGGAATTGGGCCACCACCAACTTTTTAACCTTTTATGGTTGGCCTCAGAACTCTAATGGCGCTGGGGGGTGTATCTTTAGATGTGAATGTATTACAGTGTGTGTATAACGAGGCTTAAGGTCTCATGGAAGTCAAATCTTCTGCCATCTGGGACATATCTGGTTCCAATCAGTGTGTGCTGTGTTCTCAGACCATGTCATTCTTTTAAAGGTTGTGCCCTGCTCCCTTTCCTCCTATCTCAGAATAAGTTGCCTTCCCGTAGAACTTTTCACTTTTGATGGAGAAGATGGAAAGTGGAGGTGAAGGAACATTGCATTAGCTACTGAAAATAAGAAAGCAAGTGAGGACAATAGGCATTCAGTAAGGTTGTCATTTTTTTTTTTTTATATTTATGGTATAGGTTTGCTGTATTTTGATTCTTTCTGTAGTGGGTGGATTTGTTTATATGGAGAAAAGTGTATTTGTTTATACAGACAAGGAGGTTGAATATGTATCTGGTTATTTCAGAGAAATGCAACTTGTTATTATGAGCATTTAATTCAATAGGACAGTATCCAGTTCACTTTGATGTAAAACTTTGTGGTGAAAATACTATTGATTCCCTCACCCCACCGCTTATAAACACTGGCTGGTTTCCTGTCAGTTAAGATCTTGATATAAAGTTATTTCAGACCTGCTCTCTTAGAGCTCTGTTTTCTGTCTCTCTTGACTGTAATTATTGTAGTTATTGATTTGGCATATCAATTGGCATATAAAAGGGAAAATCGTATTGCCTGTATTTATCATGTGTTATATTCAATATCTATATGTAAGGCCTGGGCATAGGAATTTTTGTAATCTTTCAAGTGATTTTCTAAAAGATTACTTCAGACCTTCTCTTCTGCAACCCTACCAAGCACACCGCGCCCCCCACCCCAACACACACACACACACACACACACACACACACACACACTTCACCACCACCATCACCAAGATTTCAGAACAGTAGAATCTGAATTGACCAAAACCTCAAATTCCTGGACACAATGCCTAAAGTGAAAACACTGCCACTGTCCAATAATTCCAGAGGAAATTTCTCTTTATTTTAAAATCAGTAAACTTCTCTCTGTGTCTCTAATGGATTCTCGGAAAGTTCTCCCTGAGCTTTCTTATTTGGAAGTGAAACTTATTTGAAACTTGCCTTCATTCAACCTACCTGTCTCCCTCTACAACTCTAAGGTGATTGCTGCTTCCTCTTTCAAAACTCAAGCACTTCAGGGGTGGGACGTGGAATGGGGTGGTGGGGAGGTCCTGTTTTTCCTCCTTTGTCATTTCCATTTTGTTCTTCCCTCTCCTCCTTGGAGTTTGATGCTAAGCTCATTGCCCTTTCTCACTCTATGTGCTCCTGTTCACTGTTTAGGCTTTTAATATTTCAGGTCTCTTTTTGTAATACCTAATTTTAAGAATTATTGTTAGCTTATTAGAAATCCCATTAATTACATATGTGTGCAATTATATATATATATTATATATATGTAATCCTCTACACATATAGTCAAACATATTCTATAGAAGCAGTGGGATTCATGACTTTGAAAAGAATGACCATTGCTGGTTTAGGCAGTCTGGAGCTGCTGGCATCTTTGGATGCTTTTGATTTTTACATCCTGATGTCATAAAATAGCTTTTTGTCAAAAGAGCATTTTAATCATGACTCATTTTCCAATTTCTTTCCTCCCTGATCCCAGCATCTTTCCCTGAGGCACACACTGTGCCTGGGTTTCCATGTGGAATCCAGGGCAGTGATGTCAGGCAGTTGGAAGTCCAGCAGAATCAAGCAGAAGGAATTTTTGCCAAGACACCAGATCATCTGTTGGGTCTGTGAGAGTTCAGGATTTTCTCTTTGAGCGAAAGCCACAGATGACCAGAGCTGACCTCAGGCTTCTTCCTGGAACTTCTTAATGTTATTTAATCCTTGGATCCTACACTTTTCCCTGCCAGATGAACGGTCTTCTCTAGCAGGGAAATCTCTGGGATACGTTGGCTACCATCACTTTGAGCTGCCCCAGTGTTTACTTAAGTTGAAAGCCAGGTTCATAAGTCTTTCTCTACAAATTGTTGCTATTGGTGTCTTTTTGTATTATCCGTGTTTCTACTTTTCATCAGTCTCTGGTTTGACTCGTATCCTTTTCTGCACTTTGTTGCGGAGTCAGAAGCCATCATAATCGATGTCCTTCTTTTCGTCTGATCTACTTTGCAGATTTTGCACTGTGACAACTCGACTAAGATCACTGTTCCCTTGAGACTAACCCCTAGGCAACCTGTGCTTTCTTCTTGCTCTGCTTCTTAAGGTTGCATTTTCACTTTAAGACAACATACAGCTCAGGGAATGCAGACTCTTGAGAAGACAACATGTAAAATAGATCCAAGAGCTTTAGTTTCAAAGCTGAGTTCAAAGTCAGGCCCTGACTCCAGGATGGGACCAAGGTTGATCTGTGTTCCCTCTCAAGGCCTCAGTTTCCCCTGCTTAGAGGGGGGATTATAATATTTATCATTGTATTGCAATTCTGATCAATGCCTTGATTCATGAGATAAGGCATGTAAAACCCTTGTACAGCACCAGGCGTGTTGAAACATTTAATATGCACAGCTAACACAAATAACTTGTGCTGTGTAATCATTATTACAAATGTCTAATTCTTTCAGGAAAGATACAAATGAACTTATTTATGAAACCAGAGCAGACTCACTGACTTAGAGAATGAATTTATGGTTGCCGGTGGGGATGAATGTGGAGACAGGAAATTTGGGACTGACATGTACACTCTGCTATATTTTAAATGGATAACCGACAAGGTCCTACTGTACAGCACAGGGAACTTTGCTCAATGTTATGTAGCAGCCTGGATAGGAGGGGAATTTGAGGGAGAATGGATACATATATATGTATGGCTGAGTCCCTATTCCATAGTCCTGAAAAGCCTGAGTCCCTTTTCAGTCCATGTGAAACTATCACAATTTGGGTAATCAGCTACACTCCAAACTAAAATTTTGTTTTTCAGTCGCTCAGTCGTGTCTGACTCTTGCAACCCCATGAACTGCAGCACACCAGACTTTCCTGTCCTTCACCATATCCTGAAGTTTGCTCAAACTCATGTACGTTAAGTCTGTGATATCATCCAACCATCTCATCCTTTATCATCCTCTTTTCCTCCTGCCTTCAGTCTTTCCCAGCATCAGGATTAGTCCAGTGAGTTGGCGTGTTTCACATCAGGTGGCCAAAATGTTGGAGCTTCAGCTTCATCATCTGTCCTTCCAGTGGATATTCAGGGTTGATTTCCCTTAGGATTGACTGGTTTGATCTCCTTGCAGTCCAAGGGACTCTCAGGAGTCCTTCCCAACACCACAGTTTGAAGACATCGGTTCTTCAGCACTCAGCCTTTATTGTCCATCTTTCACATCCATACATGACTACTGGATAAGCCATAACTATGGCTATACAGTTCTTTGTAGGCGAAGTAATGTCTCTGCTTTTAAATATGCTGTCTAGATTTGTCATTGCTTTTCTTCCAAGGAGCAAGTATCTTTTCATTTCATGCCAGCAGTCACCATCCACAGTGATTTTGGAGCCCAAGAAATTAAAGTTTGTCGCTGTTTCCATAGTCTCCACATCTATTTGCTGTGAAGTGATGGGACCGGATGACATGATCTCCATTTTTCAAATGATGAGTTTTAAGCCAGCTTTTTCACTCTCCTCTTTCACCTTCATCAAGAGGCTCTTTAGTTCTTCTTTACTTTCTGCCATAAAGGTGATGTCATCTGCATATCTGAGGTTATTGATATTTCTCCCTGGAATCTTGATTCCAGCTTGTAGTTCATTCAGCCCAGCATTTGTCATGATCTCTGCATACAAGTTAAATAAGCAGGGTGACAATATACAGTTCAGTTGCTCAATCGTGTCTGAATCTTTGTGACACCATGGACTGCAGCACACCACACTAGGCCTCCCTGTCCATCACCAACAACCAGAGCTTGCTCAAACTCATATCCATTGAGTTGGTGATTTCATCCAACCATCTCATCATCTTTATGCCCCTTCTGCTCCTGCCTTCAATCTTTCCCAGCATCAGCATCTTTTCCAATGAGTCAGTTATTCACATCAGGTAGCTAAAGAAGTATTGGAGTTTCAGCTTCAGCATCAGTCCTTCCAATGAATATTTAGGACAGAGCTCCTTTAGGATTGACTGGTTTGATCTCCTTGCAGTCCAAGGGACTCTCAAGAGTCTTCTCCAACACCACACTTCAAAAGCATCAATTCTTCGGCACTCAGCTTTCTTTATCATTGAAGTCTCAAATCCATACATGACCACTGGAAAAATCATAGCTTTGACTAGATGTACCTTTGTTGGCAAAGTCTCTGCTTTTTAATATGCTGTATAGGTTGGTCATAGCTTTTCTTCCAATGAGCAAGTGTCTTTTAATTGCATGGCTACAGCCACCATCTGCAGTGATTTTGGAGCCCCCAAAAATAAAGTCTGTCACTGTTTCCATTGTTTTTCCCATCTATTTGCCACGAAGTGACGGCATGATTTTAGTTTTTTGAATGTTGAGTTTAAGCCAGCTTTTTCACTCTCCTCTTTCACTTTCATCAAGAGGTTCTTTAGTTCTTCACTTTCTGCCCTAAGGGTGGTGTCATCTGAGTATCTGAGGTTATCAATATTTCTTCTGGCAATCTTGATTCCATCTTGTGCTTCATCCAGCCTGGCATTTCACATGATGTACTCTGCATATAAATTAAGTAAGCAGGGTGACAATATACAGCCTTGATGTACTCCTTTCCCAATTTGGAACCAGTCTGTTGTTCCATGTCTGGTTCTAAATGTTGTTTCTTGACCTGTGTACAGATTTATCAGGAAGCAGCTAAGGTGGTCTGGTATTCCCAACTCTTGAAGAATTTTCCACAGTTAGTTGTGATCTACATAGTCAAATGCTTTGGCATAGGTTAATAAAGCAGAAGTACATATTTGTCTAGAACTCTCTTGCATTTTCAGTGATCCAATGCGTGTTGACAATATGATCTCTGCTTTCTGCCTTTTCTAAATCCAGCTTGAACATTTGGAAGTTCATGGTTCACGTACTGCTGAAGCCTGGCTTGGAGAATTTTGAGCATTACTTTGCTAGCATGTGAGATGAGTGCAATTGTGCATTAGTTTGAACATTTTTTGGCATTGCCTTTCTTTGGGATTGGAATGAAAACTGGCCTTTTCCAGACATGTGGCCCTGCTGAGTTTTCCAAATTTTCTGGCATATTGAGTAGAAGACTTTAACAGCATCATCTTTTAGGATGTGAGATAGCTCAGTTGGAATCCCATCATTTCAGTTTTAAAAAATCATCAATTCTTCTAGATAATCTTGCCCTTGGCTACCAAGTCTGGAAGGCACTGATACTGTTCATCTCATTTTCCTAGTTTTATGATCACTGGAGAAACCAGTCTGGCTTCACTTTGACCATTCTATCCATACATACTACCTTTTAAATTCTACTGATGCTATGAGGATTTCTTTCCCTCAAACCTAAAAAGTGCTATTTTCCTGTTCTAGTGTTTTTCTTGTCAGAAAACAATAATTTCTAAATAAAATTCAACTTCCAAACCAATCTCTTAAGAAAATAGTTTGTTTTTGTTTCTGACCTTTTCTTAATCCATTTCAAATGTTAATTCTTTCTCTTTCTTTAGGCAAGTTGTAAAACTTCCTATTTTTTAATATACTGAGGCTTCTAGTCAAACCATTGCTGTCCCAAAAGACAAGTCCTTTTAGCACTTTTACAGCTTCTTGCCATGTGCCCTAGCAAATGGTGTTACAAAGATGGTGTCTTAACCATTAAAATAACATACAAAAATGCTTTTATTTTGAAGGGTTACTGTTAAGAGATTTTAAACATTCCTAGTTAGGAAAAAAAAAAAAGCTGTTTAGCTGTGATCTGAACCCATCAGAATAAGCAATTCTCATGAGTCTCTGTTTTGTAATTCTTTGTTTATACATGAAATGTAAATATGCTCTTTACCTTCTTGGTAATATGTTTGATGTTTTCCATTTTCTGTATACACTTTATTTCTTTGTCAGTGTGGAATGTTCTAATTTGTTAATCCTCAAAGGGCAGCAGATGGCTACTAGTAAAATGTACAGAGGATGTCTGGGAAATGCTTTCTCAAGATGATGATTTTAGTGCTAATGTTGCTGAGCACACTGATATCTAATGGAAGTAATAGTCCTTAATATTCCCCCAAATATCTCATACTGTTACTAACCAGGTTTCTTGGCCTCCTTAATCAATTGAAATCGATTAGAGGCCAGACAAGAAATTCAGGCAAGGCTTCTTGGGTCCCCTGAGGCAGCGGTGGTGGTTTAGTCGCTAAGTTGTGTCCATCTCTTGCAACCATGGACTGTGGCCCGCCAGGCTCCTCTGTCCATGGGATTCTCCAGGCAGGAATACTGGAGTGGGTCGCCATTT
This sequence comes from Redunca redunca, assembly GCA_006410935.1. NCBI lineage: Eukaryota > Metazoa > Chordata > Mammalia > Artiodactyla > Bovidae > Redunca > Redunca redunca. The sequence continues at coordinate 180,975 of SJYQ01094372.1, forward strand.
CTTTCTCCAGATCTTCCTGATCCAGGGTTTGAACCTGGGTCCTCTGCACTGTAGGCAGATTCTTTACTGACATAGCTACGAGGGAAGCCCCCTGATACAACAGGAGGGAGCAAGAGCAGCTAGCTCACTTGCTCCCTGAAGGGGTGGCAAATGAATTCCTTATGTGTGGTGAGGATGAGGGTCTGTCCAGGGATTGGGTGGAGGGGTAGCTGAGGTGGTGTGCCCACCCCTTGGGTGGTGCTGTACCCTGCTTTTGCTCCCAGCTCTTCAGAAGTGGCATTTGGATTTTTGGTCTGTTTGGATCTTCTTGTCCATAATTTGCCCCAATTCTGCATGCACACGGTTATTTGTAGTCCCTTAGAGTTTGTTTTTATTGCTCTGGAAGAAATTTGTCCAGGTGCAAGCCCTGCAGCGAAGGGTTCCCAGTCCCAGGTCCTAGCCTGTCTCTGTACTAGCTATGTGTGTGTGTGTGTGTGCATGTGTGTACCTTAAGTTGAGGTCATTACTTTATTGGATGATGATGGAAAGGTCGGTTTGAACTAAGTAGATTAATTGTCCATGCTTGGTTCCTGAACTTTTTAGAAACTATGCATTTTCAAAATCTACTTTCACTTTTCAATCTTTCATTTTCTGAGTTTTATATTTCTTTGTTTTAGGTTCACAAATAACACAGAAGTTACAGAAAGCTTAAAAGATGAGTCCTGTGACATCCTTAATAAATACTGCTTTAAGTGAAGGGCAGGTGGCTAACAAAGGATGTGCTGGAACACCAGCAGGGGAGCCTCCCTCTCTTCTGGCCCTTTTCAGTGCAATTACAGGTGAAAAGATGCTATCTTTCAGTCTGTCATTTGAATTCAGATATAGAAAAGATCTGTCAGTTCTCTGTTATGTACTTCTTGCCAATATGAACAAGCCCTTACTAGATCTAGTATTGATGTTTCAGTTGAAACTGGCTGTACTTATAAACAGAGTACTTGTCTGAAAACTAAATAAGGACGAGCACTTGGTAACAGTGTGAAAGTGAGCATTTCAGATACACGTCCTCTTACTTCAGGATTTTCAAAAGGAACAGACACGAGGAGTTTTCTAAATTAAAAACAAAACCCTCCGTTCCAGGGTGTTTCAAAGAGAAAGGATAAATTCTGATTTCATATGTATCCACATGCAACCTGCATGTGATCCCAGGCTTAGCGGTGGCCTCTTTTACCTCTTACTTTAAATTAACAAGGAAAATGCAAATAACAAATAAAAAACAAAGAACTGCTTAAATAGAATAGTCAAAAATTGAGCAGTTAAGGGATTATTGTGTGATTAGATTATTATGGAGAATTTGTGAAGGGCTTTAGTATGTCAACATAAGCACTGACAAATGTTTGTGTCTGTAACTGATCATTTCACTTTGTAATGAAATATACGTCAAAATAAGACCATTAGTTTTTGTGGATAACCAGAAAGTCAAAATCACTTGCAAAGAGAGTTACTTTTCTTCCTTTGTGGAGTCCTTGAGAAACTGGAAGATGATGCTGATGGAACATGGGGAAAACAGCTAGGATGTAGCAGGAGGCAGCCAGCCCTGCCTCCCCTCCACCAGCCCCCCTCCCCTCACCCCCACCTCTGCACAGCTGGCTTCAAAGATAATTTGTTGTGAAGAGAATGAGGAAGAAATCCACATAATTGTGTTAATGGGAAATAATTTACGTAATTGGGCATATACATAAATGAATTTTACTAACTTATTCTTTTAATATAGAGAAATCTAACAATAGTTAACTATTCAATAAAGAACATGAATTTTTTTAACAAACCAAAAATTATTCTAATGTGTGCTGTTCTTCTGAATAATATATTTCTGTGACTGTATCCTTTAGCCCCTGTTAAAATTGCTCAATGTATGTGTGTGTGAATAACATGTTGTGTGTGAATAACATGTTGTGTGTGTATGTATTTATGTGTGACTAATGCTTAATCCCTAGCTACAATTGCTTTAGATTCACTCCGTGAACAACCTAAGAAAGTCTGTCTAGATAGTCTTTACATCTGATGTGCCAAGTTTATCTTTACATCAGGGGTGACAAATGTGTATCAAATACATATGATTTTGACTACTCCCACACTCTAAATTTATTTATTCCAATATTTTTGGCCTCTGATCTGAGACTTAGCCTAGCAATCTTTCCAAAAGGATTGGGAACTCATGTACACCCGTGGCGGATTCATGTCAATGTATGGCAAAACCAATACAGTATTGTAAAGTAAAATTTAAAAAAATTAAATAAAAAATTTTTTAAAAAGATAAAGTGAACTGCAGTATCAACAAAATATTAATGCTNTAATGCTTAATGGAAAAACATATTTTATACTGCTTTGGTTTTACATTTTAAATTAATTAAAATAAATGAAATAAAAATTAAAAAAAAAAAAAAAGAAGTGTTCCAGATAGCTGCCACAAATGAATCAGATCTGGCACTTGAAATGGAGCCTTTATGCCAACACTTCGTAGACTAACTTGCTTTTTACCCCATGTGTGATAGATACTCTGGGCTGTGTCTGCTTGGTTCATGGGATCTGACCTTCAGATAGTTCTGTTCCTTAGAATCTTTATTAGTGTTGTATACTAAGATATAGGATGGGGTTCTGGAGAAGGAAATGGCAAGTATTCTTGCCCGGAAAATTCCATGGATGGAGGAGCCTGTTTGGCTACAGTCCATGGGGTCGCAAAGCATCAGACACGACTGAGCGACTTCACTTTCTTTTCTTTCACTAAGTCAACATTATTTGGCTCTTGGACATAGAGATCAAACATATGGACACCAAGGGGGAAAGGGGAGGTGGGACGAACTGGGAAACTAGGATTGACATATATACACTATTCATACTGTGTATAAAACAGATAACTAATGAGAACCTCCTGTATCGTGCAGGGAACTCTACCCGATGGTCTGTGGTGACCTGAATGGGAAGGAGAATCAAAGAAGAGGTGATACATGTATACATGGGTTCACTTTGCTAGACAGCAGAAACTAGCACAACATTGTAAAGCAAGTATATGCCAATAAAAATTAATTTAAAAAAGAATTCTTGCTGAGGTTTGGCAATACCAGCTAATCAAAAGCTCCACCAGCTTGTTGACCAGGCTTAGGAGTTTTGAATCAGCAACAATCAAAGAATCAAGCATATAAGAAAAATAACATAGCAGACACTGAAGACAGATTTTAAAGAGGATCCCCAGACTTTTTCTAAGGCATGGATACTTCATCAAAATTAGAGTCCACCTTCTGTAGTTCACTAAAACATATAGAAAGTGTTTAAAAATACTTTCTTTTACATCCCATGTTTCTTCTTGGGTATTTTTAAATCTGATTATTTCCTGGATCCTTAGCTCTTTATAAAAATGAAAAGAATGAAGTAGTTTCTATAACATATATCTGGAAATTTTAATTTTATATTGGCACAGTTTAATGCCATTATTTTTCAAGTTCCTTTTTGCTGTCTCCAAACTCTCCCCCTTTTTTCCCTATCCCTCTTTTCTTTTTGATTTTGAAAATGTTTTAGATCTTTAAAAAGCCACTCTTTTTTATTAGACCCCAAATTATTTCCTTTGTTCCATTTTTAAATTTCTTACCATTTGTTTTTTTTCACTTTACTATCAAGCAAACATTCACATTTTCCATTAAGTACATAGCTTTCCCTAATCTCTATAAACATTATGTGAAAGTAATGTTAACAGATACATTAAGACCTCAATAACTATCTTAATACAACTGGAAATGGCAGAGATAATTCCAAGAGCCTATTTTTTTTTTATTTTAATGTCTTTTTCACATGTACATTTTAATGTGAGCTTTTATGATATTATTTTTCAGCCCTACTGTTTCAAAGAAAACAATGGAGGCATTTTTGTGACGATCAAATTCAGGTTGAGTTATTTGGACATTCAGCTGTCCCAGCTTTTTCTGCAGTGTCGCTAATGGCGCACCTATCCGAATGAGACCAAGCCCTGTCCTGCTTCCCCTTTTTGTCCCTGGTCTTTTTCTAAATCATCTTTTCCCGATGAGCATTCTTTTTGTTTTTGATTTAACATCCTCTGGCTGAGCAGTAAAGCTGAATGAGGGTCATACAAAATTGTGAAATATATAGACAGACAACCGGATGGCTTAATTTATCAGCAATATGCTGCTTAGCTGGACTTGAAAGTAAAACTAAGATGACTGAAGTTGAGTTTTAGTTTTATGTGATCAGATAAAGTGAATGTGGCTCAGTTGTGTCCAACTCTTTGTGACCCCATGGACTATACAGTCCATGCAATTCTCCAGGTCACAGTGCTGGAGTGGCTAGCCTTTCCCTTCTTCAGGGGATCTTTCCAACCCAGGAACTGAACTGGGGTCTCCTACATTGAAGGCAGATTCTTTACCAACTGATCTACCAGGGAAGCCCCAAAGGTGGCTGCATCATCCAGTATGTGGGACCCCAGTTCCCAACCAGGGATTGAACCCCAACCCCTGCACTGGAAGTGCAGATTCTTAACCACTGGACCAGCAGGGAGGTCCCCAAGCAGATAAAGACGTACTTTAATGATACTATGATGCTTAACCCTCTTGGGCTACTGAAATAGAATACTTCCTCAGAGATCCTGAACTCATTTTTGCAATATCAATTTTAAGAAAACCTGAGTGGTTGAATAAAACAGGAAATTTTGGCTCACAAACTATTTTTATTTGTTGTCTCATGCCTTGTCCTTTTTACAGAATAAGTGTTTTAGTTTTAAGTCAGGTTAATATGCAATTAGTGTTAACTACTATTGCTTACCCAGCCTTGTCTTTTTACCAAGTGTACCTTAAAGCTGTTTTGGCAGAAATGAAGTATTTTGTTAGAAGGCTAAAAATCATTTTGGCCACAGAGGCTCTCAAAACCTTTCATTTGACCATAAGCTCAAAGTTCAAATCAGGTAATTTACCTTAAACCTGGAAGGAGAACTAACTATACGCCCCAGAATTCAGATTGAATAACTTTCTAGGTGTCTTTGTTTGATTGTTCAGTCTCATTTTCATTAATCTGCTTTGCTATCCACTTCCAGAAGCTGTTTCTGTTAAATTGTAATCGTTCTAAATGTCATGTCAGGAAGAGCTCTTAAATGTTCTATCACTCAGATTATTCAAATAATTTATCCACTGTCTATTCCTATTTGGCACTAATTTGATAATAGGTCTTCCTTGTAAGGGTATTTTCCCTTTTCTGTTAAAATATATATATATATATATATAT
>SJYQ01094372.1:186302-230619 GCA_006410935.1 Redunca redunca
TTCTTCTCCCTTGTTTAAAATTGGCTTCCATGGAAAATGTTACGTAAACTTTAAGATAGAGGTCTTTATGAACCCTGTAACATTTGGCTTTTGTGTGAAATTATAAGAATTGAAATAGGCTCTTTGGCACATGGTACTTTTCCAAAATGTTCTCAATTTTCCAATACTGACTATGTTTCTGACTTCAGATATCAGTAAGAACTTGAATTCAATTAATTTTGCATGGATATTTTTCATGTGTACAATTTAGAGGTCTTCAGAGGAAAGAAGCGATATAAATCTCATAGTCTACACGGAATTTTTGCATTTCCCCCTACTGTAAACTTTGGAGAAGTCTTAAACTTAGAAAAATATATATATATACTGTAAAAGTTGAGGGTTAAAGATTGATCAGCCATTCATTTTTAATTCATTTATTCTTTGAAATCATTATTCCTCATGTCTTGGCACTTGGCTAACAGCTAGAAACACATTGATAAAACAATGGCCTGTACTTTGTGAATTGAGTCATCTCCTGGAGAGCAAGACATGCTTACAGAATGTTCACAGGCCCATGTTCTTTGTTCTCTTTCTTTCAAATTTGTATCAGAATAACACAAATTTCCCCGCCCCTGAGTCACTCCTATCCACGGGGAGAAGATTGACTTGTCAGACTGGTTAAGGAGCGATTCATGGGTTCAGAGACTTGTCTCGGTTTACGTTGTGCTTGTAAGTTAGAAGCCATGGGTCATGAAAGCACTCTTGATTGCTTTGTTCTCATTTCTCACGCTCATCACCAGCCCTCCTAATGGACCAAACCCTCGGCACAGTGGCCTTGTTGTCTTTGTCCTCACTCTCCAAGCTCTCAGATGGCCGAGAGGGAAGCATCCATTTATTATCCCAGAAATGAGCCCCTATCCTCTGCAAGCTTCCTCCAGCTGCTTTGACTCAGGACTGAAACTCGAGAAGGAGTATTAGAAAGCCCAGTTCCGCCCTGAAATGGGAGTAGCTATAGACTGACATTGTCAAACTCACAAGACACAATAGACTTCAGCCTAATACTATGCTTGCTTAGTATCATAGAAGGATGCCAGACGAGAGATACATCAGATAAAGCAGCTTCATGTCATTAGTGGGGCTAGCACCCACCCAGCACACTGCTTCTGTTACTCTGATGGAGTATGGACAGCTGCCATGACAATGGTTAGTTACATGGGGTGACTTTAACACAGAGAAGCAGCTCTGCCCCGTTTCCACCTAAGCTTGCAGAACCGTTCTAATTCCAGAATCCTGGGTTTCCATGCCACCCCATAGTTCTCCTGCCCAGGTGACCAGAGGGACACAGCCTTCCACATCCACCTTCACTCTGTCATTTCTGGAAAAGAGTACATGAGAAGGCAGACTCTGAGATGATTCTCCCAGACAGTCCTGAGTCAACGCAGGCCTGATCTTAATCCTGTACTCAAAATGTCCAGTCCACATTTACCAACAATAAAGATGGTACTTTGATCCTTATCTGATGCTCATATATTTACCATTTTCTAACAAATTACTGTGGCAGTCTCTGAGGAGCTAATTAAACTCCTTTCCCTCTGAGTTCAGGACAGTTGAGACACATCAGTTGCAACCATTGACACGCATGGACCAGTGTATGTCAGACTTTTTCCATCTTGTCAATCAAGTAAATTAATTGTCTTCCTGTGGAGAGATCTAAAGTGTGACTATAATACTGTTACCAACTCAGGAGTAGAATTAAGATTCTCCTCACAGAAACTGAGATGAAGAAAATAGGTCAACTCTGTTTTAAGAGTGGGTTTATTGCTATGATAGAGGACCATACAAAGTGTACAGGAGTCTGAAATGAAGTTGTGTCCAAAGATGCCTGGAGAAGACCCACTTCCCGTAGCAGTGAGAATTTGAGGTGGGATGTTGAGTAGTGAGTAGAATTTTCTAGTGAGATGAACAGAGAGAGGGCCTTTTATATAAGGATTTAGTAGGTGCCAAGTGGGGAACTGAACAGTATCATGGAGATCATGGAGAATGTAAAAAACTGGGGACCTTTCCCCAAAATCCATAATTATGAAATCAATAGGTTTTCTCATTCAACATAAATGATTTGTTTACTTCAATTATATTAAGCCCTTGAAATTGTACATAAAGATAGGTGTTCAACTGTGGCACATCTACACAATGGAATATTCAGTTCAGTTTAGTTCAGTCGCTCAGTCATGTCCGACTCTTTGCTACCCCACCTCCGTGTCCATCACCAACTCCCGGAGTTCACTCACACTCATGTCCATTGAGTCGGTGATGCCAACCAGCCATCTCGTCCTCTGTCACCCCCTTTTCCTCCTGCCCCCAATCCCTCCCAGCATCAGAGTCTTTTCCAATGAGTCAGCTCTTTGGATGAAGTGGCCAAAGCACTGGAGTTTCAGCTTTAGCATCAGTCCTTCCAAAGAATACCCAGGACTGATCTCCTTTAGGATAGACTGGTTGGATCTCCTTGCAGTCCAAGGGACTCTCAAGAGTCTTCTCCAACACCACAGTTCAAAAGCATCAGTTCTTCGGCGCTCAGCTTTCTTCACAGTCCAACTCTCACATCCATACATGACCACTGGAAAAACCATAGCCTTGACTAGGCGGAACTTTGTTGGCAAAGTAATGTCTCTGCTTTTTAATATGCTATCTAGGTTGGTCATAACATATTACTCATCCATAAAAAAAAAAATCCCATTTGCAGCAACATGGATAGACCTAGAGATTATCAACACTAAGTGCAGTAAATCAGACAAAGAAAGAAAAATATCCAATATAAATGAACTTATTTGCAAAACAGAAACAGACTGAGAAATTTCAAAAACAGTTATAGTTACCAAAGGGGAAACACAGAGGAGGAAATAAATCAGGAGCTTAGGATTAACATAGACACACTACTGTACATAAAATGGAGAACCATCAGGGCCTGCTGTACGGCACGGAGAGCCCTGCTCACTATGCTGTAATAACCAGTATGGGGAGCGAATCTGAAAAAGAATGACTATATTAGTAAGCATAACTGAACCACTTTGCTGTATACCTCAAACTAATACAACCTGGTAAATTAACTATACTCCAATATTTTTTTAATTAGGTATTTAACCTTTACTGAGGAATTCCACAGAGATCTCAGAATTCTTTGAACTATTCTCTAACTCACAAAATATTTCTTGAGTGCCTACTACGTGTCAGGCACTGTTCTCTCTATAAACACAAGGAAGGGAGCAGAGAACAAGACAGGCAAGGTCTCGATCACAAGGAGCTTACACTGTAGGGCTGATCTCTCTCGTGACCACCATCAGCCACACGTGACTATCAAGTACTTGACATGTGGCTCATCCCCCTGGAGACGGTTCAGAAGAGGCATGTTCACACTGAGTTTCAAAGATTTTGTATAAAAAAAAGTAAAATATCTCATTAATATTTTAATAGTGATTACCTACTGGAAGAATATTTTAATTGTACTGAGTTCAAGTATACTCTTAAAATGAATTCTATTTATTTTGCTTTTATATTGTGGTTACTAAAATATTTGCAGTCACGTAAGTGACTTGCCTTCCTATTAGCAATGTTGCCCTTGCAACAGAGAGAAGTCAAAATATAAACTGGTTCATAGATAAGTGAACAAGACAATTTCTCATAGTGATAAGTGCTTTAAAGAAAACAAAACTGGGCAGTGCAATAGCGGGTGGCAGAGATTTGTGTTAAATTAATCTGCCAACAAAGGCTTTTCTGAAAAACAATTTTTGCTGACATATGGATGATATGCTAGAGCCAGATATGTGAATTTCTGTGGGAAGAACAGCATTCTGGATAGGGAAATAGCAAAGATCCCAAGAAATGGCTTGTCATCTTCAACAAAAACAGAAGTCCAGTGGGGGTCAACAGTACTGAGCTAGACGGAGAGTGGTATAAGATAAGGTCAGAAAAACAGGCAGAGGCCAACTCCTTAAGGAGCTTGCAGACCTGAAAATGAGATGGGATTTATTCGAAGTGCAGTGGAAAGCACAGAAGGGTTCCTAGCAGAACGGCATGAACTGATTTACATTTTTAGAAAGACCTGTCCACTTTACAGAGAATCGAATATAGAGAGACAAGAAGGGACGCAGAGACACCAGAGGTCACTTTGGTAGTGCTGCCAAAGATACTGGTGGCTTGGATTTGGAGTAGCAGGGGTAATATAAAAGTATAGAAGTGGATAAACACTTTCACCTTCCAACTTTCAGAATCTTACTGATGGTTTGGAAAGGATGCAGGTAGGTGAGCAGTTACTCCTGTCTCTGATGTGGGCTATAGGCGGTGGTGCCATTAACCAAGAAGAGGAAATGAAGAAAAGAGCAGACGGGGATAGGTATTTTGTTTTGTTGAGATTTATATTACAAAGTTAAGTTAGGAGTTGACAATGTAAGTTTGGAGTTTGGTGGAGAACTCAAGGCAAGAGATGTAAATTTATGAGACAGCCTATGCTATTTTAAGCCATCATCTTAATTTATGTTTCAGCATCTTTTGACTGATTGACTAGATACTGATATTTTTCCAAATCATCTTCTTTTTAAATTAATGTATGTATTTTAATTGGAGTATAATTACTTTAAAATATTGTGGTGGTGGTTGCCATACATCAGTATGAATAGGCTACCGGTATACATGTGTTCCCCCAATCCTGAAGCCCCCTCCCACCTCCCTCTCCACCCTATTGTTCTAGGTTGTCCCAGAGCACCAGGTTTGGGTGCCCTGCTTCATGCATTGAACTGGCACTGACCATCTGTTTCACATATGGTACTGTACATGTTTCAGCTCTATTCTCTTGGATCATCTTACCCTCACCCTCTCCCACTGAGTCCAGAAGTCTGTTCTTTACATCTGTGTCTCCTTTGCTGCCCTGCATGTATGATCATCATTACCATCTTTCTGAATTCCATATGTATGTATTAATATACAATATTTGTCTTTCTCTTTCTGACTTACTTCACTCTGTATGGTAGGCCCCAGGTTCATCCACCTCATTAGAACTGACTCAAATGTGTTTCCTTGTATAGTTGAATAATTTTCCATTGTGTATATGGACTGCTGCTGCTGCTAAGTTGCTTCAGTCATGTCCGACTCTGTGCAACCCCATAGACGGCTGCCCACCAGGCTCCACCATCCCTGGGATTCTCCAGGCAAGAGTACTGGAGTGGGTTGCCATTTCCTTCTCCAATGCATGAAAATGAAAAGTGAAAGTGAAGTTGCTCAGTCGTGTCCAACTCTCAGTGACCCCATGGACTGCAGCCTACCAGGCTCCTCTGTTCCTAGGATTTTCCAGGCAAGAGTACTGGAGTGGGGTGCCATTGCCTTCTCCTAGCTCTTGTAAATTGTGCTGCAGTGAATACTGGGGTATGGGTGCCTCTTTCAATTCTGGTTTCCTCATGGTGTATGCCCAGCAGTGGGATTGCTAGGTCATAAGGCAGTTCTATTTCCAGTTTTTAAGGAATCTCCATACTGTTCTCCATAGTGGCTGTACCAGTTTGCATTCCCACCAACAGTGTAAGAGGGTTCCCTTTTCTCCACACCCTCTCCAGCATTTATTCTTTGTAGACTTTGATGATGGCCTTTTTGATCAGCATGAGATGATACCTCATTGCGGTTTTGATATGTATTTCTCTAATATTCAGTGATGTTGAGCATCTTTTCATATATTTATTAGCCATTTGTATGTCTTCTTTGGAGCCACACACCTATGGACACCTCATCTTTGACAAAAGAGGCAAAAATACACAATGAAGAAAACACAGTCTCTTCAACAAATGGTGCTGGGAAAACTGGTCAATTACGTGTAAAAAAATGAAACTAGAACACTATCTAACACCATACACAAATTGAATTAAAGACCTAAATGTAGGACCAGAAACTAAAACGCTTAGAGGAAAACATAGACAGAACACTCAATGACATGAATCACAGAAAGATCCTCTATGACCCACCTCCCAGAGTAATGGAAATAAAAACAGAAATATACAAATGGGACCTAATTAAGCTTAAAAGCTTTTGCACAATTATCAGCTTCTTATTGAAACATCCTTTCACTGAAATCCAATTTGATTCCATAAACTTTTACCTCAAAGTTGCTGATGTTAATCTTTCCTGGAGTGAAAATAAATAATAGGACTATGATGTAAGTTCAGTGAAAGTGTGTTCAGAAAGTTCTAGTACTGAATAGTGGACTGGAGTTCCAGGGGTTGCTTAATGCTTTCCAGTGGGACCTCTGGGAAAAGTGAGGAGCCTTCCAACTGGAGAGCTCTTTTCTAGGCAAAAGCTTTACTTTACAAGCTTCTGTCCTTCCCTCCACTCTTGTTTCATGCAAGCATTGGAAATAAACTAAAAGCATCATTGTTAATGTTGTTTTCCAAAGAGTGGGAAAAAAAGGAAGTATTATAAGCAGGAAATCATGAAAGTGGAGGAAATTGCTTTATCGGCTAGAGTCTTCAAATTAGAGAATTATACAGGAAGGTATTAGACTAGGGGCGTGAGAGACTCAAGTTTGATTTCATTAGTGTTCACTAAGAGATGAAACTCTTCCTGAAAGCTCCAAGACCCTCTGGGACCTGAGTCCAGCAGTGATGCCACATAGAGCAGTATAACTCTGATGAACCTTTAATTAGTCTTGAAAAGAGTGGAGGACACAGCAGTTTGTAGCTAAAGAAAAGTAAGCATGCTTTGTAACAAAAAAAAAAAGAAAGAAAAAAAAAATGCTGCTTTGTATGGTTGCCATTCTGTAAACCCCAGGCACACCTCTTTTAGGTGACAAGGCCATTAGGAAAAATGATAATTAGATGAGCCAGGATTTTAGTGGTAAATGTACCGCACTGCTGAACAAGCACTTTGGGATCATGAAGACACCAGGAGAAGACTGTAGTCTGAGACGATTGTTATTCCTTGACTACGATACTGCAACTGCCAAGTGGCCAACTGGCCAACACTCAGTGAGGGCCTGCAGAGTCTCAAACCTGTAGCAGGAGCTGAAAGCACATGTATGCACAGATTGGATTCCACTCACAGCCAGGTCAGCTATAGCTTTAATGGTCCTGGTAAAATATCGTATTCGGGGGAAGTGTCTTTGAGTAGAGATGGCAATCAATCAATCTATTAAACAGCAACATTTAAAATATATCATTGGCTCATTTACTAAATATGGTAAAACTAACCATTTTATTCATAGTCTATCCTTTCCCCTCTATTCTACTCTCACTTAAAAAAAAAAATCTAAGATATCGCCTCAGTTTAAAAAGGGAGAGTGAGGTGGTATTCAAATGAAATGAAATGTAGCAAACTCAAATGCAAAATTAATACACTCAGTACAAAGTGAGCCTGTTCACCTGTCTATCTGTCTATCTTCTTGTATAATGAATATACAAAAGGAAATTAGAAAACAAAATGTAATATTTCTGTTCATCAAGATCATAAAAACACATTTATTTCAATACAGGGAGTTGTCTGCATTCACTTGAATCTTCATAAGAGTGTTTGCCTGTCTCTAATCTTTCAATATAAAGTTTAGTAATATATACCCTTTCTAATAACGTGTAAATAATAAAAATGGAGTAAAGGTATTATGCTATATGTGAATGGACCAATTTATCCCACTCAGTGTCAGATTGGGTAAACAAACAAGTGAGCAAGTACATAAATCTCTTACTACAAAATACATACAAATATCAATCATTATAAATAATTTGTGGAAAGCATACTTAAGATATATTTATGTAGATTGAAAACAAAGAAACAGGTAAAGACATATAAATCAAATGTGAACCAAAACAGTGCAGGAGGAGTAGTGATATTAAAATTAGATCAGGCGGAATGTAAAGTTTAAACATCAACAGGATAAAGAGAACTGACATAGTAAGAAAGATAAAATCCTTAGTGTTGGGGAGTTGGCTGGTACTGGCTTATAAGAACCTATCATTAGCTTTCGTTCCCAAGTTCATGTTTTATAAGGTCACATTGAAATTGGCGGTGGCACAATATTTACACCATGGAAATTGGGAAATGACACAAATCAGGGCCTTCCTTCACCCTCCTCCAGAGCCACTTGTTAAACATTTGCCTGCATATTTGTGAACACAATTGGTAAGCTTAAAATTAACCAAAATGTATATGTACTAAAGAATATAGCAATTAAAACTATTTTTAAAAACTTAATAGAAATATAACAAAACTTTATTTAAAATACATAATCATATAGGCATATTTCTGTTTACGTCTTCAAAATTGTACACATCCCTGTAACCCATAAATTTGATAAATTAAATATATAGTAATTGTTATATACAAGTATGTAAATATATATGTTTATTGAAAAGTGAGAAAATTTTTAATAAGTAAATAATCAAGCCATGATTAATTTGAAATGCATCACTTCTGATTTAGTAGGATACGAAAGTTAATCTTGTTATTTTCCTCTTTAATTTTGTATTTTAGTTAAAGACTAATTTCCATTTGCTAAAAAAGATGAGATTCAGTACTAGAGAATGGTGACTTAGATGTTCTGGCATATTTTTTAATTATTATAAGCTCTAACCAATTTATAAGAGTAGTTATCTCTCATTGAGACATTAAACACAAGCTTAAACTTAACATTGCAATGTTAATTTAATACCTTAAGATATAGATATCTGTTGGAGGTGTATTTTGTTGGGCCAATAGGAAGAAATCCATAAGAATGATTTTTGTTTTCTTTTTTTATTTTTAACAATATCCCATTAAAACCTTTTCTACATGTCAGAGAAAGGAAAGGATTTTTTACTGACATCATTCACTTTCTTTCTTTCACTTTGATTGCTAGCTGGTCACATGATTACTCTTCAGGAAACACAAGAGACCCATCTGAATGTGAGGTGGGAGGATTTAATGTAACTTCCTACTTAGAAACCAAGATTGGTGGCAACAAGCTCTATCTGATTCCTTCAACACTGAGCACCCAGGCAGTTTCCTTTTTTAAATGTCAATAGGATGGAAATGAAAGGAAAATGGGAGAAGAGGCATCTGAAATTCAGAAAACATTATCTTTGTCTGAGATGACTTGTCATCATTTGGGGATACCCCGTGGAGGGAATTTATCCACCTACCTAGCAGAGGGGCCCTCAAGAACCACTTGAATAAATGGACAGATAGATTATAAGTGACAGAAGTAGATGGAGGGCCAAGGATACCTGAACTGAGAAAAGTACCATTATATTGGAGATTTTAGAAAATGGGAAAATACAGGAGCATGAAATAGAAACACGGGGAAAAGGATTTAAATATTGGATGATTGTTCACAAAGCATCCCTGTGGGATGCAGACGTTCTTGGTGTCATTTTCCATATGGGAACATTGCTATTCTGACATGTCCAGGGACTGTTCAAGGTCGATTATTGGAGGTAATACCACTAGCACGTGACAACAGCAGAAAATAAACACATCTCTTTGATTATAAATCCAACGGGCATTTCAACTGTTGCCTCTAGGGCAATTACCTCAAACAAAAATGAACACCTCCTACTCCAATTTTAGTTTGTAAGCATTTGCCCTGAAACTGTCTTTTTACCACCTCCGTTCCCACCCTAATTTTATAGCTATTGAGAGGAAAGCTAACTACTCTTCAGATATTCTTGTTAAAGGACATTACTTGAAAAAAATATTTTCCCTCCTCTGATTTTCATTTGACTCACAGTGTAATCATATTAGTAAGAGAGTGTTGAGGTCCTTTAATGGACCAGAACCAGTGGTCTGGAGTCGACCAATAAGAAAGTAAAGGAGAGAGAAAGAGGCTGATATCCCTTGGTTTACGCAGAAAGCCAATAAAGCCCCTGCACGGGGCTTGCTCTGTTCACGGAGGCCTCAGGGACCCTCTCAACAGGGTGAAGGCACAAGGCGCCTTCTCAAGAGGGTCTTAGAAGCCCAGGCAGGAAAGTAAACTCAGAGAACCTCTGCACTCCAGGGGATCAGCCTGAAAAAGAGAGGGGGAGAGAGAGAGAGAGAAGGAGAGAGAGAGAGAGAGTCAGAGAGAGAAAGACACGGGGACCAGAGCTCTGATGGAGCAAAGGTGTTTTAATCAACATGGTGTGGGCATATATACTGTCTTACAAGGTAGTTATTCTCAGCAAAGATAAAGATTAAAATTCCAGACTTACAAAACATAGGTGATCCATATTAAAGAGGGAGAGAGAGTTGTAAACAATCACTTTTACCGTATGGTTCACAAGGAGGAAGAGGATACTTATCACCATATATAAACACTAAGGAAGAAATGCCTGGATTCCTCAGTCCCGGGAGAGGCTTGCCTCTCCTCTTAATTCCTGAGTATTCAGGAATTAATAAGGAACAGAGAATTCCTGACAGATCCAAAACAGCACACAGGAAGCCTCCTGTTAAATGCTTCCTGACAAGAGAGACTTTGTATAGTAATTCCTGGCAGCAGATTTTCCCCAAAAAAGCAAAATAAAATGATACCTAGACTACCTGGTTTTCACCGAATAGCACAGTTGGCCCTCCATATCCTAGGGTTTATATCCACAGATTCAAGCAACCGTAGCCTGAAAATATTAAAAAAAAAAAAAAAAAAAAAAAAAAAAAAAAACAGAGATTTCCAAAAAAGCAAAACTTGGATTTGCTGCACATAGACATTTATATTGTATTTATATCTATACACATAGCATTTGCATTGCATTAGGTATCATACTGCTGCTGCTGCTGCTAAGTCACTTCTGTCGTGTCCGACTCTGTGTGACCCCATAGACGGCAGCCCACCAGGCTCCCCCATCCCTGGGATTCTCCAGGCAAGAACACTGGAGTGGGCTGCCATTTCCTTCTTCAATGCATGAAAGTGAAAAGTGAAAGTGAAGTTGCTCAGTCGTGTCCAACTCTTAGCGACCCCATGGACTGCAGCCCACCAGGCTCCTCCGTCCATGGGATTTTCCAGGCAAGAGTACTAGAGTGGGTTGCCATTGCCTTCTCCTAGGTATCATAAGTAATCTAGAAATGAGTTAAAATATACTGGAGGATTTGTGTAGGTTATAAACAAATATGGCAACATTTTACATAAGGGATTTGAGCATTTACAGATTTTGGTATCTTTGGGGACTCTGAAACCAATTCCCTACAGATACCAAAAGACACAGATTCAATCTCTGGGTTGGGAAGATCCCCTGGAGGTGGAAATAGCTACCCACTCCAGTATTCTTGCCTGGGAAATCCCATGGAGAGAGGAGTCTGGCAAGCTACAGTCCACGGGGTCACAGAGTCAGACATGATGAAGCATACCCACACACACACCAGGCATGACTGTATAAAAATCAAGGAGAACAACTCTGATAATGTAAGAATAAAGTCAATGTTTATGAGTAACAGGACTGTTTGTCAGGCCATACTGCAGAATATAAAATTTCAATGACAGCATATTAAAAATACAGTTGTCTAGAAGAAAGAGAGAAAAAAACCAAAAACCTACGGAAACTAGTGAATTTGGGATCCTTTGGAAGAAAACAAAGAAACAGCTGCCTGAACACTATTGACCAAACTTGCACTCAACTTTTGACCAGACGTCGAGAAGGAAAACATGCTCAAGAGGAAACCACAGGCATAGCTATTATCCTCAGGAAACTTACAGTTTGGCAGATTCAAAACAATTTCACTTCACTTTGTATAAAAAATGTGACCAAAAAATGTCCTCATCAAAGCCAGGCCTCAGTCAGTTCAGTAGCTCAGTTATGTACGACTCTTTGTGACACCACGGACTGCAGCACATCAGGCTTCCCTGTCCATCACCAACTCCCGGAGAAGGCTCAGACTCATGTCCATTGAGTCGGTGATGCCATCCAAGCATCTCATCCTCTGTAATCCCCTTCTCCTCCTGCCTTCACTCTTTCCCAACATCACGGTCTTTTCCAATAATCAGTTCTTCACCGAAATGAAAACATTTGTCAACATTTTTTAATCATTTTAATGCACTCTACCTTTGCACAATAGTAACTTCTTTAAATATCTACCAATTTGAGACAAGTACGGCTCCAAGTGGATGATGCCTGACCATCTCATCCCTCTCTCTAGTTCCTTTTTTATTGCTGTTTATTTTATGGCCATGCCATGCTACATTGGATATCTTAGTTCCCCAATCAGGGATTTTAAACTATGCCTACCACACAAGCTGGAATCAAGATTGCCAGGAGAAATATTAATAACCTCAGATATGCTGATGACACCACCCTTATGGCAGAAAGTGAAGAAGAACTAAAGAGCTTCTTGATGAAAGTGAAAGGGGAGAGTGAAAAAGTTGGCTTAAAACTCAACATTCAGAAAACTAAGATCATGGCATTGGTCCCATCACTTCATGGCAAACAGATGGGGGAACAGTGGAAATAGTGGCTGACTTTATTTTTCTGGGCTCCAAAATCACTGCAGATGATGACTGCAGCCATGAAATTAAAAGACGCTTACTCCTTGGAAAGAAAGTTGTGACCAACCTAGATAGCATATTAAAAAGCAGAGACATTACTTTGCCAACAAAGGTCTGTCTAGTCAAGGCTATGGTTTTTCCAGTGGTCATCTATGGATGTGAAAGTTGGACTATCAAGAAAGCTGAGCATTGAAGAACTGATGCTTTTGAACTGTGGTGTTGGAGAAGACTCTTGAGAGTCCCTTGGACTGCAAGGAGATCCAACCAGTCCATCCTAAAGGAGATCAGTCCTGGGTGTTCATTGGAAGGACTGATGTTGAAGCTGAAACTCCAATACTTTGGCCACCTGATGTGAAGAGCTGACTCATTTGAAAAGACCCTGATGCTGGGAAAGATTGAGGGCAGGAGGAGAAGGGGACGACAGAGGATGAGATGGTTAGATGGCATCACCAACTCAATGGATATGGGTTTGGGTGGACTCTGGGAGTTGGTGATGGACAGGGAGGCCTGCCGTGCTGCAGTTCATGGGGTCACAAAGAGTCAGACACGACTGAGTGACTGAACTGAACTGAACTACCACAGTGAAAGTACCGAGTCTCAGCCCTTGGACCACCAGTGAAGTCTCTCTCCAGTTCTGCTTGATTGCTGTGTCAACAACTGGATTAATCTCCTCATATTCATGTCTGTCTGGTTCTCCTTCACTTCTGCATCTCTTCCTTGTTTTTTTTTTTTTCCATCTTTTTTTTTCTCACTCTTCCTCAAGGACACCTGAAGAAGCACCTTTATCTTGCTAACAATTTTTGGTTCTAGAAAGGCTGTTTCACCTACACCCTTACCCATGCGGAATGAGATGGCCAGCAGGTTCCCAGGCATGTTCTGGTGTCCATAAGGAGAAAGCATTTGTCACTGATGGCTTTAAAATCATGTAAAGAACTCTCCAGTTTATAACACATGGATTTCATCATGGTTTTTGCTCCTCTTGATGGAACCTGGGGAGACAGATAAGTACAATTAATCCCAGGGATGGTCAAGGCTAGGATGTTCAGAGAAGATTTAATGGAAAGGTACCAATTCTGAAATTTCTAATATTTGGTCTATGGCTTTCCAATGGCAATAATGATAATAGCAGTAGTTGTTATAATAGTAGAGATAGTAGTGGTAATGGTAGTTATAATAATAGCTAATATTTATTTAACATTGAATATGTGTCAGGCTTTGGGCCATATGCTTTACATTTATTAACCCATTTAAACCTCCTGACAACCCAAAGAAGTAAGGATAATTATTATCCACATTTCATAGTCTAGTGAACTGGGCTTGTCAAAGTTCACACAAAGATAATTATTAGTTACACACCCCTCCTCCCTACAAGAGAACAGTGTGTTTACGTGCGTGTGCTAAGTCACTTCAGAAACATCCGACTCTTTGCAACTCCATGGACTGTAGCCCACCAGGCTCCTCTGTCTATGGGATTCTCCAGGCAAGAATACTGGAGTGGGTTGCCATGCCCTCCTCCAGGGGTTCTCCCTAACCCAGGGTTCAAACCCACATCTCCTACAGCACCTGCACTGTAGGCAGATTCTTTACCACTGAGCCAGGGGGGAAGCCCACAAGAGAACACATTCTGATGGGACAGTTTTGTTTGCTTCTAAAGACGGATCTTGTCATACCATGATTGCTACCATTCCTAAACCTAAGGTAAGGGGCTGCCTTTGAAAGAATCTTAGCTTCGCTCAGTTCTCTGCTCCAAGCCTCCTCCACAGAGGGCCTTCCTGACCCCCTCTTCATCATCTCTCTCTCTGTCCCACTGCTTTACATGGTTTTAATTCTGAGCCCTTATCATGTCCTGAACTGTCTTAGTCTGCTCAGGCTGCCATAACACTGCGGACTGGTGACTTCAGTGACAGACCTTTATTCTCTCCCAGTTCTAGAGGCTAGAAGTCTAAGATCAGGGGACCAGCTTGGTCAGCTTCTAGGTGAGGAACCTCTTCCTGGCTTATAGATGCCCAGGTTCTCACTTGTGTTCACATGGCCTTCCTTCATCGGTGCACAGAGGGAGAGAGAATGAACTCTCTCTTCCACTTCTTATAAGTCCACTAATCTTACTAGACTAGATCCACCGCCCTTATGATCTGAGAGGAGAGAACAGGTCCACAGAGGAATGACTCACTTTTGATCACCCACCCACCCTGAGAGAAGAGTTCCTCGGCCAGTTAATGCCGGCTTTCCCTCCAGGGACTACGCCTCCATGTGCTTCTTGCTTAGAATGTTGTGGACCTAGGAACATCCACGTGGAAATTCATTTCAAAATGTTCATGCTCAGGTTCTCATGATGTGGAGGTCATCTTCTGCCACTCACAGCACTTCTTGATGCCGGACTTCATGTGGGAGGAGAGTGTTTGACAGCAAAACTAGGTATTCCTTAGGAAGGGGCTCCTTGTAGGATTTAATGGAAATGCCAGGGTTCTTCCCTGCCTCTCAAGCGTGGAGCAGGACATCCATGCAGGTACTACTGACAGTGCCGCCTATGATGTTGGCATATAGCTTAGGTCATAGCCAAAATCTACACTGACTATCCCCAGGAAGCCTGCAAAAGACATGAGTTTTCCCTGTGTTTTCCCTATGGAACTCATGACCTGTGTTTACCCTTTGACCTATACTGGTCATAATCTTAAGTTTATATCTAAATATTAGTACTAGTGTTGACTTAATATTAATGATTTTATCTTCCTGATTATAAAAGGTCAGGGATCTAGTCTCATTCATTTTCTCCCAAGAGCCTAGCACAAAGTAATAAACTTTTGTTGACTGGAGGAATGGTCCTGAATCATGTGATGAAGTGACAGTGCTTTATTGCCATTTTATAGATGATAAAAAAAAGTAGTGAGTTTATCAACTTTGTGCATAGCTTATAGCCAACCTTAAAACTCAACCAAGGTCTCACAATCTGTAGACACTTCTGGTTAGCAAGAATCCCAGGATCCTGTCTGAATTAAAGTTCCACATGCAAGGGAAGTGAAAGTGTCAGTCAGTCAGTCATGTTTGACTCTTTGCAACCCCGTGGATGGTAACCCACCAGGCTCCTATGTCCGTGAAATTCTCCAGGCAAGCATACTGGAGTGGGTAGCCATTGCCTTCTCCAGGGGATCTCCCCAACCCAGGGATTGAATCCGTGTCTCCTGCATCACAGGCAGATACTTGACTGAGCCACCTATAAAGTAGTTAATAATGTTTTTGTGCAACTTTTTCAATTGAAGGATAATTGCTTTGCAGAATTTTGTGGTTTTCTATAAAACATCAACTGTGACAATCTAGAAGGGTGGAATGGGGAGGGAGATGGGAGAGAGGTTTGGGAGGGAGGAGACAAGGTTGTTCTGATGGATGATTAAAGTAGTCAATACATAATTGAATGAACTGAGGGAATGAATAAGAAGTTTCAGTTTTCTTAACATATGCCCCATGTGACACTCTGCAATCCCTTCACAACAAGATCTCTCAGGCTTCATATGAGTATGCTCAGTAAGAGAGAAATCACTGTGCCTTAGATATGACATTTCCATATTTTGTCAGTTCTAAATGTTGAAAGTTGGTTTTATAAGCCTGGAATATTTCACAGTACTTTATAATTTTCACAATAAAATAATTTCAGGTCTTATGATAAAAATATTAAACTGAAGAGGGCTGAGAACGGTTATAAAACTTGAAATTAGAGAGGGTTCATCGAGCTGAAGTGAAATTATAGTAATGCAATCAGATACGGATCTCTCTCAGAGCTACCATCAGACTACCTTTTCAATTGGTCCTGAAACTGATGACTTTTCAGTTCATTAGTTGGTCCTCAGTTATAGCACATGAGATTTTGTAAAATGTTCTGTTGGGAATTCATCCAGGTTGGTAGCATTCTGCTAGCTGCTGTCTGATTTGCGTCAATAATAATAGCTGCTGGCTACATAGTACCAATCTGAGCCCTGCTCTGTTCTTGGTCCTTAATGTATATTAACTCATTTAATCTTACAACCCAATCCCCAGGGTGGCTTTATTATACCCATTTGACAACAAAAAAAATTAAGGAAGAGAGAAATTAAGTAACTTGGTCAGGGTCACGCAGCTTGAAAGTGGCAGAACCAACTCAGACCCCAGCAGCCTAGTTCCAGAACCTATGTACTTAACCACTGTTGCTACATAGCACACTGCATACTTGTGAATCCTTGTACACCAACGCTGGCTCACCCTCTAGTGTTCAAAGCTCATCTGCTAATTAGTCCTAAAATGTTTTCAGAGACCAACACCAAAGTCAACAGCGACATAGTTGCAGAGATGGATCTTCCACTCCTGAAAAGCTTAGGATTTTTCTGACTGCAGTCCCCTTTCAAGACTGCTGGTCCCCACAGCTGAGGCACCTACTCAGCTTTTCTCAGTTTCCTGGAAAGCAACTCTCACCTGCTATTTATGTTCTTTTTTGTTCTTCTTCATCCATAGATCTCTAGCACACTCTCCCTGATATTGAGCATTCCCCCTCTTGTCTATTTTCTTTATGTGTATAGTGTTACACACATAAATATACTCAAACATGAGTTTGAGTAAGCTCCGGAGAATGGTGATGGACAGGGAAGCCTGGCATGCTGCAGTACATGGGGCTGCAAAGAGTTGGACACGACTGAGTGACTGAACTAAACTGAATAGTGTTATTGGGATAAATTCCCTCATTTGTGTTATTACCCAGAATCTGTGCAAAAATATGTAGACACACAAGACTGTACATGTTGCTGTTAGCCACGTCCCTGCCCTTCTTTTTCTAGTGTGTTATCTTTTCCATGTTTCTTCGTGTTGTTGTTTTCTCTCTCTGCCTCAAAGCCCTCCATTTTTCCTATTCACCTGAACATCTTTTTATCCTCCTAACCACATTTTCAGCTTTGAACTCTTGTGACCAGATCGGGAATTACATCTCTGAAAAAACATAGGTTTCCTTGTCTCGTAAAGTGCAGCCTGTTCCCAATGGAGAGACAAAAACACCATGACTGTCGCCAAACTCCCATGCATGGGAAGAAATTCGGCTTTTTCTTTCACTGGTACAACTCTCAGTTGGAAGCAGAGATGAAATCTCCCCTCCCCACCCCCGCCATGGCAAGGTCCATGTCCAGAACCATAGAGTCTCTGGATATACAACCAAGGGTTCTCTGATTAGCATCCTTTGTCTGCTTGTGACTCATTGAAACTGTCTGGCAGATGGTAATTTCATCATATTCTAAGCATGGGTTTTTCAGAAGCTGGCACCCCAGTGGTTGACCAGACACGTTGGTACAATTATCACCTCTCTATCTCTTGTTGGAAAATGCTATAGATTTAGGGAAGAAGTCAGCAAACTTATTCTGTAAAGAGTTGTTGGTAAATATTTTAGGCTTCAAGGAATATATGCTCTCTGTAGCAACTATTCCACTCTAGGGCAGAACGAAAACAGCCGTCCAAAATGAGTAAATGAAAGAGCTTGGCTGTGTTCCAATGCAACTTATTTTACAAAGACAGACTGCAGGCTGGATTTGGCCCAGGGGTCCCAAAATTTCCCCTTCCCTAGCATCAAGAAGGAAGAAGAAGGAAATAGGACCAGACCCAGAGGAGGAAATAAGTGTCAACAACCACTTCTCCGAGTCTTGCATTAATTTCATTATTTTCTAAGTCCAATAACTAAATAACTTCCTGCCCCTGGGGAGGTATGACCCTTGTACATTAATTACATTAATTTGGGGCCAGAATATCTAGTTTTATATCGCTTTGAGTAATTTTTCCATTTTGTTTTACATCAGATTTTTTAGATGTACTTTTCAAATAAACCATGCCTTAGAGACAGTGCCTCCAAGAGGTCAAAATGATGGTTGCAGTCATAGAGAGGTAACTACCTCCGAGCCAGGACTGGGAAGGACAGATCACCAGGCCCAGACAGTGATATGCCAAGCGCTGGGAACCTTGAAAGAGCTACAATTTTTGATTCCATTGAATAGTTTTCTGGCAAAGGCTTATTGGTTTTCCACATTGCTTTTGTAAGTACAGTATTTCCCCTCTGCTAGATTCTTAAATCTAATGTTCTTACCATTGTATGGAAAAAAGAAAGCTTAAAGTCTTAAAAATCATTTCTCGCTGGCTTAGAATTCTTTTCCTATTTGTCTGTTAACAACAAATAAATCTGCTTTATTGAATTACTTTTAAAATGGATTTTCATTCTCTGGGCAAAAAGTGACCGATGACTGGCACATTTATTTATGTGTGTGTGAGTGTGTGTGTGTATACACATATTCATGTGCAAGTTGGACAGCAAAAGGAAATTAGTTAGGGAGGAATACATTAAAATTAAGAATGGTAGGTAATCATTATCATATATAGCCCATGCCCACGAAGACATAGGCGTTGACAGTCACATGGGAGGAGTCAGTACCTCAACAATGTTAACAAAGATATGTCAATAGTTGTTGGTGGCATTGATACAGCAGAGGCCTGAACCAATACAAAGTTGACCTGCTTAGCAATCTTCGCCAAAACTCTCTGACGGTTCTGAGCAAGACAAGAAGCATAGGTTTACTTAATGATAGGAGTAAGAACCCTTGGGCCAGAAGCAACTGTCCAGAAAAACCGTCACTTATACATGGAGATTAGGTGCTTAGAAACAAAGCAGGGAAAATCTTAGCAGCAAACCTGCTGAGTATGGTGGAGATAAACAGTCCTGTCATCATCAGAAGTCAGGAATATTACCTTGTGTCCCCATTTAAAGGGAGCGCAGAAGGCTGACCTGGCAGAGACTGGGAAATGGCTTTGCTCCTGTCCACCCAGATTCAGTGCTAGCCCCCTGCAGCGCCTTCTGTTATGTAGGTTATCACCAGAGAGAACGAGCCACTCGGGGCTGCTCACGACGAGAAGTCTGCAAAATAATACCGTAAGCTTGTGATTCAGGCTAGGCATTACAGAAGAAAAACTTCACATTCCCTTTTCTGTAAGAATGCCTTCTGTATAGCTAGATTCTTTAGCATTGTTTCTTTCATTAGTTACATTGGAGGTCTGCTAATATCTTGAAACTGAGTTGGAGGCTTTTTTTTATTATTTATTTATTCTTGGTTGCAGAGCAGGCTTTGCTCTAGTTTTGGAGAGCAGGGGCTGCTCTCTAGTGGCGTGCAGACTTCGCCTGGTGGAGGCTGCTCTTGTGGCGGAGCACAGCTCCAGGGAAAGTGGGCTTTAGTCGTTGCAGTTCCCTCCCTGGCTCTAGAGCACGCTCAATAGTTGCGGCACATGGGCTTAGTTCCTCCAAGGCCTGTGAGATTTCCCAGACCAGGAACTGAACCGGTGTCTCCTGCATTGGGTGGGAGACCCAGCTCCCATCTCTGGGTCGGGAAGATCCCACTGGCTTCCCACTCCAGTATTCCTGCCTGGAGAATTCCATGGACATAAGAGCTTGGTGAGCCTCAGTCCATGGAATCGCAAAGAGAAAGACATGACTAAGCAACTAACATTTTCACACGTTTTCCTGCTTTGGCAGGCAGATTCTTTACCACTGAGCCACCTGGGAAGTGCTGTGTCAGAATTTTTAAACAGGCTGATGACCATCCTTCAAACATACCTTCACATCATTCAGAAAAAAGGGAAAATGTGACTCAGGGTAGAAGACATGGGCTTGACATTGATTTCCAAGGTTGAGATGATCACAGTACGCAGGGTCATCCAAGTAAATGCTTGTAGATGGAGAAGAGACGGCCAAGAAGAGACTCCTGGGGACATTTGAATTTAGGACCCGAGAGAAGAGCCTGACAATTAGAATGGAAGGATCCAGAGGAGGGTTGGTGGGTGAGACATGGAAAGGGGGGTTGGTCACAGAGCCTGGGCTAGGTCACTGCCCTAATTCTGGTCCCACCACTGGTGACATGGAAAAGTTTTCTACTTTCTGGGCTTAAAATCTTTCAAAGTAACAGGGAAATTTACTCCATTGCTAAATAGTGTGGAAAGTGCCTTCACAAATAACAGATCTGCAATCCCCAAAACATCACAGAAAGCAACTTCTGCACATGAGAAAACAGAATCTTGGAAAACTTGTGTCCCTTGCTCATAATCACCAGTGGAAGTGAACCCAAACCTTCTGAGTCTAAAGCTCACTGTTCTATTGCCTTCTCCAGCTGGACAGGAGGGTGGGCTGAGACAAGAGGAGGAAAGGAAATGAGGAGGAAGGGTGAGATGGATTGCTCCCAGGAAGTCTGAGCCCATGGAGAGTGGCTGAGGGCAGGAAAGCAGGTCACAGAATGATCTGGTGGCTAAGGTGTGGGCCAAGAAGCTCAGAGGACTTGAACAGAGTGACCAGAGTTTTGAAACATCTATTGAGGTACCATGAGAGAGCGTTCTTTGAGAGCAGTTAAAATTACCACGTAGGACACAAGTAAAGTGAGACAGAATGGATGTGTAGGAGGCTTGGGTGTTCTGGGTGTGTAAGTCTCCCGCAGAAGTCAGTACAGTACTGGGGTAGAGGGGTGGGCGAGGCACGTTGATCTCTAACTGGATAAATGAGAAAACTGAAGAGACGAGAGCTTAGGAGATTTCTAGAAATTAAATTAAATTTAATAAATAATGAAATTCAAAGTTCTCCAGGGGAAATCTTCTTTGGTTCCCTAGACCTCGTCCGCATCCCATGTCCTGTGCAGCAGTACAAAGTTTCCTGGAACACACTCAGATTTCCCTCTGCCCTGTCACTTTCTTTCTCCTTCCTCCTCAGTTTCCTGCCCCAGCCCTCCAGCTTCACACCACATCCTGCCCTCTCCTTTGACTTCTTTCTACCTTCCTCCTAACTGATTATGCCACTTTCTCATGTCAACTTCTGTCCTGTTGTGTATTCAGGAAAAGAGACTCACAGCAACAGTGAGTCCATTTCCATTCTGAGCCAGGGATATCTGTCTCACAGCATTTGTTTAAGGACAGTAAACAAAGAAATCATTCTTGATTTTTCCACTGTTGCTCAAACCCCCATGTACATACAAATGAAAAATGCACTGATTTTTTTTAATGCAAATAAGTATAGAATGTCTTTTGTTTTATTCTTTAAATAAGACAGAAAAGTTGAGAGTAATAACAGAGGAAGGAAGGAAATGATTAAAAGGCTGAAGGCTCTGCAGACCAGATGGTCTCAGACTGCAGTAGCCCTGAGGCTGGCAGGCAGGATGGGGACAGGGGTGAGGAGTGGTGGTTCCCTCTGGCTGGTGGGAGGGAAGCGTGGACCATGTGTCTAAAGCTTAGAGATTCTCCTGTGCTGTGTTTTGTGCCCTGATTAGTCGCTCAGTCATGTCGGACTCTTTGCAACCCCATGGATGTAGCCCACCAGGCTCCTCTGTCCAAGGATTCTCCAGGGAAGAATATTGGACTGGGTTGTCATGCCTTCCTCCAGGGGATCTTCCCAACCAACGGACTGAACCCAGATTTCCCACATTGCAGGCAGATTCTTTAATGTCTGAACCACCAAGGAAGCAGAGATGTTCCTAGAGGTGGTAAATTTCTGTCAAGCCATCTTTTCATTGTAAGTTCCAGGTAGAAAGGTATATCACTTTAAATTTGTACTGAACACACAGAGGAGAGATCAATATATGTTCATTTACTTATTGCCCTTAAAAAAGAAACAATTTTAAGTAAATAATGAGCAAGAACTATTCTGTTCTCCTTCCTACTTTATAATTGATGCTTTCAAACTGTAGTGTTAGAGAAGACTCTTTAGGCTCAGCTGGACTGCAAGGAGATCCAACCAGTCAATCCTAAAGGAAATCCACCCTGAATATTCATTGGAAGGACTGATGATGAAGCTGAAGCTCCAGTACTTAGGCCATCTGATATGAAGAGCCAACTCATTGGAAAAGACCCTGATTCTGGGAAAGAGTGAGGGCAAGAGGAGAAAGGGGCAACAGAGAATGAGATGGTTGGATGGAATCACCGACTCAATGGACGTGAGTTTGAGCAAACTCCAAGAGATAGTGAAGGACAGGGAAGCCTGGAGTGCGGTAGTCATATAGACACAACTGAGCAACTGAATGACGACTTTTTAATTCCTAGAAACGGTAGACATTTGCGAGCATCACGGCTCACATGCTTGATGATTAATTGTCTGTAACTCTGTGAAAACCAAGAGATCTTTTCCTTGAAAGACATGTTTAAGTTAGCGTTTTGTTTCTTTATTGGTTTTTCAACCTTGTTTTTGATATTTCTAAGAAGTGAGCGCCACCTTCTGGCCACTGACAGGATTGATAAAAGCAGCCAAATGAAGTAGCTGTGTATTCTTTTGTGCGTTGGGGTAGGGGTGTGGTCAGCTGTGTCAGACTCCTTGCAACCCCATGGACTGTAGCCCACCAGGCTCTTCTGTCCATGGAATTCCCCAGATCAAACCCAAAGCTCCTGCATTGGCAGGCGGGTTCTTTACCACTGAGCCATCTGGTATTATTATTATTTTTACTATTCTTAACCAGAAGGAGGAATTTTAATTGGTTTTCAGTTTCTAAAACATAACGGTCACTTAAAGATCCTCATGACTTCTGGGAAGTCCCTTTTTCTTCTTTCAATCAGTATACAATTTTTATTCCATATATATCACCTTCTCTAGTGTGAACTCTCTTTATAATAATGAACAATATCGTAGCACAATTAGGGAGCTCTCGTTCGCTCTCCAGGAAGAGATGGATCCCTGGCCCCAGGATATAGGTTAATAGTTTAAAGGATATACTAACCCTGGTCCTCTAACTCAGAAACTAAGTCTGAGATAGGACAGAGCTGTGCACAGAAACCTTGGTAGAAGTGCATTTTGTCCCTTCCTCAGTAAGGGAAGCAAGTACAGTTCTCATCAATACATTAATGACTGAAATTGGCCTTTATGCAGAATCCAGCATGGGCTTCACCTGCACGTCTAGCGGTATACCAGTGAGATGCATGTTCAAACGCTCAGCACATGCTTTTAATCCCGGCAGGTAATACTATATCCCTAAAGTGCTCCTTTTTGCTGAAACTGAGAAAATAGGAATTATATAGGGTAAATATGACAAATGGTATTTGTAGTATTATCTTTACTCTCTTCATTTTATTTTCTTCTTTCCTATGAAATTTGTACTTGAAAACTGCTCCGACAATTAAAAATTAGAGCATCAAGTTCAGAAGTTCTTACCCAACTAGCAAAATCTATTTTTTTAATTTCTTAGAAAAATAAAGGCTTTTAAATCCCAACTTACATGAGTTCATATCAATTGCTTGGCTTAATTTAGGTGTGTTTTTTCTCTTAAAAAACTTGGAAAATGATAATGCTATATACAAAGTAGCTAGGCTTAGGAGCCACCTAGACAGTATTTAACTGACACAAGCATCTCAGCACCTCCTCTTTCTTAAGGGTGATAATGATGTTATTAGCAATGGCCAACTATGTACTAAGTCACTGCACTTGATTTTTAAGTGCAACATATCCCATGAACTGCATGTACACATTAAATTTCTAAATTACAGAGTCTGGACTACATTTGTCATTAGAATGTTTTGTAGTAGTGCCAAGAAAAAAAAAAAAAAAACTTCTTTCAAACCAAGAAGGCCCTGGGATTTTAATGAAATCCATTCCCCATCTAAAGCTCTGAAAGACCATTTTGGTGCTACCTGTCCTTAGCCATGAGACTTCTCTATGGAGGTTCCTGGGGTGCATTTTGGTGGGACACCTCTCTGTAGGCAGCCTTTGCAGGCATTAATGGAATGTGCAGAGTTGAAAAAGCTGGAATTATATTTATAACCGATGTTTGCTTTATGCTTAATGTGAAAATGCTACAGAAATGTCCAGAAAGTCTTCAGGCATCTGGGGGAAAGCCAGTCCTTTGAAATTTTTGATACATAAGCAGGATAATGAAAGCTCATCTGTATCCCATACTTTTATCACACGCATACATCATACACTCTAGTCAGATTGGGATTTAATTGGTTGGAATGCAGCCCAGGCTTGGAAAGTTTTTAAGGCTCCGCAAGTGATCAAAATGCACTGCCACGGTATCAACAGGCTCTGTGCAAACAAGACCTGTTTCTCACGTGGCAGGAGAGATGAAGCAGCTCTGGGCTAGACCATTTTACGGTAAATGAAAATTCTAGGCTTCAAGGCCTAGAATTAGAGAAAGAAAGCAGAAGATCAGGAATTGGTAGGGAAGAAAAGCCAATCTAAAAAGTGAGAGAATCTTATTGATGAGGAGGAAATGAGCTGAACTTGGGGTGACCATTGAGAAGTCACTCCACGTGGACTGAGAAAGATCAGAATGGAAGCCACAAGGCCATGGGGCTCAGTCAACCCATTTCCTAAACAGAGTGGAATTGAACTTGGTCTGCACCTCATATTCTGAAATAATCCATTCTCCTTTATCTGCTCTCAGTGCCAGTAGATGGATTACCCGGCACTACTTTGTTGATACGAGGACTTAGTTTGAAAAAAGAGAGAGGAGATAAGGGTTGAGGGCATTGTTTGGTAAATGAATTGTGGGTACAGACCATCTGAGGAGCTTGTTGAAATTCAAATTCACCAGCCCAGCCTGAGACATTCTGTTTCAGAGGGTCTAGGGTGAAGGCTTGGAACAGGGCTACTTCTGAAATTTGTGAGGCTGTGAGATAAGAAAGCAGTTGGAGGGCTACATACCATGTATCTAAATATTTAAAAGTTATGAGTCACACTAGCAAACTGTTGAGTCAAGGCAGCTCGAGCCTCCTTCTTTGACAAACAAGCCTATATACTATGATCTAGAAAGTCAAGTTCAGATAGAGAGAGGCTTGATGTTTAGGTTCTGTCATCTCCCTCAGTGTCAAAGTCTGTCCTCCTACTTTGACAAAAATGTCTTCCCTATAGTCTGAAATTGTTCTTGTTGTTCAGTCACTAAGTCATATCTGACTCTGCAACTCCATGGACTGTAGCCTGCCAGGCTCTTCTGTCTGTGAGATTTTCCAGGCAAGAATACTGGAGTGGGTTGCCATTTCATTCTCCAGAGCATCTTCCCAACCCAGGGATCGAACCCGTGTCTCCTGCATTGGCAGGTAGATTCTGTACCACTGAGGCACCTACGGCCAGGTTCAGATTTAGCATTTTCAAGGCTCTTACTGTTGAGGGAAGCAGCCTGTGGCCCACCCATTCTGCTCTTTCCAGCCAGCTCACCTGGAACCGTGTGGCACCTCTGTGCACGTGTGGGGATGTGCCCCGCCCCAGGCCTAAGTTCTGACAGCAAACCTACCTTCACCCCTTGAGCAGCAGCCAGCCCTCAGACCCAGGAGTGTGCGCACTAGTGGTATGTCTGCCCCCTAGAGGCCAGATAGGGAACGGGACTGGAAGGGCCCAGTTGACTGGTTGAGGCCAGTTGGGTGGGCAACTCCAAGACCCAGTTCCCAGGTCAGGGTGGAAAAGGAGCGCAGGTTCAGTGTGTGCCAGCTCCCAGGGCCCATACCAGCACCTCCTGGAGGAAGAGGGAGGGTCAGAGAAGGGGGATTGGCACCCTTCCCACTGCCCCAGGGCATGGCCACGCTTTCCCTGACCTAAGCACGGTGTTGAACCCAGAGGTCTCAGAGGCTTAAACCCCAGCCTTAGACGCAATGCTTGGGAGCATTGATCTTACTTACAGCAGAGAAGGCAATGGCACCCCACTCCAGTACTCTTGCCTGGAAAATCCCATGGACGGAGGAGCCTGGTGGGTTGCAGTCCATGGGGTCGCTAGGAGTCGGACAGGACTGAGCAACTTCCCTTTCACTTTTCACTTTCATGCATTGGAGAAGGAAATGGCAACCCACTCCAGTGTTCTTGCCTGGAGAATCCCAGGAACGGGGGAGCCTGGTGGGCTGCCGTCTGTGGGGTCGCACAGAGTCGGACACAACAGAAGCGACTTAGCAGCAGCAGCAGCAGCACATTATTGCTCCACTCACTTGTCAGTCAAGGTACCCGAGCTGGGAAATCCCTTCCTTTATTGTCCCCTCCCCTCCATCTCCATAATTTCTCCCACCAAAGAAAATCAAGGACAAATATGCCCGACCCACACTTTCAAACAGTGTTTAAACAGAAAGTAGTCATTTTAATAGCTGTCTCTCTCACACTTCAGATTGTTGAGTTTTTAGAAAACAAATAATAAACTTGAATCAAAAAGAAGGTTATAATTTTACACTAATGCAATAGATCTGTTAAATGTTACATCTTATTGGCTATCAGCTTAGAACTTTGCACTTCCTTAAAAATCCATTAGGACAATGACCACACCATTAGCTCTTGGGCAGATGCCTCCAAACCTTATTTATTTATTTTTTTTTAAAGAAAAAATACTTTTGGCAGGCACCCCTTGTTGTAAGTGGTGATGTTGCTCCAGTGTTTACCAACTCCCCAGAAGGCGATCCTGATGCTGGGAAAGATTGAGGGCAGGAGGAGAAGGGGATGACAAAGGATAAGATGGTTGGATGGCATCATCAACTCAATAGACAAGAACTGAGCAAACTCCGGGAGATGGTAAAGGACAGGGAAGCCTGATGGGCTGCAGTCCAGAGGGTTGCAGAGTCAGACACGACTGAGCAACTGAACAATAAGAAGGTGACTCAGGTGTGCCCAGGGAAGCCTGTGGCCACAGTCAGGCTGGCCAGTCAACATGGCAGCTTTAGCCCAGCCAAGGACACTGGAACTCTGCGGGGCCAGAAGACAAAACGCTGAGTTAGTCACTCCTCTCATTAAACCCCGCAGGCTGCAGTAAGATCCACATATGGTTTTAGGGGGAAAAGCCACATAAATTATGTTCTGTCAACTCTATTATTTATTAAAGTACCGGTGGTGGGGGCATCTCCCGAGATTCTTATGTAATTGGTCTACCGTGAGCCAGATTTTTGTGTGTTTAAAAAACTTTCAAGGATTATGAGTGGGCAACCTGGGCTGAGGACCACTGGTTTAATGAACTGGATAACATTAAAGATTCTGAGATAAGAAGATGGAGAACAGGTCCATTCTGATAAGAAGGGAGGAGAGAACAAGGGAGAAAGCAGATGTGATGAGCAGTGGGAGGAGGTGTCCCAGAAAGCCTTAAACCAAGACTGAGGGTGGGCTGGAGGTGGTGGCAGTGACTTCTCACGAGTGTGACCCTGACAGGCTGGGGGGCACACATGCAGGCACAGACCACCGGCTGGGTATGTAGGTCACCATCCACCACCTCATCTACTTCCCGGGAAGCCTGGCCCTAATTTAGTCCACACTGATGCTGGGATGAATTGCCCAGCTCGACTGGAAGTTGACCATTCCCTTGGTCCTCTTTCAAATGTTTAAAGTCCAAGGACCACATTGCACTCTCCTCTGGGATTTGTTGACTGCAGTAGATGACTCATCCTGACCCTTTCCTACACTTACTGGTAGCAGCACCCCAACATCCAATATTTTTAAGTGCCTAGGGAAGGAGAACATGCGGACTTAACACTCAAACATAGCATGAGTCCTATTTTTACACTGTTGTAAACTTGGTACTGAAGAACCCATGAATACAGATGCATCAAATGTAAATGAAAAGGTCACACCTAACTATGTGTCAGCTCCTTAAAGGCATCAGCCCATGTGCTTGTCTGAATCTTGCAGTCCCTGGTGGGCAGTCCTGAACTCATTTTTTATTGATACATTCCCTGCTGGTCCGTTGATTTAATCCGTATCACTGCTGCTTCTAACCTGTGTATGCTTTCTTCTTCTGCATACATACCTATAGAATGAAGCTTTGCAGCTTCCTGTTATAGGAATAGGGAGGTGGCAACAATAATCTGTGGTCCTATCATGACTGGTCCCAGAAAAAGACATTACTTTCATGCTTCAAGATATTTCTCAACTAAAGTGTTTCTCAAACTTGGTGAATATTGGCACCACCAATTTAAAAAGATAACTTTTTAAAAATGCAGATGTCTAGGGCCCACTCCAAAGGTTCTCTTTTAATTGTTGTGGATTATGGTCTGGTCATAGAGATTTTTCAAAACACCCAGTTGATTCTAATACATAGAAAGGTTTTAGAACTTCCAAAGTACCTTGTTTTTCTGATAAGTTTCAAGAGA
The DNA here is from genome assembly GCA_006410935.1 of Redunca redunca. Taxonomy (NCBI): domain Eukaryota; kingdom Metazoa; phylum Chordata; class Mammalia; order Artiodactyla; family Bovidae; genus Redunca; species Redunca redunca. The sequence continues at coordinate 214,789 of SJYQ01094372.1, forward strand.
GTTACAATTTTTTTTCCAGAGGGTTATTTTCAGAAATGCCCATCCTTGCTTTATTTCTGTACCTCCTGTGAATGTTCTCCTTTTGAATTTTGCTTCCTTAAACAAGAAAATGTAATGAACTGCTATTTACATATTACACAATCCATTAAATTCATTCTGCATCTTGGATAAACTTGCTCTAAGCTAGAAATAAAAAATAATAAACTTTGCTGAGTTCTGCATTTCCTGTTTCAATTTAGCTAGTCCATAAGGACTTGGCAGGAAAGAGTTTGTTGTTCCTGTAATTAATGACTAGAACAGGATTGTTTGGAGTAAATGATTTGTTTTGAAACAGTCCTCTAATTTTCAGGGACATTTTCCCATTGTAAAACAATTATCCATAAAAACAAAAGTACCAATTAAATGCCAAGATTTATAACATCACCATGTCATTCCAAATGCCGTGACCTTGGGTCTACTACCCTACTGGTTTGAAAAATAAAACAGATGGATTGCAGTCTAACGAAGCTCCTTGAAAAGTAATTTAATCAATCAGAAACTAGTTGGGCTTCCCGGATAGCTCAGTTGGTAATGAGTCTGCCTGCAATGCAGGAGACCCTGGTGCAATTCTTAGATCAGGAAGATCACTGGAGAAGGGATAGGCTGCCCACTCCAGTGTTCTTGGGCTTCCCTTGTGGCTCAGCTGGTAAAGAATCTGCCTGCATTGCGGGAGACCTGGGTTCTATCCCAGAATTGGGAAGATCCTCTGGATAAGGGAAAGGCTACCCATTCCAGTATTCTGGCCTGGAGAATTCCATGGACAGAGGAGCCTGGCAGGCTACAATCCATGGGGTCTCAAAGAGTCAGACACAACTGAGTGACTTTCACTTTCACTTTTCAAACTAAGTGATGTAAAAAAAGTCAATTGATTTCCACTCCATTCCAAAAGTTGGTAAATAGCTCACCACATAGAAGACAATTAGTCCCTAGGAAACAGATCTTTCTCAAATAATAATTATGCTGTCAGTAAGTCTAATCTATTAAACCCCTTCTGCTACTGCTAAGTCACTTCAGTCATGTCCAACTCTGTGCGACCCCATAGACGGCAGCCCACCAGGCTCCCCCATCCCTGGGATTCTCCAGGCAAGAACACTGGAGAAGGTTACCATTTCCTTCTCCAATGCATGAAAGTGAAAAGTGAAAGGGAAGTTGCTCAGTCATATCCGACTCTTAGGATCCTATGGACTGCAGCCTATCAGGCTCCTCCATCCATGGGATCCTCCAGGCAAGAGTACTGGAGTGGCGTGCCATTGCCTTCTCCGAAACCCCTTCTATTTGGTCCTTTTTAAAAGCTTGTCTCTCATAGCTCAGAATAGTTAATTATGGAGTGAAATTTAATTATGATGTGTATGCATGCCAAGTTGCTTCACTCTTTGTGACTTATAGACTGTAGCCCACCAGGCTCCTCTGTCCATGGATTCTCTGGGTAAGACTACTGAAGTGGGTTGCCATACCCTCCTGCATGGAATCTTCTTGACCCAAGGATAGAACCCATGTTTCTTGCAACTCCCGTAGACAAAAATCTTTACCACTGAGCGACCAGGGAAGCCCTAATTATGGTGTATTTATAGCTATTTCGTGATGTAGGGGCATCAGTCAATGTTACTTACTAAAAAATAATGACAACACAATAGGATTTCTAGAGTGATCAACTTTAGGACACAAACTTTAGGACATATTTGTTCTGAGTTCAGTCGCTGATCCAATATATAAACTTGACAAATGATGTTTTGCAACCTCATCCTCATCTAGAGATTTCAAGACTCAGTTCAGTTCAGTCGCTCAATTGTGTCCGACCCTTTGCAACCCCATGAATTGCAGCACGCCAGGCCTCCCTGTCCATCACCATCTCCCGGAGTTCACTCAGACTAACGTCCATCGAGTCCGTGATGCCATCCAGCCATCTCATCCTCGGTCGTCCCCTTCTCCTCCTGCCCTCAATCCCTCCCAGCATCAGAGTCTTTTCCAATNTCTCCTCTTTCACTTTCATCAAGAGGCTTTTTAGCTCCTCTTCACTTTTTGCCATAAGGGTGGTGTCATCTGCATATCAAGACTAATAGTGGCTAATGTTTATGTAACATGCTAGAATTTATAAAGTACTTTATACATATTTCACTATACTTTCCCCCAAACCCAGGGAGATTGAAGAACAACAATCTACATATTCAGTTCAGTTCAGTCACTCAGTCATGTCTGACTCTTTGCGACCCCATGAATTGCAGCATGCCAGGCCTCCCTGTCTATCACTAACTCCCAGAGTTCACTCAGATTTACATCCATCAAGTCCGTGATGCCATCCAGCAATCTCATCCTCTGTCGTCCCCTTCTCTTCCTGCCCCCAATCCCTCCCAGCATCAAAGTCTTTTCCAATGAGTCAACTTTTCGCATGAGGTGGCCAAGATTTGGAGTTTCAGCTTTAGCATCATTCCTTCCAAAGAAATCCCAGGGCTGATCTCCTTCAGAAAGGACTGGTTGGATCTCCTTGCAGTCCAAGGGACTCCCAAGAGTCTTCTCCAACACCACAATTCAAACGCATCAATTCTTCAGTGCTCAGCCTTCTTCACAGTCCAACTCTCACATCCATACATGACTACTGGAAAAACCATAGCCTTGACTAGATGGACCTTAGTTGGCAAAGTAATGTCTGCTTTTGAATATGCTATCTAGGTTGGTCATAACTTTTCTTCCAAGGAGTAAGCGTCTTTTAATTTCATGGCTGCAGTCACCATCTGCAATAATTTTGGAGCACCCCAAAATAAAGTCTGACACTGTTCCCACTGTTTCTCCATCTATTTCCCATGAAGTGATGGGACCAGATGCCATGATCTTCGTTTTCTGAATGTTGAGCTTTAAGCCAACTTTTTCACTCTCCTCTTTCACTTTCATCAAGAGGCTTTTTAGTTCCTCTTCACTTTCTACCATAAGGGTGGTGTCATCTGTATATCTGAGGTTATTGATATTTCTCCCAGCAATCTTGATTCTAGCTTGTGTTTCTATTGCATATTTTTAAAAAAATGAGTCTCAGAGAGGTTAAGTGACTAGCCTAATGTCAAACAGACTGAAATTTGTGGAACTAGGGAATTACCCAGATCTTCTGACTCTAAATTGATTAATGGATGAATTGACTCTAATTGATTAATTCTATATCGGCTGTATAGTATATAGCTATAGTATATAGTATGTACCAGTATATAGCTACCTACGGAGCAGCTAATTGAAAAAGATGTGAGGGATAGTGAAGAAAAACCCCAATTTCTCAGGCTCATTGTATTATGATCACTTTTATAAAGGATTTTTATATTATAAGGCCAATTTGACATTAGTAGAAGAGTCCCTATTCTAGTGCTTTGACTGTAAACAGTCATACACTTGGAACTACTGGCAACCTCATCTAGGTTAGATAAAGAATATGCATGCTTCTCTGGTGGCTCAGTTGGTAAAGAATCTGCCTGCCATGCAGGAGACACAGGTTCTACCCCTGTGTTGGGAAAATCCCCTGGAGGAGGGCATGGCAACCTACTCCAGTATTCTTGCCTGAAGAATCCCATGGACAGAGGAGCCTGGCAGGCTCTAGTCCATAGAGTCACAAAGAGTCAGTCAAACACGACTGAAGCGACTTTTAGCACGAATGCGTGCTTGCCACTGTATCAGCATTTTCTGTACACAGTGATCAGTTATTTTCCCTTGAACGAAAGAAAAATTAAACAGATATACTTATCATTTTTATATTTCTTCGTTTTTCTTTATAAATATTTTTAATTTATCTTTATTTTTATTTAATTTCTTATTTTGACATTTTTTTAAGTCGCTCAGTTATGTCCAAACTCTTTGCGACCCCATGGACTGTACAGTCCATGGAATTCTCCAAGCTAGAATACTGAGTGGGCAGCCATTCCCTTCTGATCTTTCTCAGTGTTTATTCGGCATTCCCAAATTTTGTAGTTCCCCAAGACAGCCACTAGAGGGTACCCTTTAGTCAGTATTCAGATTGGAAACATTGCAGGAAGCTGTTCTCTAGTGGGCAGAGTAAAAAACTCAGTGATTTGAGTCTTGTTTTTCATTTCTAGTGACTAAACCTCATTCAATTCTATACAGACCCTTGCTTCCAGATACTATTTATTGACTAATCCTTACTTTCCCCATCCTGGACTTATTTAAATGGAATATTTTATGTCTGCCTCAGGTGGTGGTTTAAACTTCTTTAAGGCAAAGCTGATCTCTCTGGACAGTGTGCTCTGGAGACACACAGCAATAGGCTTGGAGGCTTGTGCTGCCAGCTTGGAGTGAAATTGGGAATTTGTATTTATAACTAAATTGCAAGATACCTATACCACCATTAGTGTCAAAATTGTTTCCTGCTAATGATAGGAGAAAAAGTGGAAACAGTGGCTGATTTTATTTTATCATGGGATTCAAAATAACTGCAGATGGTGACTTCAGCCACAAAAGTGAAAGATGCTTGCTCCTTGAAAGGAAAGCTATGACCCAAACCTAGATAGTGTATTAAAAAGCAGAGACATTACTTTGAGAACAAAGCTCCCTATAGTCAAAGCTATGGTTTTTCCATTAGTCATGTACAGATGTGAGAGTTGTACCATAAAGAAAGTGAGCACCAAAGAATTGATGCTTTTGAACTGTGGTGCTGGAGATGACTCTTGAGAATTCCTTGGACTGCAAGATCAAACCAGTCAATCCTAACAGAAATCAACAGTGAATATTCATTGGAAAGACTGCTGCTGAAGCTGAAGCTCCAATACTTTGGTCACTTGATACGATGAGCTGACTCATTGGAAAAGACTCTGATGCTGGGAAAGATAGAGCGCAGGAGGAGAAAGGGACAATAGAGGATGAGATGGTTGGATGGCATCACCAACTCAATGCACATGAGTTTGAGAAAACTGTGGGAGATAGTGAAGGGCAGGGAAGCCTGGCATGCTGCAGTCCATGGGATCTCAAAGAGTCAGAAGCAACTTAGCAGCAGAACAACAACAATGATATCAGACTGCCAAACCTCCACCGTTACTCAGGACTGTCTGATACAAGTCTTCCCTTTGTTGTATCTAGGCAGTCGATTTCCCCCGCAAAAGCAGAACAAATAAAAATTTGTTCACACATTTATTGCATATATAGCCCAAAGGTTTACTGTACTTGTCATCATTCACCCGAACATAAACTCTAAAAGTCACTCATTTCCTGTTCTTTTTTTTTTTTCCCAATGACCGTTGATTTATCCCACACCACGAGTTTCCTTTACAAACTTCCTTTCATGACGAAGCCTAGGTTTCAGGTTCTCACTTACACACCCAACCAAAAATGAGATATCATTTCTCGTTTTGTTCAATAGCATTTATATAACACATCCTCATAAAATCCTTCTTTGTAATCATGCTCTGCAATTAATAGAGCTCCGAGATTAAATCAGACCCCCAAGGTTACCGACTGAACTGTTCATCTGTCTGGGGCAGGGGTGCTGGTGGCTACTTGGGTATGTGAATATGAACTTTCATCTGCTCAAGAACAACCAGAAGCTTGTTTTCTAGTTGCTACCAGGTTAAACTTCAGCTGAGCTTTTTATTGTTTATAATATGTGGAAATTCTCCCTCATAGGACTGAGTTCATCCTGTTTTCTAAGATCTAGATAAAACCCCCTTGTGCAGCTTGTGAAAAGTCCCGTATTCTCTCCAAAGCCTTCAGGAATTTCCAGGGGACTCAGCGCCTGTAGCCTCTGGCTCAGCAGAAGTTGTTCAGTTGAGGAAATAGCTCACAGCAGCCATCGGTGAGCTCCCTTTTCGCCACAGAGGCCAGTGGTAGAACTGAGTCTCTTGCTTCTTCTTCCTGAACACCAGCCATGTTCCCCCCATGAAAGGATACTCATCCACATATGATATTTAGGTATGTATCTGACCTCTCTGATGATTTGAAGAAATAAATGTAATTTACACTCAAAAAAAAAAATGTTAAGTGAATAGTATTTTGATGTTCATAGTCTTACCCAGACATTATCATACTAAGTGAAATAAGTCAGATAAACATAAATATCATATGATAGCACTTATATGTAAAAATCTGTAAATGTATTTATAAAACGGAAACAGACTCACAGACATAGGGGAAAAAATATGATTACCAAAGAGGTGGGAGGAATAAATTAGGAGCTTGGGATGAACATACGTACACTACTATATATAAAATAAATAATAGGAACCTACTGTGTAGCACAGAGGACTATATTCAATATATTTTAATAACATAATGGAAAAGAATCTGAAAAGTATATAATATATATATGTTAGCTTCTAGTGTCAACAAAGTGATCAGTCATATATATGTGATATATGATAAATGTATGAGATATGACATATATATATATGATTGACTACTTGGCGGTACACCAGAAACTAACACAACATTGTAAGTCAACTATAGTCCAATAAAAAAGTAATAAAGTAGATGTTCATAGCCTTATAAAGTAAGTTACCCAGTCATGTCTACAACTAAAATGCTAGCTTTCTGCCATTTACCTTGGCCCTTCTCTCCCTTCCTCATCTTCTATATCTTTCCTCATCCAAAAGCTGGTCATAGGAGTTTCAGATTTTTTTTCACTGAATGGAATGTAGCACTCTACCTCTCTCCTTGTACTCATCCATCTTTTAACTCCCAAGCAATCAGCAGAAAATGACCTTTCGTTTATTAGTGCCTCTCTTAAAGAAAATACCTTTGGTTATAAATAGCAGGAGAGATGTGTGCACATGATTACACAGGGTAGGATGATCAGGTTGAATTGAGCCTTCAACTCATCTTTGATCTGGAAATTCTATATAGCACATTTTAGCATTTATTCATTCAACAAAGAATTGTTGAACACTTACTTAAAGAAAGAAATACACTTCCTTCTCTGTTGAACCTGATATTTAGTGACTAAAATTTATAGTCATCTGTAACTGCTTCTATGCTCCAATAATTCCTATATAGGAAGGATACGCAGTGCTTTGAGAAATGATGTAGGAAATGCCTTAGTCAACTTGCATTGCCCTGACAAAATGCCACAGACAGAGGGCTTAAACAAAAGACATTTATTTTGTTGCAGTTCTGAAGGCTGGAAACCTGAGATCAGGGTGCCAGGCTGGTCAGTTTCTGGTAAGTGCTTAATTCCTGAGTTTCACATAGCTGCCTTCTTGCCATGGTGGAGAGAGAGGGACAAGATCTGTGTTGTCTCTTCTTAGAAGGGCACTAATCCCATCATGAGGACCTCATCCCCATGACTTCATTCAACCTTAACCACCTCACAAATACATTCAGATTGGGGGTTAGGGTTTCAACATGTGAATTTAGCTGGGGAAGTGGAGGGAATATATATGTGATATAATGATTAATAGGAAAAATCAGAGAAGAGAGAAAATGGAGCTGTGGCTCCATGATATTTTGAAGGATCATCCTGGCTCTGATGTAGGTAAGAGATGGCAGGACTGGGGTTTAGATGTTGAGAGCCAGTTAAACCATAGTTCAGTTTAGCTCAGTGGCTCAGTTGTGTCTGACTCTTTGCGACCCCATGAATCGCAGCATGCCAGGCCTTCCTGTCCATCAACAATTCCCAGAGTTTACTCAAACTCATGTCCATCGAGTCGTTGATGCCATCCAGCCATCTTATCTTCTGTTGTCCCCTTCTTATCCTGTCCCCAATCCCTCCCAGCATCAGAGTCTTTTTCAATGAGTCAACTCTTCGCGTGAGATGGCCAATATTGGAGTTTCAGCTTTAGCATCAGTCCTTCCAATGAACACCCAGGACTGATCTCCTTTAGAATGGACTGGTTGGGTCTCCTTGCAGTCCAAGGGACTGTCAAGAGTCTTCTCCAACACCACAGTTCAAAAGCATCAGTTTTTCAGTGCTCAGCTTTCTTGATAGTCCAACTTTCACATCCATAGATGACCACTGGAAAAACCATAGCCTTGACTAGATGGACCTTTGTTGGCAAAGTAATGTCTCTGCTTTTGAATATGCTGTCTAAGTTGGTCACAACTTTCCTTCCAAGGAGCAAGCGTCTTTTAATTTCATGGCTGCAGTCACCATCTGCAGTGATTTTAGAGCCCCCAAAATCAATCAGCCACTGTTTCCACTGTTTCCCCATCTACTTCCCATGAAGTGATGGGACTGGATGCCATGATCTTAGTTTTCTGAATGTTGAGTTTTAAGCCAACTTTTTCCCTCTCTTCTTTCACTTTTATCAAGAGGCTTTTTAGTTCCTCTTCACTTTCTGCCATAAGGGTGGTGTCATCTGCATATCTGAGGTTATTGATATTTCTCCCGGCAATCTTGATTCCAGCTTGTGTTTCTTCCAGTCCAGCGTTTCTCATGATGTACTCTGCATAGAAGTTAAATAAGCAGGGTGACAATATACAGCCTTGACGTACTCCTTTTCCTATTTGGAACCAGTCTGTTGTTCCATGTCCAGTTCTAACTGTTGCTTCCTGACCTGCATACAGATTTCTCAAGAGGCAGGTCAGGTGGTCTGGTATTCCCATCTCTTTCAGAATTTTCCACAGTTTATTGTGATCCACACAGTCAAAGGCTTTGGCATAGTCAATAAAGCAGAAATAGATGTTTTTCTGGAACTCTCTTGCTTTTTCCATGATCCAGCGGATGTTGGCAATTTGATCTCTGGTTCCTCTGCCTTTTCTAAAACCAGCTTGAACATCAGGAAGTTCACGGTTCACGTATTGCTGAAGCCTGGCTTGGAGAATTTTGAGCATTACTTTACTAGCGTGTGAGATGAGTGCAATTGTTCGGTAGTTTGAGCACTCTTTGGCATTGCCTTTCTTTGGGATTGGAATGAAAACTGATCTTTTCCAATCTTGTGGCCACTGCTGAGTTTTCCAAATTTGCTGGCATATTGAGTGCAGCACTTTCACAGCATCATCTTTCAGGATTTGAAATAGCTCAACTGGGATTCCGTCACCTCCACTAGCTTTGTTCATAGTGATGCTTTCTAAGGCCCACTTGACTTCACCTTCCAGGATGCCTGGCTCTAGATGAGTAATCACACCATCATGATTATCTGGGTCGTGAAGATGTTTTTTGTACAGTTCTGTGTATTCTTGCCACCTCTTCTTAATATCTTCTGCTTCTGTTAGGTCCATACCATTTCTGTTCTTTATCGAGCCCATCTTTGCATGAAATGTTCCCTTGGTATCTCTAATTTTCTTGAAGAGATCTCTAGTCTTTCCCATTCTGTTGTTTTCCTTTATTTCTTTGCATTGATTGCTGAGGAAGGCTTTCTTATCTCTCCTTGCTATTCTTTGGAACTCTGCATTCAGATGCTTATATCTTTCCTTTTCTCCTTTGCTTTTCACCTCTCTTCTTTTCACAGCTATATGTAAGGCGTCCTCAGACAGCCATTTTAATTTTTTGCATTTCTTTTTATTGGGGATGGTCTTGATTCCTGTCTCCTGTACAATGTCACGAACCTCCGTCCATAGTTCATCAGGCACTCTGTCTATCAGATCTAGTCCCTTAAATCTATTTCTCACTTCCACTGTATAATCATAAGGGATTTGATTTAGGTCATACCTGAATGGTCTAGCGGTTTTCCCTACTTTCTTCAATTTAAGTCTGGATTTGGCAATAAGGAGTTCATGATCTGAGCCACAGTCAGCTCCTGGTCTTTTTTTTGTGCTGACTGTGTAGAGCTTCTCCATCTTTGACTGCAAAGAATATAATCAATCTGATTTCGGTATTGACCATCTGGTGCTGTCCATGTGTAGAGTCTTCTCTTACTTTAGCCCAAATGATGGTTGTCTAGACCTGAGTAGGGAGGTGGTGGCAAGGATGGCCCAGTCTATTAACTCTGGCCCATTCAAGGTCTCTCCTCATCTCTTGTCCCCCTATCCATGCACATAGACGTATGTGTACACTTTATTTCTTTTTCACATTCTAATACTTCCTCTCAACTTTCCTGGGGCTTCCCAGGTGGCTCTAGTGGTAAAGAATCTGCCTGCCGATGCAGGAGACTCAGGAGACATGGGTTTGATCCTTGGGTCAGGAAGATCCCCTGGAGGAGGAATGGCAACCCACTCCAGTATTCTTGCCTGGAAAATTCCATGGACAGAGGAGCATGTTGGGCTACAGTCCATGGAATTACAAGAGTCAGACGCAACTGGGTGGCAGAGCACAAAGCTAAACAGTTAAGACTCCAAGTGTCGGAGACAAACGACATGCTTCTAAATTATGCCTCTGTCACTTACTAGCTATGTGACCTTGCAAAAGTTATCTAACATCTCCATACTTCACTTTTCTCCTACCTCAAGTGTGAATAATTATAGTTGTTTAATGGATTCAGAGTTCCAATTTGGCAGGATGACAAATTTTGGATATCTATTGCACAGAATTTGTGAATATACTTAACACTACAAAACACTAAAAATTATATATTTTGTTTTTTTTAACCACAATTAAAAATAATATAATTTTTTAATGAGGGTAATCATAGTACCTGCTGTAACTTTGTTAGGAGGATATATGTCAATGTGGGTGAGGCCCTTAGAGCAGAGCCTGACATTCTGGAAGCCTGCATGGTGGTGGAGGCAGGGGGGGAGGGGGGAGTGGTGTTTGAGCTATTCCCTGTTGGAATGCCAAGACAAGAGGCTCTGTCCTCAACCTTGGAATTTCCACAAGTAAATCTGTGAATCTGTGCCAAGAGTGGTCCCTTTGTTTCAGGATAAAGTCTGATTGACTCTGGGTGTATTATCAGGCATCTGTTTGTTCCAGGGTTCAAGTGTGATCCTCAGGAACATGGAAGGTAGATATATTGCTAAAAGCCCTCATTTAAAAAAAGGGGGGGGAGTATAAAATGTTATGTTACAAGGAGGGTTTAATAGCTCAAGCACAATACAATAACTGTCCAGAATATTTTCATTTGCCTGGAGAATCTAAATAGCTTGTCCTCCCATGCCAGTGACTGGCTCTCTCAGGCACTGTCTCCCAAGATTTCACAGAGTATAGCTTTGCCGTTCAGCAGCTTGCCTTCTGTCTGCTTTGGCATGTTCTTGACATGACCGTGATACCAATTCATCTAATTTCTAGATTTTTTCATAATAATTATTTCTATTTCCCATAAGCAACAGGATTCCCCATTTCCTGGGTGAAGGGTTTACCTCTTTTTACTTTTTCAGCAGCTTTAACTTCTGACTGGGTTGAGTTTTCAGACATTTTCTCTCCTGCATCTACTAAGCTCTGCAGTGTAGGTTTGGCCCAACCAATCGATACAGCTCAGATGTGTGTGACCAGGAAATTGAATTTCCATCCCTGCAACCAATTCTGAACAATAGCAGTAGAGAAGATCAGCTTATTTTATTCACCAGTGGTTTGGTATTATGATAGGTATGGTTCATATCAGAGTGCAGTAACCTTATTTCTTGAAATATTTCTAATTTTATGAAAATAATGACTTTGTACATAAAATATTTTGTAATTTTATGGGCTTAGTTGGCTCAGTTGGCTATCTGTGTTTTTGAATAGTATCTTCATATTTGGTATCTAAGTCTTATATTTCTTTCCAATAAATGAAGTGCTCCAGAATAATAGATATGGAATAAATCACAAAAAATAAAAATAAAACATAAAGTAAGTTTCATCTAAAAAGATGAAAAGCAAACAAATAATATATTTTCATTTTTAACTTTAAAGTATTTGCTTTCAAATAGTTTACAAAAATGAAAGCAATTCTCTACCATTAGTAATCATAATAATTGATAAAGTTCAGTTAATAATCATCATAGGTGAAATGCCATCCTGACGGCTTCAAATTCACTATCTCTGAGAGTCTGCACAGCACACTTCTTGAGGAAATTGAAAAAGCAGTGAGTTTCTGCAGCTTTCTGTAGATTACACACTTAGCAAATGGCAGAGATAAGACTCAAACCCAGGCAGCCTGATACCTGAGGCTGAGTTCTTAGTCACACTGCACCATAGTCACTATAGCCCTGTTTACTTTTCCAGTCATAAACCCCTGCTTAAATGTCTATGAATCGTAATTTGATTTTTCCCTTTCTCTGGACTGTAAATTTGTGTAATTGGATTTCTATGGACTTTGCACCAAAGACAATATTTGAAGTGCATTTATTTTTCAAAGTTATGATGTTAAGTGATTCCTGTGATATATAAATGCCTCCCAAGAAACCAAACCCTTCCTCCTTCCTAGTCTATTATTTGACTAAAATTCTGATTGGCAGCCGTATTAGTTTCATAGGGCTGCCATAGCAAAGTATCATAAAATAGATGGCTTAGGACAACAGAAATATATTGTCCCACATTTGTGGAAGCCAGAAGTCTGAATTCAAAATGCCAGCCGTGTCACCTCTGAAGGTACTAGGAAACTATGTTCCAAGCCTGTCTCCTTGGTTGTAGATGGCTGTCTTTTCCCTCTGTCCTCATCTCTTCGTATAAGGACACTGATCCTATTGGACAGAGACCCACCCTAATGGCTTTACCTTGGTTACTTCTAAAGACCCTATTTCTAAAGACAGTCACATTCTGAGGCTATAGGGCTTAGGACTTCAATGTATTTATTTGGGGAGATACAATCCAAGCTGTAACATCAGCTTGTGGACCAGAGTACTATGTGGAGGTAGGAGCCTTGTAGTAGCAGAGTGTTTACCCAGTGATGCGGCTTGAGACAAATTTCCCTTCTGTGAAACAGGAGACTGGATTGGCTGATTGCTGCTCTAATTGTTTTTTAACTGAAATATAGTTTATTTGCAATGCTGTGTTAGTTTCTGGTATACAGAAAATTAAATTATATATATATATATAGATATATATATATACACACATATATATACACACATACATATGTTCCTTTTCATATTCCTCTCCATTATGGTTTATTATAGGGTATTAAGCATAGTTCCCTGTGCTGTACAGTAGGACCTTATTTTTATCCATTCTGTATATAATAGTTTGCATCTGCTAATCCCAAACCAACCCAGTCTATTCCTCCTCCACCGCCCCTCCTCCCTGGCAACAATAAACAGGGCTATGGTGATTGTGGAGCAGTCTGTCCTCTATGTCAGTGAGTCCATTCCTATTTTGCCAATAGGTTCATTTGTATCATATTTTAGATTCCACATATAAGTGGTATCATGTGATATAGGTCTTTCTTCTTCATTTAGTATGATAATCCCTAGGTCCATCTATCTTGCTGCAAATGGCATTATTTCATTCTTTTTTATGGCCATCTACTCTATTATTTTATGTCATATTTGAGTTCTATTGTAATAGAACCGATGTACATATTCAACCTGTATTTAATAGATTTCCTTTTTGCAGTATTTTCATAAAAGCTTTAGGAAAGGGAGCTTCATCTTTCCACTTCTACCCTTTAGCCATTATTAAAAAAATACACAATGTGAGAGTTGCAAGTCAAGTTATTTGGGACAAAATGAGAACTACAGCCCAGGAGACAGCCCCTCAGATAGCTCTGAGAAATTTCTCTGAAGAGATGGGGGGTATGGGTCAATATATAAGTGATTTTGGTGAAGGGGGAGTTCTTAAAATTAAGCACGCATCTTTGCAAAAGTTTTCTGCTAGTCGGGAGGAACTGGTGTCATCGTGAAGGCATTAAGAGCTTTTCTAGATAGGAGGAGATGCAAGAATTGGGCTCATAATATCAGCTCCTGAAAATATATAACTATCTGAAGACCTGTTCTGCCAGTTTTCCAGAGCACAGAGTGCCTCATCCCTGATCTCCACCCTGAGCTCCCTTCAAGGGGCGTTGAAGGTCAGCAGCTGTAGCAGCACATGATTTGATCCTCACAGAGGTTGATCAAGTGCCCACGGCAAGTGACAGTTTTGTGGTTGACAGTGCCTGATGAATGATCTCACCCACCCAGAGCTCCTCTCAGTAGGACCACTTTGGGGGTCACCAAGGAGAAGATGATCCCAGCATCTTGCCACTTTTCTCTCTAAGACCTTATTTTTCTCGTTCCTCTTCACCCACAGAGACAGGCCAGCTGCCTCTTATTACTTGCACACATGGAGGCCCTTCTATTACAGATTTCCAGAGAAAATGAAAACTCTGTTGGACATTGAAGGAGCTACCTATTGAACTATGCCTGTCAGTATTTATTGAGAAAGAAGGTTGACCTTTGACTTTCGCCTCTGTGACTTCATGAGATAATTCCAATAGTAAACATTCTCAGAGGACAATGGATAGCAAAGGTTTCCATTGTTCTCACCTAATCTCCCCAACCCCACCCCCTCAGGACAGGAGGCCTCCTGCTGCAGATGAAGAAACTAAATCTCAAAGATACCCAGGAGCGCCTCTCAGTGGACAGAGGGGTGTTAGGGATGGGCTGGGGCAGCTCAGTAGCCTTTCTCCAGAAAAACCCAGCTGCTCAGGGATTCCACTCCAGGCTGGTCAAGAGCCAGGCTGCCCACTGGACCAGCCTCTGTCTGAATTTTCTTTCGTCTCTATCCATCAAGTACTTGAATTCATTCTTGGATTTTTTTTTTGGTGTAATAAGTTCATTTTTAATTTATATTATTACTAAGAGTTGTTTTAAATGCCTTAAATAACTATGTTGTTGCTTTTATTATGTACCTTTTTAGCAGAGGTTTTTGCTGTAAAGTATGCTGTTTTGAAAACTTTTTTTTTTTTAAAGAGACAGACAAGAAGAGTGGTGAGCCATGTGTGGAGGGGAAAATTGGTATAATTACAGTGAACATTTATGGGTCAGTGGAACATAAGCCCCAAGGGAAAAACTCTGAAAATGGGGTTTTGAGAACCAGGAAGGCAAGGGAGAGGGGCTGCTTCTCTAGGCCACCTGGGAAGCCCGGGGCTACTTGGCTTGACTATGCCAGCAGCACAGATGGCATCTCAGTGAAATGATTACTCTTTTGTCCCTTCTTTACAAGCATCTTGAAGACAAATATTTATACCCCCTTTCTACTGAAGACATTTTCCCTCCGTGTGACTCATTCTCCTTCATCTTCAGATATGATTATTCTTTGAGCATTCTGAACAGGAAGTTGAGGCCAGCTGCAGACAGCACAGAGACGGCTGGTGATGTGTGTGCCTGTTCCTGTGTGTCTGTGTGTGTGTGTATCTGTGTGTGTGCAAACATCTGTATCTGTAGGTGTGTATCTGTGTGTGTGCAAGCACACAGGCAAAGTCTCACATTGGATACTACACAGTACCTTCCTGTACAACGTTGAAGTTGTTTACATTCCTGTTTTCATGAGGTTCCACTGGAATAGGAATTAAATGAGATTTCACTCTGTATACCTAAGCAGCAACATTTTAAATATGTAATCGCTATCACAGCATGAATAAACCAGTAAAGGTAAAAAAAAAATCATACAAAAAAGCCCCTTTGTTCAGAAATTGTGCCATTTGAAGAGATGTGGGTGGACCTAGAGACTATCATATAAAGTGAAGTGGGTCAGAAAAACAAATATTGCATATTAATGGAATATGTATGGAATCTAGACAAATGGTATAGATGAACTTATTTACAAATCACAAATAGGGACATAGACATAGAGAACAAATGTATCAATACCTAGGGAGGGAAAAGGGTAAGGGTAGGGTGAATTGGGAGATTGGGATTGGCATATATACACTACTATATATAAAATAGATAACTAATGATAATTAACTATATAGCACAGGGAACTGTATTCAATACTCTGTGGTTCCCTAAATGGGAAGGAAGTCCAAAAAAGAGGGGATATATGTATACGTATAGAGCCAGACATCTTGGAATGTGAAGTCAAGTGGGCCTTAGAAAGCATCACTA
>SJYQ01094372.1:231317-304474 GCA_006410935.1 Redunca redunca
AGATAGTATATTCAAAAGCAGAGACATTACTTTGCGGACTAAGGTCCGTCTAGTCAAGGCTATGGTTTTTCCTGTGGTCATGTATGAATGTGAGAGTTGGACTGTGAAGAAGGCTGAGTGCCGAAGAATTGATGCATTTGAAGTGTGGTGTTGGAGAAGACTCTTGAGAGTCCCTTGGACTGCAAGGAGATCCAACCAGTCCATTCTGAAGGAGATCAACCCTGGGATTCCTTTGGAAGGAATAATGCTGAAGCTGAAGCTCCAGTACTTTGGCCACCTCATGCGAAGAGTGGACTCATTGGAAAAGACTCTGATGCTGGGAGGGATTGGGGGCAGGAGGAGAAGGGGACGACCGAGGATGAGATGGCTGGATGGCATCACTGACTTGATGGACGTTAGTCTGAGTGAACTCCAGGAGATGGTGATGGACAGGGAGGCCTGGCGTGCTGCAATTCATGGGGTCGCAAAGATTCGGACACGACTGAGCGACTGAACTGAACTGAACTGATATGTATACGTGTGGCTGATTCACTTTGCTTTACAGCAGTGACTAACAGAACATTGTAAATCAACTATATGCCAATAAGAAAAAAAAAAAAGCCCCTTCGTTCATACTTAATTGCTGAACAGACAGATGTTGTTCAGAAGGTATGAATCCGCATTCCTCATGTAGTGAATTGGTCAAGTAGTTAATCATTTGAGTAGAACTTTTCTTTGCCATTAATGGTTCTTAGACTACGTTTCAAAGCCATTCTGTCCTTTTAGATAATGAGCCATTAGGAATGAATCTTCATTCCTTAAAAGGCTGGAGGCTCGGGCTCAACTGTGTTGGCAATTGACCTACACCAATATGAATATGAACATATTTGGGTTCTTTTTTGGATGTGTGTAACTGCCAGTGAAGTTCAAGATGGAAGAGTTGGCTACTTTTGTATCATCTCACCACTTGGTTAGAAAGAAAACAAGCCCCAGATGAAATTCTGATTTATGAAACTCCAGTACTTTGGCCACCTCATGCGAAGAGTTGACTCATTGGAAAAGGCTCTGAAGCTGGGAGGGATTGAGGGCAGGAGGAGAAGGGGACGACAGAGGATGAGATGGCTGGATGGCATCACTGACTTGATGGATGCAAGTCTGAGTGAACTCTGGGAGTTGGTGATGGACAGGGAGGCCTGGTGTGCTGTGATTCATGGGGGTGCAAAGAGTTGGACATGACTGAGTGACTGAACTGAACTGAACTGAGTACCAACCTACTAGATAGCATATTCAAAAGCAGAGACATTACTTTACCAACAAAGGTCCATCTAGTCAAGGCTATGGTTTTTCCAGTAGTCATGTATGGATGTGAGAGCTGAACTGTGAAGAAAGCTGAGCACCGAAGAACTGATGCTTTTGAACTGTGGTGTTGGAGAAGACTCTTGAGAGTCCCTTGGACTGCAAGGAGATCCAACCAGTCCATTGTAAAGATCAGCCCTGGGATTTCTTTGGAAGGAATGATACTGAAGCTGAAACTCCAGTACTTTGGCCACCTCATGCGAAGAGTTGACTCATTGGAAAAGACTCTGATGCTGGGAGGGATTGGGGGCAGGAGGAGAAGGGGATGACCGAGGATGAGATGGCTGGATGGCATCACTGACTCGATGGACATAAATCTGAGTGAACTCCGGGAGATGGTGATGGACAGGGAGGCCTGGCGTGCTGCAATTCATGGGGTCGCAAAGAGTTGGACACGACTGAACAACTGAACTGAACTGAGTTGTTGACTATAATCAAGTAAGAATGAAATAAACATGTCAGAAGACCAATCCTGTCCCTCTAGATGCTTGTCCACCATTTTCAAGCTTTCCTGAAAGCAAAAAAAAAAACCTAATTCCAGTCAATATTTTGTCATCATTATTGACAAAAGCTTTCAGTATTCACAGCTGGACACTGGGTACTTCCCAAGAGGTGGTTCTTGATCATTTGTCCCTGAGTTTCTCTCTTCCATGGAAATCCTGCTCACCCACAGTATGATCTTGGACTCCTACAGAGACTGTCTGTAATCAGACTCCTTGTCTTACTGTGACTACTTTTTGGACATTGCAGCTGACTGTCTTGTCACTTGAACTCTGTGTTGGTCAGCAGGCTTCTCTTTCCTGCAAAACCAGCAGCCTCAGGATGTCTCCACTTCTATTCATATAGCCATCATTCCTTCTGGCCACCTGAGCTTGAACCTTACAGATTTGGTTTTGTTTTTAAAGTTTTTTGATGTAGACCAGTTTTTAAAGGCATTATTGGATTTGTTACAACATTGCTTCTGTTTCATGTTTTAAGTTTTTTTGGCCCTGAGGCATGTGGATCTTATTTCCCCAAACAGGGATCAAACCTCCACCTTCTGTGTTGGAAAGCTAAGTGTTAATCACTGGACCACCAGGGAAGTCCCTGCAGTCATCTGTTAACAGAGCCACCTCCTTCAGCTCCCAATTGCCATCATTCACACGGTTGTCCCAGTATTTCCTTCATCTCTGTTCCTTACCTTTGATCTCTACCCTCAGCCAGAGCCACATCACCATAGGTCAACAGCTTTTTTTTTTTCTCTGCATCTTACCCATTCGGTTCTTTTATGTGATGCCAAACCAGCCTTCCCCAAACCATCTTGATTAGATCATGCTCCTGTTGAAAGGCTTTTCAAGGAGACTTTATTTCATAGTGGAAAATGTTCAAGCTTCTTGAGATTTTTCCCAGGTACCAGTAGACATTTACTGCTTTGTTTCTTCCTTCACAGGGCAAACTTCTCTCCAACTGGAGTTCTGAGACACAGTCCCTCAAATATGTTACAAGCAGAGGACATTGCTTATTAGGTTTTTTTTTTGTCCCATGATGACCTTG
This sequence comes from Redunca redunca, assembly GCA_006410935.1. Taxonomy (NCBI): domain Eukaryota; kingdom Metazoa; phylum Chordata; class Mammalia; order Artiodactyla; family Bovidae; genus Redunca; species Redunca redunca. Next base: position 234,186 of record SJYQ01094372.1, read on the forward strand.
CTTTCCTCATTTAAGTTATGCCTGAAACACACACACACACACACACAGAACCCCTTGCTAAGTATCTCAAGTGCCTGAACATTGTAATTAAATAAATGAGTAAACTGGCTTTTAAAGTAGATGTTGCTACTTACTGGTTCTAGTGTGGCCTCAGGCGTATCACATAACATTTCTGAGCCTCAGTTTTCACATTAGTTACCATGGGACCAAGGCCTATCTGCATGCTGCTGCTGCTGCTAAGTCGCTTCAGTCGTGTCCAACTCTGTGCGACCCCATAGACAGCAGCCCACCAGGTTCCCCCGTCCCTGGGATTCTCCAGGCAAGAATACTGGAGTGGGTCGCCATTGCCTTCTCCAATGCATGAAAGTGAAAAGTGAAAGTGAAGTCTCTCAGTCCAGGCTCCTCCATCCATGGGATTTTCCAGGCAAGAGAACTGGAGTGGGGTGCCATTGCCTCCTATGCTGCTCATCCTTAATTCGTTTTAGTTTCCTTTCTCTGCCACCTATCCTCCCCAGAAAGCCTTTCATGACCTCACCAATGACAGATTCTCTCTTCTCTGAGCCCATAGCACACAGTTCTGGGAAATCATCATTTGCCTCTTTGAAGAGTCCCTTGATTCTTCTTCATTGCTTCCTGGGACCATACATTGCTTCCTGCACTAGAGTGTGTGAATGCTTTGGTTATAGCGCTCTGTTGTGTGGTCATAGCACCCCGGGCACTTTGTCTCACATTTTCTCACCTGTTCTCACAATGTCTTGGGAGGAAGATATAATTACTGTTTGGTAGAAGGCAAAGTGAGAGTTTTGGGCTTCCCAGGTGACTCTTGGTAAAGAATGGTAAAGAATCTGTCTACCAGTGCAGGGAAGACAGAAGAAGCAGGTTCAGTCCTGGGTGGGGAAGATCCCCTGGAGGAAGCAATGGCAACCCACTCTAGTATTCTTGCCAAGATAATCCCGTGGATAGAGGAGTCTGGTGAGCCACAGTCCATGGGGTTCTAAAGAGTTGGACACGACTAAGCACGCACACAAAGTGAGAGTTTAGAAGGCTGAAGTGATTTGCCCAAAATCACTCAGAGGGCAAGTAACAGAAGTAGTTGAATTCTAAGCCTGGGGCTGTCTCCTCCCTCCCAAAGCTTTAGCCTGGGGGCAGGAAATTATTTTGTATTTCTAATATTTCAGTATTTAAGTTTGTAACCATTATAGGTCCCAGTCCTGATTAGTATTGAGATGGCATTCTATGAATATTTTTTATGAAGTCAATAAATGCATACTACAGACAATATTAATAACTCAAAATAATCCCAGAAGTCTGAGGGCCAATTTTCTATGTATAGGTGGTGGATGCTTGAGCTTAATCTCCCCACTATTTGCCGTGTTACTCTGAGGGTTAACAGCACAATGTTTTCATTCTGAAACATAAAATCATGAGGTTAAGTGAAACATTCCATGTCATCAGCCAAGAAGATCCAGAATTTACATACAGGTTCTCTAAAGTAGTTCTGTGTGGCTGGGAGCACAATGAACTCCACCATTGTGCTCATAGCTTTTTATCCTTTGGCTAAGATCAAGTGGAGCATTTGTTCCTGAGACTTTTAACAACTGACTTCTCCATCCAAAGATAACATATTTAGACTGTATGTGCGTTACAAAGAATTGAGTTGCTTTAGACAGGAAAATTTTAAACAAGAGGTTTATTTGAATCTTCTTGGATGCCATTCTTCTATTGACATTGTTCCTGTAAAATGCCGTAGGAGATCATTCCGTGATGCTGGATGTACTCTGAGCCTGCATACCAGGAAGTACTCCTAAGTCAGGGAGGGGTAAGGAACATTTTCTTTCTTACGAAGTATTGACATTGTGCTTTTGCCTCCCTGTTGGCAACACACACACACACACACGCAGATTCTAGGGTAGGTAGAGGGTGGCTCAGAAGAATCAGTGTAACAATCAAAGCTACTACCAGAGAAAGAAACAGATTGCACCTATATGCCCTGAACATGAAGAACAGAAGTAGACAGACATTTTCATGATACTTAACAAAATTTTAATTACTTGAGTTTCATATTAAGGTCAATTAAAGAAACAATAAAGGAGGACAGAGAGTATGGAAGGGGAGGAAACAGAACGGAGGCCGAGGGTGGAATGAAAAATGAGGACAAAGAGAGGAAGAGGAAAGAGAAAGAAAGCGAAACATCACGTCAGCGGCTCCTGGCTTCTGAGGTGAGCTCGCTGGTCATAGGTCAGCAGCTTTAGTCACACATCCTGTTATTCACTTTGGGCATCAGAGTACTTTTTTGCTACCCTTTGAAATTTCCATACTGTCTACAATGATCTTGGAGCACTCTTTCTTTACTGGGAAACTGTTTATGTGCTCTTATTCTCAATCTTTGAGCTTGTTTTTTTAAAGGTTTTATTTTCACATGAAGTCCAGACTGTTTTGAAATGGGTAAAATGATGCATTTGGTCTCAATTCTTTCCATCTGAATCTTGATCTTAGGCTACTTGAACAATCTCTGAATATAGTAGAAATGGCTTCTGGATATAAGAACTGAAATACAACATTGAAAAATATTAATTATCATTATCATTGTTTTGAAAGAGGACAAATTTTGATTCAGGAGAGCTGTGTTTTAATTTGGGCTGTGCATTTGACTAAACTATGGTTGCCTGTAAGCCTCAGCCTTCTCATCTACAGAATAGAGACCTCTTACCTGTCTAGTTGGCATGAAGGTGCCATGAGGTCTAGTGTGCCTCATCAGAGCTCTGGCTTCAAGGAGACAGAAATGAGTCAGTTCCTCCCTCCCAACCACCACCCCCACCACCTACAATGGCACTCCCATCGACTGAAAAAATATATATATATAAAGAACTCTTCCTGCTTTTTAATTTCCACTGGTCATACTGAATGGAATAATTACATTAGCTCATAAAGCACAAAATCATGTTCAGAGCTGCAGCTCTGTATACTCTTAAGCTCAGAGCAATATAACTCTGATTCTCTGTGAAATGTTATCTGGATCTGTTGCTCCTTCTATAAGGGTATTGACCTCAAACTACTGTATTTCAGAATCCTGTATGAGCAGGACAAGATGCAGCCACTGGCTACAAATTCTGGACTCCAGAATATTTACAGAACTAAATCAAGGATTTCAACTTTACCTTAGATTAAAATATTACTTCTATCTATTCCTGTCATATTTCATACTCCCATCAGGAATAGATTTATATCTTATAAAGCTTAAAAGATAATGACTAATTAAATAAACTGTGTGACTTTAGGGAAGATTAGAAAATTACAATAATTCCAAGTAATGCTGTTTTCAGCCAACAAAACCCAGAGAATTTTGAATCTTAGAACTGGAAAGAACATCGACATCCTTTAGCCTAATCATTGGTCCAGCACAGAGACTGCTTTGATCACAGACCTGATAGCTCTTCCTGGGAATGTAGAATGACTTGACACGTATTGGCTTTCAAGGCAGCCTGATGTGTCACGAGGCAGCTACAGGCATTTAGAAACCCGTCTTTATAAGGATCTGTTTGTCTGCCTCTCTGTACTGCCCACCTTTCGCTCTCAATTCTGAGTAAGAAATTTCTGCTAATTTTTTTTTCCTTTAAATTGTTTTCACTTTGGGGAACAACTGGCATGCCCTCTCTAAGCATTGTCTTTTTTAGGCTTGCCATTCTGGTTTTGGAATCTATCCTCTCATGAAATATTTCTAGAATCACCAACATCCCTGTTCCAATGAAAACTGTGGTTATCTACTTCAGGCAAACCCTAACCAAGCTGGGAGAACAGTGAAGTGATTGTTTCCTTGTGAGAGTCTTTTGACTGTGAAAGCCAAAGTTTATTTTGAATTTTTTGTTTTGTTGCTTTTTAAATTTCACTTTATTTCTTTTTATACAACCCACACCATTACTTATAATGCACTTATGACAAATGAACCTTCTAAATCTTTTTCTCCAATACCTATATAATACTTTTTTTTAATAAAAGGAATCTTTACCTTAAATGTTTCTAGATCTTACCAGCCTATGCCTATGAATGAGGTTATGTTAGCTATAAAATTTTTAATTTCATTAGCTTGCCACACATTTGCTAAAGTAGTTCTTTATGCAACCCATCTTATTATTTCAGAGTATCCCGAAGGTGTCTCAAAAGAACAAGTCCCACTTTGTTGGAATCACCTCTCCCCTGCCAGTCTGGGCAGTTCTCTTCATCCCTAAGGCTCAGTGGGTCCGGCTGCTCCCCAGGGAATCAGGTGGCCACCACAAGGTCGTGCCTCCACAGCTGCTCCACTGACATTAAATTTGCTCCCTTCATTCCTGACATTGCACAGAATTACATGCAATATCTTTTACCTTCCAGCTCTCTGCTCTCCCCAAGGTCCAAAGATTTGTCCCTGGGAATGCATTTAAGTAGCAGGCGCCATATTCCCTTCCAAATGGCTCTCCTATCTGAGAGCTGAGGTTTGTTATTGGACTAAGCTCCCAGTGCCCAATGCCTTTCATTCTACAAGGAGCTTTCTCCAAAGAAACCACTAACCCCCTCGAAAATAATCTTTGATTAGATCTTTCAAAGCACATCCTTTATTTGTACCATGAACATTTTTATAACATCATTAAACATTCTTCAAAGCCACCATTTTGAATTCCTCCATAATCTCCATCTTATGGATATACCATGCTAGAATATATTTGCCCATTTTTCAATTGCTTAGAATATTGGGTATTTTATGTGTGTAGCTTATTTAAGCAAATATTGTGCTTTATCTTACTCTTTTATACTCTTAATTCAGCTTATTGTTTTGTAATTTGCAGATAATTTGATACCTTAATTATGTTATTTGATATATTAGCATCATTTCTAACTTTTGGCTTTTAGATATGCATTTTTAAGATGAATCTCTAACATTTTTACCATCACACCAAATTTTAGTTGCTTAGAGATCCAGGTTTTATGTGTTAGTCTGAAGAGCTTCCATAGCTTTTGAAGTGAGTATCTCTGTATAAAAGAGAAACATAAATATACAAGGAGTAAATCAAAATCTTGCTTGTAATTTCAAATGTCACTAAATAGTAATATCAGCCACTAACTGACATATTTCCTAGTAATCACTTCAAGCCCTTCTCATTAAAAATATATCATATGGAACGAATTATAGAATCAAAAGAACCTGCAGATATGGTCTATTTCAAGGACCTAATTTTAACAAGTCATTTTATACCCTCCTGGTATATCCTTTAAACAAATATTTGTTTTAAAAAAGTAAACCCCAGACCTTATCCTTGTGATATGGGTGATAGAGGACTGAATAAAAGTGAAAGAGGTATGATTCAACTCTCTGGTTGGAAAATGGTGGATTCCCAAAGCAAGTAGCATTTAAGCCACACATTTAAAAGGAGCAAAGATTTCAGTGTGTGAGTATGTGGGTTGAGTAACAGACTTGAAAGGGCATGGCATGTTGGGTACTGAATTTCTGTTACTATAGTATTGGAGTACAGAATACCCTTACTGGTAACCAAAGATGAAGTTTCAAAGATGTTAGTCCGATAGTAAGAACCTGGGTATAAGGAGCATAAGAAACGTATAGATTATCTACCATAAAACAGGAAAAAAAAAATCGAGGTTATTCAAGTAAGGAAATGACATGTCTCAGAAAGACATTTTTGATGACATTATGGAGGATGGATTATAGGCTGGAGGGGAGAGATAAGGCTTTTATTTGTCAGTGTGACGGACAATTTTATCAGTAAAGCACCTAACTTATGAGACTCATCTGTGTGAAATGAAGCAGGCTCATCTCGACGTGTCCAAGGTCTTCGGAAAGTGGCTAAGTGTTTTGGTATTTCTTTGTTTATTTGCATGGGAGCAGTATTAGACTGGCCCTCGATGTCTCCTGATGAAACCTTTAAATAGATATAAAATAGAAAACCTTGAAAAAGGGTATTGGAACCTCTGCTACCCGAGTTTTGGAAGATAATTGATCCAAAGCTATGAAACTCAACATCTCACCAATCCTATATTTGATTGGACAGTGTGTCAAGAGAATGCCTCAGGCCTGCTTTGTCCATTAACAGGCCAGTTGTGAGTCAGAGTCTCAACATGAGGACATTTTCATTTACCTTTTCATAGTCACAGCAATGCAGTTTCCCTGCCCCGCCCCAGAGTACTATTCTGGCCTAAGGTCTCTATGGAGAAGATTATTTCTGCCACAGGCAGGGAGCAGAATGTCCAAATACAACCCAAGGGCTCCACCATCATTCTGCTAGCCAGGGGAAGCTGAGGTTTTACCGTTGCCTGGAACCCACGTGCTTTATGTGATGGGGATCAGCACTGTTAATTAGCTGCTTTAGATTCTCAATCCCCTGTGGCTTTGGAAACACTTGTTAACTCACAATGGGAGGAGAAGAGCTGGAAGTGATTGGACTGCAGTCTGAATTTATTATAATTCAATAGCCACCTTATCTTTCAGAATCCCAGTCTGGAATCTGTTGAAAATTACAGTTGATTTCGATCATTCTCAGTGACATATCCTGGGAGAAGAGGGCGATTGCAGTTCAGGGTTTCTTGAAACCACAGAAATGTGGAGTGCTGCGGAATTGATCGATGATGCTCTCTGAACCCACATAGGCACTTTTCCAGAGGCTAGAAAAGAGATTCCGGGGTAGGGAAGAGGGAAACCAGCTGATGTCACACAGCTCATGTAGAGTGCCCAGGAAATCTGCATTTCTGATCTCTTGCCAAAAGAAACACTGCTGGTTCCCACCCCTGCACTCTGCCATTCTCACTGCATAGAGCTGGCACTCAATAAACCCATAATTCTTCTCCTTAATACAATTCTCATGATATAACCTGACCAACCACATGAAACCTAATTAAGAAAACAACCGTTGTCATTGGCAACAAACACAGGAGTTGCATCACAAGTAAACTACATTTTTTCAGAGCAGAATTTTGGAGTTCAGTTCAGTTCAGTACCTCAGTCGTGTCCGACTCTTTGCGACCCCATGAATCACAGCCCCCCAGCCCTCCCTGTCCATCACCAACTCCCAGAGTTCACTCAGACTCACGTCCATTGAGTCGGTGATGCCATCCAGCCATCTCATCCTCGGTCGTCCCCTTCTCCTCCTGCCCCCAATCCCTCCCAGCATCAGAGTCTTTTCCAATGAGTCAACTCTTCAGAAACTGCAAAAACATGTCGCTAGCCTTTGTCAAGTACATGATAATTATTTAATTAAGAAAAGCTTCATAGGAAGGTCCATATCAAAATTTAAAGAAGAAAACCCATGTAAAGTTTAGTTATGTGGGCATCTTTTCCTTCATGGCTTCTCAGGACTATTTCAGCTGAAGCATGGGTCTTGAAACAACCACCAGGGAATTTCCCTGGCTTCATCTTCCAAAGCAGGGGACACAGCTTTGATCCCTGGTCCAGGAAGATTCCACATGCCGCAGAGCAACTAAGCCCGTGTGCCACAACTACTGAGCCTGAGTGCTGGAATTGCAGAAGCCCTACAGCCTATGCTCCCCAACAAGAGAAGCCTCCCCAATGAGGAGCCTACTCACCACAATTAGAGAGCAGCCCCCATTCCAGGCAACTAGGAAAAGCCTGTGCTTAGCAAAGAAGACACAGCACAGCCAAAGATTAACTAATAGAATTAAGTTGGAAACTAATTTATTTGTACATGGTATTGCAAACTGTAATATTATACTGGTGTTTGAGACCAAAATGTCTTTGTAGTTCAAAAAACTTTCCAAAAATTCCGCCTGTTTAAAATGGGCTTAGTTTCAGACATTAACATGATACTAAAAAAAAATGTATTGAAACATTAAAGTTAATTAGCTTAACAAATAAAAAAGGTGACCCCTGGTGTACTACCTACAGATTTTTCAATTGTATATTTCAACCCGTTCCATGCTATGCCCTTCATTATAGCTTTGTTTGGGCCGGAAAGATTTTACTCTTTACTGTTTATTTTATTCTTTCAGTCAAAAAGAACTGAGGAGATTTTGAGTCTCCTTTTGTCCATTTAGAATCTCATTTGGCTTTTACTTTGATCTCTGGTTCTTCATCCAAGATTTTGATTTACAGCTATAAATGTTAAAAAGAACAGTCTTTTTTTTTTTCTTTTTTTGGAAGTTGTTTCTTGGAATCACAGAAATGTACTTCCTTGTTCACCTGGACAGTTGTGGGTTAAGGGAAGAAATTCTTCCTTGATTTTCTGTCACTTATCTCTCCTATAGAAAAGTTCTGTTCAAATCCTGGGTCATCAATTTGTCAGCAAGTAAGTTGCCTGGCATTTTTTGACTCATAGAATATCACTTTAAAAATTGTTCCAGCATCAATTAAATGCAGCCACATATCAAATTATGCTTTGTAAATAAATACAGATGACATGCATCCTGCTCCAATATAGTCAGAAACTGATATATTCCCTTTCATATGACATGAATCTTTAGAAGAGTACAAATGAATTGAAGATGGGTGTAGGAGTCTGACCAAAGAAGACTTAAGAGAGAGAGGACATGGGAAGAGGGCTAAGATTACATAGCCAGGGGTAAAAAGGATGTTCTAACATATCTTTGATTAACAGACAGTACTTCTTCACAGAGGTAGAAAGCAGAGGTTTACTTATTAGGACGGATTGGAAGAAATGGCCTTAATTTATACATGCAGGTGCTGTTTTATATTAATACCAGGCTTTCTCAACCCGGCTGTTGTTGTTCAGTTGCTTAGTCATGTCAGACTCTTTGCAACCCCACGAACTGCAGCCTGCCAGGTCTTCCCTATCCCTTACCATCTTCCACAGTTTGTTCAAACTCATGTCCATTGAGTCAGTGATGCCATCCAACCATCTCATCCTCTGTCACCCGCTTCTCCTTATGCCCTCAATCTTTCCCAGTATCAGTGTCTTTTCCAATGAGTTGGCTCTTCGCATCATGTGGCAAAAGTATTGGAGCCTCAGCATCAGTCCTGCCAATGAATATTCAGGGTTTATTTCCTTTAGGATTGAGTAGTTTGATCTCCCTGCTATCCAAGGGACTCTCAAGGGTCTTCTTGAGCACCAGAGTTCAAAAGCGTCAATTCTTCGGCACTCAGCCTTCTTCATGGTCCAACTCTCACATCCATACATGACTACTAGAAAAACCATAGCCTTGATTATATGGACCTTTGTTGGCAATGTGATGTCTCTGCTTTTTAATACACTGCCTAGGTTTGTCATTGCTTTTCTTCCAAGGAGCAAGCATCTTTTAATTTCATGGCTGAAGTCGCTGTCTGCAGTGATTTTGAAGTCCAAGAAAATAAAGTCTGTCACTGTTTCCATTTCTTCCCCATCTCTTTGCCATGAAGTGATGGGACTGGATACCATGATCTTGGTTTTTTGATTGTTGAGTTTTAAGCCAACTATTTCATTCTCCTCTTTTACCTTTATCAAGAGGCTCTTTAGTTCCTCAGCCTGGGGTTACTCTCAAACTTGGCTGTACATTGGAGTCACCTAAGGAGCTTTAACAAATTGCTGATGCTGGGTCCCACCCCTAGAGATACTTACATATTCAGTTTAGGGCATGACCTATATATTGAAATTAAAAAAAAACTCTCTAGGCAATCCTCATATGTCACTAAGGCTGAGAACCACTGTTCTCTAGATTGAGAGACAGGAGAATGAGTTCTATCTTGGTGTGTGAGGTTCACATTATAGTTTCTCCAAGAGGTTTGGACCTTTTTTTTTTCCAAAAAAAAGGAACTGTTCATATTAGCCAAAAGCACCTGGCTAATATGAATCATATTGCTTTGGATGGTGTAATGCATTAGCTCATTTGTACTATCATCTAGGGGCACATAGTTTGGAAGCAGCCATGAATCAAAGGACAATTGGTGAAGGAAGGAAAAAAAATGAGTAGTGAAAGTCCCAAAGTATTAGAAGCCTTGCATGAAGTAAAGGTGGCAAATATAAACCCACAGAGGGAAAAGGGGATGTTGGCTCATCACATTCTATCTCACAAGTTGAATTTAAATTTCACGTCTTTTATCCTTGATTTTAATACCACATGTCTCTAAAAAATACATTGTCACAAAATTCTCAAGGATCACTAGAATAAAATTGCTTGTAATTCACTATTTCTTAAGTGAATGCATAAGTTATAGCACTTCGGTGGAGAGGATGCTACAGCTATCCAAAGTGTCTGTGAGTGTATTTGGTCCATGCCAAGTGGTTTTAGACAGGACCAAATATCAGGGACTTTTTGGCATGGAACCAAATGTTGTATTGACTTATGAGATAGGATAAGATGCTTCTGCCAGTATCAAGGACTTCTTGTGTGGACCACTTATCTTATGGATCAGATGTCTTATGGGTGAAATATCTTATGAATGTTTTGGACAGAATCAAATATCTAAGACCTTTTGCTGTGGAACAGATGTCTTGTTAATGTTTTGGACAGGACCTAATGTTCTGCAAAGATATGTTCAAAACTCATCACTTTCTAATATTTTATTCAGTTCAGTCGCTCAGTCGTGTCCAACTCTTTGTGACCCCATGAATCGCAGCATGCCAGGCCTCCCTGTCCATCACCAACTCCTGGAGTTCACTCACACTCACGTCCATCGAGTCAGTGATGCCATCCAGCCGTCTCATCCTTGGTCGTCCCCTTCTCCTCCTGCCCCCAATCCCTCCCAGCATCAGAGTCTTTTCCAATGAGTCAACTCTTCGCATGAGGTGACCAGAGTACTGGAGTTTCAGCTTTAGCATCATTCCTTTCAAAGAAATCCCAGGGCTGATCTCCTTCAGAATGGACTGGTTGGATCTCCTTGCAGTCCAAGGGACTCTCAAGAGTCTGCTCCAACACCACAGTTCAAACGCATCAATTCTTCAGCGCTCAGCCTTCTTCACAGTCCAACTCTCACATCCATACATGACCACAGGAAAAACCATAGCCTTGACTAAACGGACCTTAGTCGGCAAAGTAATGTCTCTGCTTTTAAATATACTGTCTAAGTTGGTCATAACTTTTCTTCCAAGGAGTAAGCGTCTTTTAATTTCATGTCTGCAATCACCATCTGCAATGATTTTGGAGCCCAGAAAAATAAAGTCTGACACTGTTTCCACTGTTTCCCCATCTATTTCCCATTTATTATCTATTTGTCTGTTGTATCTGTATGGTAGAAACACTATAGAGTCATGAGCCACTGTAAAGAAGCTTCTTTTCCCAACTCCATGTTCAGTGACGACGTGTTGGTAGCTTAAAATTGGCTGCACTGAGAGTATTTATATCATGGAAATAAGTAAATGCTACAAATTACAGATTGTTTCATCTCTTGTTTAAAAAGACTTAAAGTGCCAAAAAAGGTCCATCTAGTCAAGGCTATAATTTTTCCAGTGGTCATGTATGGATGCGAGAGTTGGACTGTGAAGAAAGCTGAGTGCCGAAGAACTGATGCTTTTCAACTGTGGTGTTGAAGACTCTTGAGAGTCCCTTGTACTGCAAGGAGATCCAACCAGTCCATCCTAAAGGAGATCAGTCCTGGGTATTCTTTGGAAGGAATGATGCTAAAGCTGAAACTCCAGTATTTTGGCCACCTCATGTGAAGAGTTGACTCATTGGAAAAGACTCTGATGTTGGGAGGGATTGAGGGCAGGAGGAAAAGGGGACGACAGAGGATGAGATGGCTGGATGGCATCACCGACTGGATGGACCTGAGTCTGAGTGAACTCTAGGAGTTGGTGATGCACAGGGAGGCCTGGCGTGCTGTGATTCATGGGGTCACAAAGAGTTGGACACAACTGAGCGACCAAACTGAACTGAACTGAAAGCGTACTTAAAGAGTACTCCTACTTAAAGAGTAATGGAGAAAATGCTAACAAGGCAGGTTAAAGTTGAGTGTCTGTAGATAATACATTGTAAAGAACATATAAAAAATTAAGCAAACATTCCTCTAGAATTTTTAAAGTGTTATCTGATACAGCAAAGAAATTGCCCTCAGTTCAGTTCAGTTCAGTCACTGAGTTGTGTCCGACTCTGCGACCCCATAAATTGCAGCACGCCAGGCCTCCCTGTCCATCACCAACTCCTGGAGTTCACTCAGACTCACGTCCATCAAACTAACATCAATAAATGCATTCTGTGAGGGTCAAATGGCTATATGGAATTAACGATTTAAAGACTATTGTGCACGTTTTATAGTATAAATTTTCTATGGAGAAGTTTTTAATAACTCTCTATGTATAATTTTTCCCAGAAAACTAGTTGGTAAATATTTACAATTTAATTGCCAAAACCCCTATGAAAAATTACTATCACCACTGTTCACTAGTGAAATGTAATTAAAACCTCAATGTGATACTACTACACTTTTACCAGAATGGCTAAAATTGAAATTACTGGAAATATCTAATGTGAACAAGAATACACTGCTGGTCAGAGTTGAAAAGATCACTTTGGAGAACTGTTCTGTAGTATCTACCAAAAGTAAACATGCGTGCACCTATGCTACATCGTCCCCGACTGGGCATCTCTCCAACAAAATGAGCGCTAATGTCTTGATAAAATAGATGAGCAAGAATGTTTATACCAGCTTTATTTATAATAGCCCAAACTAGATACAGTCTAACTGTCCAATGATGGTAAAATGGATAACGTGCAATATAGCCAAGCTGGAATACTTCAGAGAAATGAAAAACAAAAAAATATTGTTACACACAACAGCAAGAATAATCTTATAGTCATTATGTTGAATGAAAGAATACAGATGCAAAATGGTATATGCTGTTGGTTTCTACTTATATGAAGTTCAAGAACAGGCAAAACAAATTCATACTGGGAGAGGTCAAAATAGTGGTTACCTCTGGGGGGAGTATTGACTGAGAATAGCATTTTCTGTATTTTAATCTGGGTGTTGATGACATATGTAAGACACATTAAAAAGTCAAACTAGACACTTATGATTTTTGTATTTTATGTAAATTTATGATATATCATTTAAAAGATAAACATTAGTTTAAATAATCCCCCCAGGAATGATGGCAACTTCCTGGTGTAATCATAGCATATTAGGTTTTTACCAGTTAGAGATGAACTTGTAATTGTCCCTTCTAGGGCTGTGCAAGGCACAACTTGCAAACTCATGTGCTGCAGTCCTGACCACTATGATCTACAGAATCTTCTTTAAATGAAGCTTTTGTAACATTACTGATTTCTCTTGATTCTGTGAGATGTTTTCAGTCAACCAATAGCCAAAAATCCAAATTGCAGTTGACATTTTCACTTGAGCTAACAAGATTTTATGTTTATCCAAATGGATCTGTATGCTGTTTTGTGTGAGCTGCTCTCCCACTCTGCAAAGATTTCCTTTTCCTTTTTTTTTTTTTTTAAAAAAAATGCATCTCTTTGAAAATATTTATTCTTGGGGTTTGATTTTTATCATCTAGGAAGGTGGTTTTCAAGTTTGACTGATCGTCAGAATCACTAGACAAAGTTTCCTGGACCTCTGCCCTCCTGTACATGTACTTGTAGGTGTGGGTTCTGAATCCTGCTTTAATATCTCACCTGGAAAACTGTACAGATCTATCTGGTTTGGGAAACTACTATTGTTGTTGTTTAGTCTCTCAGTCATATCTGAATCTTTGTGATCCCCTGGACTGCAGCCCACCAGGCTCCTCTGTCCATGGGATTTTTCAGGCAAGAATACTGGAGTGGGTTGCCACTTGCTTCTCCAGGAGATCCTCCCAACCCAGGTATCGAACCTGCATCTCCTTCATTGTCAGGTGGATTCTTTAACTCTGAGCCACCAGGGAAGCCCTTGGGAAACTAACCTACCATTTTAGCTGTTCTTCCAGCTGTGTGTAAGAGTCAGACAATAAATATCTTATCAGATCAAGTCTGTATCTTAAAATGCTTATAAATCTGCATAAATGGCAGTGACTGCTCCAAGGGATGATGCGGACTCTATTAATCGACAGCTTTTGGGAATAGCTGTCCAATTCTTTAAGAATAAGAATTCTAAATAATAATTTGACTGTGGTATGTCACTATGTGCATCACAGAAGGTTCATGACTAATTGCTTAAATAATTTATTCAAGAATTTGCCAGGAATTAGCACAAGAGTTACCGGTCTCTAATTTTTGGAAACCCTTGTCCGTTCCATCTTTGACTGTAAGGCTCTAAACACTTCTTCAAGTTTTTAGTACCTCTGCCTCTCTCTGTGATTCCTAAATCTTCCCCAAGCAGGTTATTGAAGGATGGGTAGAATGGCATTGGGTTCAACATCCCAGCAAGTAGAAATGCATAAACAGTGTATGCTCATGTACAGCATATGTATTTAACTTCACATATTAATAAGTGTGAACTGTTTTTACATAAAACTCTTCCTAATGGCTTCTTTCTCTTAGTTCAACTACTACCCAAATCTTTATAGCTACTATTTATATTATTGAGAGATCTCTTCTAAGGAACAGTGGATTTTATCAAGGGGAGTTCTACAGTTATCTATTCTATCATGATCATTTTTAGATAAGGACACTGAGACCTAGAGAGTGAAGGGCTTGCCTCAGGCCCTAGAGCCCATAGTTAAAGAGTCAGGATGAGACTCCTGGTCACGTGCTCTTTCAGCCACACAGAGTTCAGTTCAGTCGTTCAGTCATGTCTAACTCTTTGCAACCCCATGAACCACAGCACACCAGGCCTCCCTGTCCATCACTAACTCCTGGAGTCCACCCAAACCCATGTCCATTGAGTCGGTGATGCCATCCAACAATCTCATCCTCTGTCGTCCCTTTCTCCTCCTGCCCTCAATCTTTCCCAGCATCAGGGTCTTTTCCAATGAGTCAGCTCCTCACATCAAGTGGCCAAAGTATTGGAGTTTCAGCTTCAACATCAGTCTTTCCAATGAACACCCAGGACTGATCTCCTTTAGGATGGACTGGTTGGATCTCCTTGCAGTCCAAGGGACTCTCAAGAGTCTTCTCCAGTACCACAGTTCAAAAGAATCAATTCATCAGCACTCAGCTTTCTTTATAGCCACACACAACTAAGAGTGCTGGAGCAACCCAGACTACCAGACTAGGATCCAGTGAGTTTACAAATTCA
Source organism: Redunca redunca (assembly GCA_006410935.1). Classification (NCBI taxonomy): domain Eukaryota; kingdom Metazoa; phylum Chordata; class Mammalia; order Artiodactyla; family Bovidae; genus Redunca; species Redunca redunca. The sequence continues at coordinate 249,271 of SJYQ01094372.1, forward strand.
ATCCTTATCTAGACCATTAATTTTGCCCAAGGAAACAGTCCCACAAAACAGTAATAGAGTTCCAGCCAGGCTTTGAAAAATTCTACACTGATATATTAAAGAAGAGCTAGGCAAGAAAGATAAATGCTCTGCACAATCTATCTCTATTATAGGAAAAGCAATTTAAAATATATTTTACTGAGTAGTGCCAGAACATTACTAAAATAGAAAGTTAATGCTTTTTCCATTGGAAAAAAACTTTCTATCATGTGTAGATATTGTCATATTAGAGACACTCCTGGGAAATGCTTGGTCAACTAAAATTGTTAAAAAGCTAAAATTGAGCATTGACTTGGAGGCAAAGTGAAATATATCTTCCCATTTCTGTTCATTTTAATGGTAGCCAGAGATGCCTTCTTAATTTTTTTCTCAAAAAGATATTCTTGAGCACGGGGGAAAAAGGCTTTGGTAGCTAGTGTGGGGAAATTGATGGTAGCATCAGGCTGTTTGAGGACAATGTGCTGGGAATTCAAACCCTGTTGGAGGGAATGTAAATTGAATCAGCCACTTTGAGGAACAATTTGGCAGATTCTATTAAAATGAAAAATGCTTATCTCTTGTCATTTAACAAGGCTACTTCCATGTGTCTGTTATTTTTAAAAATGTCTTGGAATGTGTGCCCAATAAGGAGTTTGCAAGGTTGTTTTCATGTGTCATAGTGAGCAACTGGACACCTGAATGCCCATCAGCAGGGAAATGGCTAGTTGAACTGAGAAACAGCCATACTACAGAATACTGTGCATCAGCTAAAAATCACAAAGATCTTTATTGAATGAAAAAAGCAAGTTGTTGAATAATCAGAATAGTCACTGAGACTGTGCTTTCAAAAATCCTCAAAAAACAGTAATATATTATATGTTTCTGCTGCTGCTGCTTGGTCGCTTCAGTCATCTCTGACTCTGTGCAACCCCAAGGACTGCAGCCTGTCAGGCTCCTGTGTCCATGGGATTGTCTAGGCAAGAGTACTAGAGTGGGTTCCCATGCCCTCCTCCAGGGGATCTTCCAGACCCAGGGATGAAACCCGGGTCTCCTGCATTGCACGCAGATTCTTTACCACTGAGCTACCAGGGAAACCCAATATATGTTTCTATAGGCACGTAATTATTCATGAATCACCTAGAGGTCTAGAATTTTGCTGCACAGTACAGTAGCCACTAGCCACAGAAAGCTATTTAAATGTAATTAGCTATTCAAATGTAAAGAAATATAAATAAAAATTCAGTTTCTCAGTTGCATTACTTACGTTTCAAGAACTGAATAGCCACATTTGGCTAGTGACTACTGTAATGAACAGCAGAGGTCTAGAAATAAACACAGCTGATAACAGGGCTACCTGTGAGGGGCCATTAATTTGGGGATGGTGGTTTAAAAGTATTTTGATTTCTGGGTGACCTTTTAAAATTTTACAAATAGATTATATATGACGTGTATAACTTATAATACAGGCTTCCTTGGTGGCTCAGATGGTAAAGAATCTGCCTGCAATGTGGGAGACCTGGCTTCGATCCCTGGGTTGGGAAGATCCCCTGGAGGAGAGTGTGGCAACCCACTTCAGTATTCTTGCCTGGAGAATCCCCATGGACAGAGGAGCCTGGTGGGCTACAGTCCATGGGGTCACACAGAGTCAGACACGACTGAGTGACTAAGCACAGCACAGCACAGTTTATAATAACACATTTGTAAACTTAAAAGTATGCCTAGCAATAGGATTTCTAAAACTTTTCAAACTTTTACTTTGTAGATAAGTGTAAATTGATTTGGGCACACTGTCCTTTTAGCCAGTTAAATGTTTAAAAGCACACAAAAAATAGTAAAACAAACTGTACATACATCATTTTTCCTACCTCTAACAAATGTCTGCTGAGCACTTACCATACTCTAGGCATTTAAAGTATGTAAAAGAAAAACGTTGCCTGCCATATCAATAAACAAAGGATGCTGCAGCCATCAAACCATCAGGCACCACAGCCGTCCCATGGTGCACCCTGTGGGGATTTAGATGGAGAAAACAGGATACTGGCCCTAGTTAGTTAAAGTTCATATCAGAGGAATGATTTCAATGAGCCGAGACTCTTGCATCTTCCCATACATAGAAAAGTGCTAAATTCATTTACTTGAGATGTCTGATTTTTCTTTAATTAACCATAATCTTTTGCTGTTCCAACTACCTGGTTTTTTTGTTTTGCTTTTGTTTTTCAAAAACTCATATATCCTGGCTCCTCCCTTGTCTGTTTGGAGTAGTTCATCAGAGCCATCTGAGAGGCTGTCTCCCAGGCTTAAGTCCTCACTTTGTCTGCCAAATAAAACATAATTCTCAGTTTTTAGGTTGTGCATTTTTTTCAATCAACAAATGTAAGGCTTTCAAGGCAACTGCTGTTTAACTGAAGTGTATTCACCATGGGTTCAAAAAGAGTATTTCTTTGTCATTCATTATTTTTCCTTTGTAACGGGTTAAGTAATTACTGGTTGGCTTTATGCAGTGCTTATATAATTTCATAACATAAATGGTGGTTATTAGATTAGCTAGACTGTAGGCTTTTATAGTCATGTAATACTTACTTTATTAGGGCCGAGAAATAATTATTTTGGAAAAAAAGCAGATTTTGTGAATATAATTAAGCAATCATTTGAGCACTTCAAAGTCAGAATAACTTCAATGATAATTCTTTAGATAATAGGTCAATAGCATGGTAGTGAATCTTGATGACGAGTGTTCTTGACAATGCTCCATATACAGAAAATGACACTGAGAAATCCCAGCGAACTCTTGTTGACCAGCTAACTCTTGTTGACCTAAAAAAAAAATTCACGACCTAAAAGTTGAGAGTTATTTATGTTTTATTTGATGGGAATGTCTAGGACTTCAAACCCAGGAGACAGCATCTCAAGTGACCCTGAGAGAATTATTCCAAGGAGGTGAGAGGAGGAACCAGGTTATACAGAAGTTTTACAACAAAGTTCAGGTAGTCTGAACTCAAAAGAATATGGTAAATTAAAGAAAACCAGATAACACAAGTTAAGGAATTTAGTGCTTATTTTTGTATGGGAAGATGCAACAGTCTAGGCTCACTGAAATCATTCCTTTGATACATCACCTATGGGGGGCCAACATCTTGTTTTCACATCCTGAGCTTTGGAAAACTCAGCAGTGGCCATAGGACTGGAAAAGGTCAGTTTTCATTCCAATCCCAAAGAAAGGCAATGCCAAAGCAATGCTCAAAAGTTTCCAAGTTAGGTTTTAATAGTACATCTATTGAGAACATCCATGTTCAAGCTGGATTTAGAAAAGGCAGAGGAACCAGAGATCAAATTGCCAACATCTGTCGGATCATAGAAAAAGCAAGAGAATTCCAGAAAAACATCTACTTCTGCTTCATTGACTACACTAAAGCCTTTGACTATGTGGATCACAACAACCTGTGGAAAATTCTTGAAGAGAAGGGGATACCAGACCACCTTACCTGCCTCCTGAGAAATCTGTAAGCAAGTCAAGAAGCAACAGTTAGAATTGGACATGGAACAACAGACTGGTTCCAAACTGGGAGAGGAGTACATCAAGGCTGTATATTGTCACCTTGCTTATCTAACTTTTATGCAGAGTACATCATGAGAAATGCCCAACTGGATGAAGCACAAACTGGACTTAAGATTGCTGAGAGAAATATCAATAACCTGAGATATGCAGATGACACCACCCTTATGGCAGAAAGCATAAAGAAGCTAAAGAGCCTCTTAATAAAGTGAAAAAGCTGGCTTAAAACTCAACATATGAAAAATGAAGATCATGGCAGCCAGTCCCATCACTTCATGGCAAATAGATGGGGAAACAGTGGAAACAGTGACAGACTTTATTTGGGAGGGGGGCTCCAAAATCACTGCAGATGGTGATTGCAGCCATGAAATTAAAAGATGCTTGCTCTTCGAAAGAAAAGCAATGACAAACCTAAAGAGCGTATTAAAATAGAGACATTACCAAGAGAGGTCTGTCTAGTCAAAGGTATGGTTTTTCCAGTAGTCACATATAGATGTGAGAGTTGGACCATACAGCTTTCCTAAGCTGTACGCCAAACAACTGATACTTTTGAACTGTGGTATTGAAGAAGACTCTTGAGAGTCCCCTGGACAGCAAGGATATCAAACCAGTCAATCCTAATGGAAATCAGTCCTGAATATTCATCTGAAGGACGGATACTGAAGTTGAAAGTCTGTACTTTGGCCACCTGATGCAAAGAACTGACTCATTGGAAAAGACCCTGATCCTGGGAAAGACTGAGGGCAGGAGAGGAAGGGGGTGACAGAGGATGAGATGGTTGGATGGCATGCCTGACTCAATGGACGAGTTTGAGTAAGCTCCGGGAGTTGGTGATGAGCAGGGAAGCTTGGTGTGCTGCTGCCCATGGGGTTGCAAAGAGTCGGACATGACTGAGCAACTGAACTGACGGCCTGAGCGTCCTTCTTCAGGGATCACCATAGGAAGTGGTTCCCTCAGTGGATGGCTTAGGAGGTAAAGAATCTCCCTGCAACGCAGGAGACATGGGTTGGATTCCTGTGTTGGGGAGATCCTCTGAAGAAGGAAATGGCAACCCACTCCAGTACTCTTGCCTGAAAAATCTCATGGACATTTTTAGGAGCCTGGTGGGCTGGATTCCAGAGTCATAAAGAATCAGACACAACTGAGCAATCACACAGGCAAGCACATTAGGGAGTGGCTGCAGTCAGATGGCTGCTAGATGGCAGATATTCTTTCCCTCCTGAGGTCCCTCAGTGCTCACCAGTTCACCCTGGTGGTGGCTGCAATTGTTGATGACTGTGACATCTTTGTTTACTGATATGGCAGGAAATACTCCATTTCTCTCTGAACATAGCAAAGAGTGAGTCTTGTGTCCCCAGATATACAAAGATCAGCATCCTCATTATACACATAGAACCTAGTTATAGCATTTGTTCAATTAAATGCTTTCAGATTAATTAAATCATATCCTGGAAAGAGTCTATTGGTCTTAAATAACTCTTTAAATTTCAATAAATAATATAGAAACAGGCAAAGAATTCTACCACACTTGTTAAATAATCTGTTTTTTCAACTTCTATCAAGTCTTTTTTTCTTCATCTTAAAATGTGGATCTAATAAAGCAATATTTGCTTTTAGAATCCAATCTTTTTGAATGTATATGCTTATGTGAAAAAACTTTATAAAAGTTACTTAAAATTCATTATTTATGAAAATATCAACAACAAATTTAAGCCCTACACAAATAGCTAAATATAAATTTAAAATAGCACCACCTAAGTGCAAGTTAGTTGCCCTTATTTGCTAGACTTAAATTGCCAAGTATCTCTACTTATTTTTGTGGCTGGATACTTACGGAGTGATCCATGAACTGGCATTGACGGCACCTTGGAACTTTGGAAATCCAAAATCTCAAGACCCACACCCAAGTCCTCCTGAATCAATATCTGTATTTGGCATGGTCTCCAGGTGATTCTTAGATATACTAAAGCTTGAAAAATAATCAGGTAGCTTTCAATTGCCTTTGCACATCTTCTCATGGATAGTCCCATATAGAGCCACGCTTCTCTAAACCATTAGCCTGTGGATGGCCTTTCAACCACGCTCTCTATAGGGTTGTCATTTAGACTCACAATCCAGCTAGCTCATAGCCTCTCACAGCCTCTAAAGATATTTGATAGCTATCTCATAGCTTCTGCTAAAGTGTGCCTTTTACGAGGGGAAATACACCAATTAAGGATAAGGGTGGGTATAATATCAGAGCAGGAGCATAACAATTACCTTCAGTCTAATAGAAGATTGTACCAGGGCAGCAGGCTTCCCTGGTGACTCAGCAATAAAGAATCCACCCGAAATGCAGGACACCACCTACAATGCAGATAGATGCAGGTTCAGTCCCCGGGTTGGGAAAATCCCCTGGAGAAGGAAACGGTAACCAGTATTCTTGCCTGGGAAATCCCATGGGCAGAGGAGCCTGTAGGGATATAGTCCATTGGGTCGCAAGAGTTGGACACGATTTAGCGAATAAGCCACCTTCACCAGCAGGGCAGCACCTGAAAGCATTCTGTTTGACTGCAGTTCAGTAGGAAAAGAAAGCAGCATAACAGAAGCCAGGGAAGCTTCATATTATCTGTCAGCCTTGCTCAAGAAGATGTTTGTAGTAAGTCCAGCTAAGTGTTTCTGGAAATACCCATCTCTGGACATGCTGGAAGATGCAATAGATTCAGAGCCAAGCAAGCCTGCTTTAATAAATCACATTAGTATATTAAAAACTATATAAAAGCATATCACATTAGCATAATTAAAGCATATTAAAAGACATGTTAAAGATCTTATTGTACAGAAGCCTCGAAACCTGTTTAATTATGTTCAACTCAGCCACACACACACACATATATTTATCACAAAATGCTTTTTATCCCCACGCAACACGCATTAAAATTGGCCAAAACTAGTCTTTGTGAAATGTGAGTACACACGTTTCTCTTATTGCCCCAAAGTTGCGATAAGCCCTGAAGTTTTGGAAATTCCAACGTTATGTAACAGTGAATATATCTATCTCTGTCGTTTCACTATTTTAAAACAATGCTTTGATTCCAAATATTAAATTAACAGGCATCGCTTTCCTACTCTGTCTCCCAAGCTGTGACTCAGATGTCAGAACAAATTTTTTTACCTAGTTAGGGAAGGAATTTTCTTAAGTTTCGGGGCCATAAAAGCATTAGTAAGACACCTGGTTAGTGCAGCACACTCTTATATTCCATCTTTAATATCGTAAATGTTAAATTTATCTTTTCCATTTCTCCTTTAAAAGCACCATCTGTGGCACATACCCATCACTCCATGCACATGCAAGAGGCCGTAGGGCCTCAGGATGCACTTGATAACAGTTTTACTTCAGTGGCAACTAAAACTTGCTGTTGAAGACAACATCTAATTTTCTTTATTTAGCATTCTAAAACCCTAGTCAAATTACAAAACTCTTAACTAGAGAGCTAAGTTCCTGTGAAAGTGAAAGAACTTGTTCAAGGTGACCTACCTGTGTGCTCAGTCAGGTCCAGCTCTTACGACCCCGTGGACTGGAGCCTGCCAGGATTCTCTGCCCATGGGATTTTCCAGGCAAGGACACTGGAGTGGGTTGCCGTTGCCTACTCCAGGGGATCTTCCCAACCAACCCAGGGATCGAACCCAGGTCTCCTGCATTGGCAGGCAGATTCCTTACCACTATGCCAAGGTGACTTAGTTGGCTAATTACAAAACTGGGACCAAAACTCCAGTTTCTGTGATATCTTTTATAAAGCATCCCACATGAATGACTAAGTTTCAGAAGGCTCCTTACAGTTAGGTATAAAAAGTATCATCTCTAAAAACAACTTAGTTATGAGGGATCATTGTCTAAATATGTTAAACTTAAAAAAAAAACAAGTCTCCAGCTACACTTATAAACCTCTGTGTCATGGACTTTCCATGAAATAACTTTTGTCTCCTAAAAACCATATCCAAAAAACAGAAGGACTGAAACAGATGTTATGTGTCAGGGTCAGAGGGAGGCTTTCTAGTTATATTATGCTAATTAGAGAAAGACTTTAAAACCCCTTTCCTGGGGCCAGTGGGGGATGGATACAGAGACTGAAAAATGAGATGAGGAAATTTATTCCTTGGTGTTGAGATTTGACTAGATAACTACTCTATTCTATTCCTGTGAGCTTGGGAAACATGTTGAATTTTGTTCACTAACATGTCTTTATGTGGACAAAAACAGCAAAAGGCTTTGAAGGTCTACCCAAGTTCATTTGTGCCCTGGAAAGTCTCTTGTTTATGATACAATGGATAATTTTGGCGAGTTTGGGATCTTTGGTTATGAAGAAATACTTGTCAGACCCTCAAAATACCATTACTAATGGGCATTGATTGGGGATACATTTACTGTAAAAACTTGGATATACTTTCACTTCAAAAACTTGTGACAAATATTTTGTACATATTAGTTTTCCCCATATCAAATTGTGTGAACTCATTTTGCTGAGAATATCTTATTAATTTACTTGACATTTTTTAAAAACACAGTCTATTGCAGTGATTACAATGCATGGGCCCTGTTTTTGAATTATCTGATTTAAAATCCCAACTCTATTATCTACTGGGTGTGTATGACTTTAAGGAAGTTTTTGAATTTCGGTGCCTCAGTTTTCTCAACTTTAAAATGAAGGCAGTAGTGCCTGCCTCATTAGAGTGATGACAATGACCAAATTAAGTAGTGATGAAAGTGCTTGCACTTAGGGCATTTGGTTTTGCAAAATCTAGAGAACTGCTCTGAAGAAGGCAATGGCAACCCACTCTAGTACTCTTGCTCGAAAAATCCCATGGATGGAGGAGCCTGGTAGGCTCCATGGTAGGTCCATGGGGTCCCTAACAGTTGGGCACAACTGAGCAATTTCACTTTCATTTCTCACTTTCATGCATTGGAGAAGGAAATGGCAACCCACTCCAGTATTCTTGCCTGGAGAATCCCAGGGACAGAGAAGCCCAGTGGGCTGCCATCTATGGGGTCACACAGTCGGGCATGACTGAAGCAACTTAGCAGCAACAGCAGCAGAGAATTGCTCATTCAGTATGCTAGGGGATAATCCACTATAGATAGAGTAGAATAGGGGAGTTTTTGGTCTGCAAGTTAAAGGCAAAAATGGATAGCTATTCTTCCACTGAAAGAAGACCCAGAAATATCAGATACTGTGCTAAAATTTTGGTGGCCATCAGAACCTATTTTGTTTATTGAAGTTTGGCTAATACTTATAACATTCTAGTGTTTCATTTTAGCAGAGTAAGCAAGAAGAATTCTTTTCTAGTATTGGAAGCTTTTTTAGGTGACTGTATCAAGAGAAAAGGAAAGAATCTTACCTAAACTGTATTGCAGGTTTATTATTTTGTAAAGTAAAATAAAGTAAAAATTAAAATTAAAAAAACTAAAAATAAATAAGTCAACACCTAAAAAGAAAAAAAAGAAAGAAAATGAACATGCTGTATAAATGTGGCTGGTATAAGTTGTGCCTATAAAAAGGTAACTTTTCTTTCAAATTAAATGTTAGTTTACTCTGTCAATAGATAGATCCCTAACATTTAGCTTTAATCTGGGGGTGGGAGGTAAGTCCATTGACTAGATTTAATCTAGAAACAAAGCCCATGTAATCTTTCTATTAAAATGAATTGAGCTTGAAAAAAGACATTGTCTGTGCAAAATGTAGCTCTAATATAAATCAAGCAATTATATTTCTTTTGTTCAATAAGCCCTAGATGCCTTTTTTTACATTAACAGCCTTTTGATGATTAATTTAGATAAACTACACTTAATTAGATGAACTATATAATTGATTATGATTTTTTTCCTCTTTTTTAAATTATGAAAGTATGATAACACATGTACAGGAGACCTGGAAAATACAGAACAAAGTTACATATAGTTCCACTTTATACTACAATTTGCTTTAAGCAGTAAATCCTTCTAATTCTTGTGTGATCAGCCTCTTCTTTCTATTTCTACACAAATTTATATCGAAACAGAACTGTGAAGATAAACAGCCTTCAGAATCATCCTTCTCCAAATTATAATACATAATGCCACCAAATTTATCTTATTTAAATCTCTCTATATATTATTTAGCTACATCCAAAATAGATCATTTTTACTCACTTTTCCACAGGAGTCTAAAAATCCAACATCTCTCACCTCCCCTAGACTACTCACTCCCAAAAATGTCATGTTATTCTTCTTCCACAAGCACTTTCTTTCAAGGCCTAATTTAAGTCCTGCTCCTTTTTTGAGTTATTGTACCATTGGTCTAAATATATTTTAGTTACTCCTTTAAATCTTTGAGGCACTGTTTGTTTTTATTACTAGTTTGATACTTATCATTTATTTTCTCTATTGCAGGGTTTGTATATATCTTCTATTTTCAAATAGATACTTTACTGTATTTACTCTCCACTAACCAGCCCAGTACCTAATAGATGTTCAATGATAATGATGATTTGAAAGCCTTGTTCTACAATGTTCACAAGGATAACATAATTTTATCATAAGAATAAATTCTAAATAAAAATAATCACAAGAAAAATAGAAAATATAGATTATATATATTAAAATAAAAATATAAAATAATTTTAGAATATATTATTTTGTAAGTTAGAAAACTACCATTTCCTTTGAAATTCAAATGAAAACACCTTAATATCGAAGGTACACAGGCACAGATGAAGAAACACTGAGGAATTCCACCTCGATCTGCCCTCACTTGAATAACATGCCTTTGTAAGAATTTCATGACTTGGCATGTTTCAGGTTGTCACCGTGCATGTCCTGAGTAAAGCCAAGGAAAGAATTTAGTGTTAATTAAACCAGGAGCTCAGGGCACTCAGATTTCTATTTTCCATCATCAATTTTAAATACTGAATTTGCTTTCCTTTTGGGGTGATTTGATATAGAATTAAATAAGAGACCCTGGCACTTCATAGACAAAACTCTGTTGTGCATTGTTGAACTAATGACTTTGGGTAAGTTATTTTTCCTTCTTATGCTCTCTTTGGTAAAATAGTGTTAATGACATAAAACCCTAAGAGTTATTACAAGAATCAAATGAAAGACCCTGGCACAAGGTTGCTATCTACTAAGTGTAAATATCTGTAAGTTCCTTGTATCATTGAGTGACAGGTTTCATTTACTGGGTATTTACTTTGTACCAGGCTCTCTTCATATACTTTGTATCATGGGTATTAATACATGAAATCTTTGCAGTATTCTTATGCAATAGCTATTATTCTTATTCTATTTTACACATGAGAAACTAAGCCATGGACAAGTGAAGTACACAGCTAGTAAATATTGTAGCTGGGGTTCAAAACATGCTTTGAGTTCCATACCTATGTTCTTAACTGTTAAACAACATAATCTCTCCCACTATCAGATAATTTCCACGGACCACATCCTTTAGACAATATGAAAATATGAAAAGCAGTCTCATTTTAATGCACTATTTACTTAACTAAAACGTGGTTGGGGAAATATACAATGCATTCCGTAGTTGAGTATAACTCATTTTAATTTATCCTTTCTTTTGAATTAGCTGCACCATTGCTCCCTTTGAATTGTGAGAAATCCAGCCTTGTTTGTTTTTACCTAGGCAAGGGCACACTTTTAAGTTTTTGTCCCATAACCTGTACAAATCTTATTTCTTATTTGTGTTGCTGCTTATGAATTATTAATTAAACAAATGTTTTCAAGGATTCCAAAAAACCTGAAAAAACAGATTTTGAAAATCCACAGAAAGGTATCTAGGAAAGTTTTTATTGAGATGCAATCTGCTGTTCTAGGCGTGGGTGCTTTTATCAAAACATTTTGCCCCACTTTCAAATCTCCACTCGTTAAAATCAAAGGCCTTATTTGGTTGTCACAGTACTGTGTTTTTCAGAAAAGTTTCTGGCAGCTAGTTTTGAAAAGATTTTGTTTGAAAAAAAAAAAGGAAAAAGTGGGCTCTGTAGTCCTCCTGTTGGAAGAGTTCCCCTGACCTTCTGCATTATTATAAAGAGAATTGCCTATTTATCCAAACCTCCTCCACCTGGTTATCGTCAAAACTTTACAATTTGTGCTTCCTAAGGCAGTTATTTTCAAGCATGATTTTGCAACACTGCAGGATCTTGCAAGCTGTTTCAAGGAGGTGGCAAATAATTCTCAAAACAAAATTAATCCTATTTTCAAAAAGGAACATGCATGCCATATAACGTTGGGGGGCATTCAGGAGGGTAATTGTAGATGTCAGGAAATTGAACAAATAATGACAGAATATGGGCACCTGTATAGAGGTAGCCAATTCTGCTTCTACAATGGAATCTTTTAACATGCACCAAGTAATGGGAGATTTGCCAAATGCCTTTGTTCTATCTTAGTCCATGTTTAACCATGATTCTCAATGAGTTTTTTTGAATAGAATAGTATTATATCTTCTATTTTAGCTTAGTTGTGATTATCTACAAAGTGCCCAGTGTCTTTGAGCATCCACATTACAGGCCAAATATGAGAAGAATAGCTTGTAAATATTTTACTCCTCTTAAGTAAAGGTCACTGAAAGCAAACACTAGAACCTAGAATCCTCTGAACTCAATGGATGTCCCAATATAGATCCCATAGCATTCTCAGTCCTATCAATACCTTTATTTGATCACTGAGAAACACTTTTGTCTACTTAGAGCCAGCCTTTTAAATATCTCCAGTTTCCAGGCTCTCCTCTGGGTACCTGGGCTACACTTTGTCCTGTCAGTTGCTTTGCACTTTATCGATTATCTTTAAATATTCTAATATCCTAGACACTCAATAGAGTACCTAGCACAAATATGCCTATAAGAGTTTGTGGAATGAAACAAGTCTTTAGAGAGTGGCAATTTTTTTTTCTTTTTGTCATGTCAGTTTACTACTTATTGTTTTTTTTTCCCCTTCACTTTATCCTGTTATCTGAACTTTTTATATCTACAAGCCTGAATAGGTTTTATATCTACTAACTTCATTTGTTTTTAGTTTTGAACAAGACTTGCTTACTAATTCCTTATTGGATTTTCATGTTTTAATTCCTCATTCAGAGTGGTCTTTTGTGTTAATTTCCTTTCCATTAATTTTTGATTCCCTCCCTTCAAGCTGTACTGCACTCAGCATTCTCTCTTCACTCATGCGCACCATTCTCGTTGTATTTTTCTGTGCCTGATAATCTCACTCTGGAGGTCTTCTGGTGTCTTTTTCTGAGCATAGTGTAGTCCTTTCCATTAAATTACGATCTCTTTGAATGTAAGCAGGTACTCCTGTTTTGCACAACTTCTAATGTAATTGTCAGGCCCTCAGCCCATTTTTCAGAAATTTGGTATCATTTTAATCATTACGTATACCAAATTTTCTGATGAAGTCAAGGTACATGTAAATTATTATAGGTACACCAAATGGTGGCCCTGGGGTTATATGGTCAGATCCTCAGAGTATCCTTTTCTGTAACGTTTTAAATGAAAGGAATTAAAACTTCAGGTGGAACAACCAAGGAAGAAAATAAGAGGAACTACTTTTAGAATCCACCTAACAGTAATTATAGAAACCAAAAAATAACTGGATCAGACTACTCTGTTTTCTGTTTTATCTGAATGTATTTCCTAACTCCTTCTTAAGTTATTGTGTTTTAAAGTTTTTAAAAATATTATTAGATCCTGAGAAATGTGCTTTGATTTCCATCTTGAACTGTCTGTAGCATCACTAGGCTGCTGGGGCCATCTGTAATCAAAGGTTTGGATTCCCTTTCAAATGCATATCTGAAGCTTGTACTTCTGGTGGCCATATAAAGAGATTTAACAGGCTTTTTACCTACTTACTTGAATTGTAATATTTAATTCTTCTTTCCAGTAGCAAACTAAGTAGGCAAGAAATAATTTCTTCTATTTTAAACCTACTTTGAGTGAGTTTGTAGAAGCTATTCTGATCACAAATAAAAATCTTATATTAAAAACAACTGAGGAAATGACTATGGAAAGCCAGAAAGCTAGATTTATTTCTTTTATAGTTGAATAAAATGTCTATACCATAAGCAATAATTGAAACTTTAAAAATCATTTTAAAATCCCCTTATGAAAGCAGTCTGTTCCCCTGGAGTGTCATCAGTTTAAATGCAAAGATATAAAAAATACCATTTGGGGCTATAACTATGTTGTTCCAAGCTTTGAAAGGGCCTTCATTAGGCTAAACGACACAACCTGTAATGTGTTCCATATGTAGTATTTTGAAACCTTTTGTTTGGTTTCTAACTAGACAGAGAGGAAAAGAGTCCATTTTCTCCTCTTGGGATTTGTCTTACAAGGTCCATCAGATGGAGCTGAGCAAACAGAGAACTATTTCTCCTTGTCTGGCTCCTGTTTGTTTATTCCCCCCTTATAAAAACCGAGGCACTAGCAATTTCTTTTATGAACGGGGACCGAAGGGAGATAAATAGACCTTGCGGGAGAGGAAGGTCAAGTTCAAAGTTTTTCTTTCCTCTGGATTCAGGAATAAGCAAATGAAAAGACTGGCCAAACAACGGGCAGCAGGCATCTGATGGTTAAGCCCTAACCCCTCCTCCCCCACCCCCACCCCAGCGCCCCGGACTTTTTATGTACATAAGCAGAAGTCGCTGGAGCAGCTGCGGCGCATTAGTTCCAATAGTTTAGCAGGCTGTTGCGCGGCGCTGACAAAAGCCTCGCTCGCCGTGGCTTCCCTCCATGTTCCTGTGCCCCGCGAGCTCGGTGGTGAGACTTGGCAGGGGATCGGCAGAGGAGGGGTGACGTTCGCGAGGCTTCCGCCGTGGAGTGCGCTCGCCTCCCCTGCTCCCAGCCCCGTCTCCGCCGAGAGACTGAGGCAGGCGGCCGAATGAACTAGCAGCGGTTGGCTCCGACCTGCTTCCCCGGACCTCTCCCCGGGAGCCCGAGCGAGGCAGTCACTGGAAAGAGGCCAGGCAACCACGTTGCCCTGGATCACTGCCAAGTGTACAAAGTTGACCGCGAAAATGGCTCAGCAGACGACAAGCCCGGACACCTTAACAGTCCCTGAAGTGGATAATCCGCATTGTCCAAACCCCTGGCTGAACGAGGATCTTGTGAAATCCTTGCGGGAAAACCTGTTGCAGCACGAGAAGCCCAAGACCTCAAGGAAATCGGTGTCTCCCAAGCTCTCCCCCGTGATTTCGCCGAGAAATTCCCCCAGGCTCCTGCGCAGGATGCTTCTCAGTAGCAACATCCCCAAACAGCGGCGGTTCACCGTGGCACATACGTGGTAAGGTTTGCACGGATGAGCAGACATGGTGGCCAGGTGCCTCTGGGTGATTTTTGCCCCTCCTGCCTTTCACTTCAGGGGAAAGGAGAGTGGAGGACTGTCTTCACTCTTCACCCATGATTTATCGGAAATAATCTACCTTAATATAAATCCCACAGATGTCCAAGTCAGGGCAGAAATCCTTGAGATTGGTAATAGGAGCCTTTGACATGGGTGGTGCTCCAAGTTCAATTCCTATTGCAAGTTCCTACAAGAAAACTGGATGCCAGGTGTCAAATAAGAACGCAGGTTTTTTTCCAATACTGACATGGTGGCGTTTCTTTGATTCCTAAGCTAGTAGCCCTGCCAGATCCTGCAACAACCTAAGGGGGAAAGACCAGAAAGGAGAGAGTGTCGTAGTTTGTTCTCTTTCCTGCATGACCCTCCGATTCAACAGACATGTGTATGGAGCGTGTGTGTGGGTGGGTGTGTAAAATAGTGTGTCCCAGTAAAACCCCTCCTAGCTACTGACTCTAGTATATTTGTAACCTCAACGTGCCTTTTCAGTGGGTTTAGGAATGCCAGTGCAAAAAGTTTCAGGCTGGTACTTGGCAATATTGCTCTGTTCTTCGCATATGAATTCTCTGTTTTCTCAGTATTTTTATTTGCTATATGCATGTTTTTATCTGCTATAATAGGTGACTGCTTTATGCGTATGGTGCCAGCTAGGTGTCTAGACAATTCTTGGTATTTTCATGCTGTCATAAATATTAAAATAAATCATTGCGTGAGCTTATTATGGTGTTTCTGCCTGAGAAGAGGCAGTTCTAGGCTATGATCAGAGAAAGAGGGATCTGTGATACACAGTTGGTTAATTTCAGGCAGTGGTAAGTTCTATACACTACTCCATGTTTTGGCAAAATGAATATTAATTATGATAAAGAAAACAGGCATAACAGAAAAAAATAGTGACTGAATAGAAAAAAAGTTGAAACTGACTGAATGATTTTTATACAGCTTTTCCACAGAACACGAAAAAGTATACCAGGAATGGATAAAACTGACCCCCCCCCCCCGCCCCCGCCAANGCCAAATAAATCCAGAATCAAGACTTCTAGGAAAGAAGCAACAATAAAAGGAAAGAATCAAAATCTAAACTTAAGCAACACGACCCTACCCAGGTGTGCATTCATGTCAGAGATGAAAACAGCCAACAAAGGAAATAAAAGACATGACCCACCCAAAGAAACTGACCTTAGAATTGTCATTTTAAATAGCTAGATTTTTGATCTGGGAAGTGTTCTTATTTTCCCCAAGATTTTAACTAAGTGGTATTTCTAAATTTAGTTATATATAAGGCTCCTAAAAGAGATAAGACAAACATTGAATTTTTCAATCTTGAAGAAATGATGGGAAAGGATGACTTCTCTCTCAGAGAGATATTTATGAAAAAAATTTGTCAGAGATAAGCAGTGAATGAAAGATGTAGCTGAACTCTGGGAGATGCTCTGAGGGAGAGGGATGGCTTGAGATGAAATATCAGGTGCCTGAACAGGAGAGCTGGCTGGAGTTCAGAAAGGGTCAGAGCCAGAATTTGGGCATGTGCTGTCCCTTTTGGTTGAGATGCCTTTTAAATTATAGTTCCTAAAGTGTACCTGTTGCTGAATGGGTAAGCCTCCACGCAGACACTTCATTTCTATTTGGAGTGAAGCAACCTCTAGTTCAACCGAAGGTTATCGGAACTATTTGGAAATGTTGAGATGTAAGGAAGGCAGGAAATCTCATGAAAACAGGCTTTCTTTTGAAATTTCTGGCACTTCCTTTTCTGATGTTGTTTGGAGAAACTCCAAGAGTACAATTTCTGCCAATCCTTCGTTGTGGTGTCTTCACAAGATGAAGGAGATGCCGAAAGAGCAATGGAAATGAGAAAGAAAAATCGTGATATCAGTTCTTAGTAACTTGAGGGCAGACAGTATCCCTCATGGAAAAAGCATCCAGCAGGGCAGTTGGAAAGAGTACTTCACATTTTCCTTATTGGTTCAACAAGACCCAAGATGTTCATAATACCCATGGGCGTCTTTTGACAAATATCATTCCATCTGTGCTTTCACTACTTGGACTAAGCATGACCCAGAATTTTAAAAATATATTCCAAATTGTGCTGATTATACACACACACACACACACACAAATACATGTTAATATCTAAACTGCCACTACCACCCCCATGCTCAAATCCTCTCCTCCTCTTAAATTAGATAATCAGTCATTTAATTACATACCAGGTGTGTCTGCCTCAGAATGTTGTTTCCTATGCCTGAGACTCCCTTCCATTCAATATGCGTATGTTTACTACCTACTGAGTCCAAAGTGTTTTATCTTGTACCTAATGATTACAAAGTTGAACAAGAGCTATTCCTTGGTTTCAAATTACTTATACTACAGTATATATATAAAAAAATTACACTGGAAAGCATCTGGTTAAGATAAGCACTTTGCTCTACAACGTACTCCCCAAATCTTAGTGGACTGACACAGTAAATATTTATTTCTTGCTTCTGCTTCTTGTGGGGAGCTAGCCTGACCTGGGTAGTTCAGGGACCCTGGGTCCTATTATCTGATGGTTCCGCTATTGGTAACACATGGTTTCCAAGTTTGCCAGGCTCCACTGAATCAGAAGAGCACAGAAGATGGCATTGGTGAATTTTTATAAGGCAGGCCTAGAATTGCACCTGTTGCTTATCCCAGGATTCCTCAGAAAGAAGTCAGTTCTGTGGCCACATCTAACTTCAAAGGAGGCTGGGAAACCTATCTCAGTCCTGTTACCAAAAAATAAAAAAGTGCAAGTCGCTCAGTCGTGTCCTGACTCTTTGCGATGCCATGGACTATACAGTCCATAGAATTCTCCAGGCCAGAATACTGGAGTGGGTAGCTTTTCTCTTCTCCAGGAGATCTTCTCAACCCAGAGATCAAACCCAGGTCTCCCGCACTGCAGGTGGATTCTTTACCAGCTGAGCCACAAGGTAAAACAGATGTGGGTGGCCAGCCTGTGTCAGTCACAATGTGCTAATGGCTACTGGCTCTCCCTCTATACCATAGATGAGTTCATAGAGTAACATCTCTGATGAACATCTCTGCAGACCTCCTGGATGAGGATCATATAGAGCAATTCTGTTGTTTGACAAGTCTATTGACTGGGAAGTCCTTGCGTATAGACAGCTGAAAGCTCCTTCCCTGCAATTGTCATTCTTGGTTCCTGGATCTGCTTTGGAAACCCCATAGCTTCAGTCTCTCATGTCTTCCGTAATTTAGACCTTAAGGCAAGAAGCTTGGAGTAACCCATCAGAGAGAGAGCCAGGACCCTGCTCTATTCATCTTGACAAGCCCATTAATCAACATAGTTTTATCGTGCTTTTTAAAAATTCTTCTCTTTTCTTAACTAAACACCCTAAGTTATTTCATGTTTATATGCTGTATTTATCAGGTTGATCCTGGTTGTACTTAACCAGGCTTCATTTGGATTTTCACAAACTATTTAAAGAATAGTTTACTGAAAAAGTCACAATACTCCATGTCCCATGTGACTCTTGGACAGAGAGTATCTGAGAAGTTAAATTACTTATATTAAAATTTGACTTCCCATTTACTAGTTGTGTGATTTTGAACAAGTTACTTAATATAGGCTTATTTCACTGGTACCCAGTTTTCTGGGATTCATAATAGTATTCACTTGGTGTCGTGGTTGTATTAAGTACATTTGTGTGTAAATTAAAGTTTTGCATAGGGACAGACACTTAATGAGGGTCATTATAAGCTAATATTTCCTTTATTATGTGTCCATTAATCCAGTCTTGTTCAGGCTGAATCTTAAAGCAGGATGTGACTTCGTTACCAAAGGACTTCCTTGGTAGCTCAACTGGTAAAGAATCTTGCAATGCAGGGGACCCGGGTTCAATTCCTGCGTCAGGAAGATTCCCCTGGAGAAGGGATAGGCTACCCACTCCCGTATTCTTGGGCTTCCCTAGTGGCTCAGCTGGTGAAGAATCCACCCACAGTGCGACCTGGGTTCCATCCTTGAATTGGGAAGATCCCCTGGAGAAGGGAAAGGCTGCCCATTCCAGTATTCTGGCCTGGAGAATTCCATGGACTGTATAGTCCTTGGGGTCACAAAGAGTCGGGCATGACTGAGCAGCTTTCACTTTCACTTTAGTGACTAAATAACAACAACCTCATTGTAAAATGGTTACCCTGCCAGTTTTTCGTGGATGGGACAAAGCTTTAAGAACAATTACATCCCTAGCTAGTGTTCACTGAGTGCTGGTGCCCCATCTGATGCCATGTGTCAGGTTAGGACCCTCTTGTGTTCATACTTCTCACCGCTTTGTTTTTCCATTTTTGCTTAATATCTAGTACCTTGTGGTTTAGTCATTATAGATGAGGCTCTGTTTTCATCAGTGTAGGGAATTCCCTCTTATGTCAGCATAAACATCCCTGGAATTTCTGGTGAAGAAAACTTTCAGTGTAAGTATATTTCAGGAAAATCTTTGTATTTTTTATGTTTTTTTCCTCACTTTACCCTGGGTTCTATGCACCAAATGAAGGAAAGTGTTCTAGAGTGTGTAGTAGGCAATAGGATTTCTTCGGGCAAGATACTGTCCAGTAATACATGTCTTATCTTTAAAATTTCTGTTATGTGTGTGTGTTTAATTACAACATATCCAAAGGTAGAAAAAGCACTTAGCAACATCCTTAAACAACAAAATAATTCCTTTAGGTAGATTTTTGAAAGGCCTTTTTTAGGAGGCTTTTAGAAAATCTTAAAAGATTTTTAGGGAGCTAGATAAGTTTCTTTGGCCATAACTTTTGCTTATTATAAACTTTACTAGGCATTGGCTTTGGATATAACATTGCTCATGTTTAAAAGTAAAAATTTGCTTTCTTGAGTCATAATTTCTTCAGCAACTATAGTTGCTTTTAATGGTTGGTTGTTTTTTAAGAGAGAAATGCACTATAAATTTTATTCAAGTTACAGAATGGGCCAGAAACCCTTTATCACCTACAAAGAAGAAATCCCACCATTTAGAGAGTTTATAGGTCCAACACAAACACAACCCCATTCACAAACACACCCACACACACCCAAGTAGTTTTTCAAAGCTGTTATTCAGAGATTCTATTTGAGAACTCTCTCCTTTGTTCCAACTCTGTCGTTTGCCCATCTTAACTTTAAGGTTATCTTTTCTCCGTCACTTATAGTGGTGATACCGAGAGAAGGGCATTGCTGGTGCTGCCCTAGGAGCTGGGAACTCAGAGGTGGGCTCTGGGTAGTGTGATACAAGGAGGTGGGGAGGAAATTTCCTGGGGGAGAGTTTCTGAGATGCACAACAGGAAGTAATGCCAGCAGGGTAGGTGGGGTCAGTTGGCTAAACTGTGTCCCTGGTTTAACTGGCTTTGTGCCTTCCCTGGAAATCCTGGGGCACTGCAAGTTAAAAGTGACTATAACTTTTGAAAAGTCTGATTAACCTTTCCTAAAATCAGAAGACCTCAGGAAGACATTCATCTTAAAGAACTTGTTAATCGCTTTGTAATATTAAAGAAATTCCTGGAGGATGAAATGACAACCCACTCCAGTATCCTTGGCTGGGAAATCCCATAGACAAAGGAGCTTGTGGGGCTATAGTCCATGGGGTTGCAAAGAGTTGGACACGACTGAGCAACTGAGCATTTAAGAAATTCCAAAATAAAAATGTGACAAATAGTAACTAAAGAAAGTGAAGAAAACAATGAAGTAACATCGAAATTTATTACCCATATGTACTTTCTGTGACCTTTGACATTTACCTTAAAGAAATAGAAGAGATATTAAGTGTATCTGTGCCAAAGTGGTGAAATTACTTCCAAGCAAAACAGCCTTTCTAATAAACTTGGTAGAAATGCTGAATGAGAAAAAAAATTTTTTAAAAATTGTCTCAAAGTTCATTAAAATAATTTTTTAAAGTTATTCTTTATATAAGTATCTTTATANGAGAAAAAAAATTTTTTTAAAATTGTCTCAAAGTTCATTAAAATAATTTTTTAAAGTTATTCTTTATATAAGTATCTTTATAAATAACAAGCTCTTGTGAGATTACTGAATGAATTGAGCTTTGGAGCTTCAGTACATTTTTTTGTTCCTTAAACAGAAAACTACCAAAATTGTTCTTCAAGTAGCAATTTCAGGAAGAAGCTTTATTATCACCAGTGTGGCAAAGTTATATCATTGTTTAAATGGTTTTGCTGCCGGGGGGAAAAAAAACCCAAAGCAAAACATGTTTTAAACCATGAGGAGTTTAACATAGCAGAAGTCATGTATTTCCAATTCTGTGGCCACTCAATATTGGACCTTAATTACCAACCTTTTTAAATTGTAGACTCTATTCATAAGTCATATGGATAGAGGCATTTGATATTTACAAGTAAAAATTGACTAATTAAATTAACCAAGTGATAACAAACTAAGTACATTTAAGATAAGTAATTAAAAACCAGTTCCAACTTGCTGTTGTAGGTTAGTGAGGTGTATGTCTCATGGGTAAAAACAGGGGATAGAGTGGTTTAATAATTATGTGACTCATAAAAAGGCTTCAGGGCCTTCAGGATGAATGGTATTCACTCCAGAACACCATCTGGAAGCCATGATTTGGGGTAGGAAATGTGGAAATCTGTGGATAGTAATAAAAAATTGAATTTAAAATTTTACTGCATCTTTATGTACCATCTTAACACACCAATCTCTTCTACCATATATACAAAGCAGAGGAAAATCATTTCATGTTCAATTTTAAGGACATAAAGGCTGTCTAACTATTTCAAATGAAGTACTTACTCTTAAAATGAGATCTTGAGTTGATATCAGAAGGACTTGTTTGATTTCACTTTGGACTTAAAACTATAGGTTCATAAAAACACACTTTATAACCTGAGACTTATTCTAACAATACCCTGGTGGCTCAGATGGTTAAGAATCTGCCCGCAATGCGGAGAGACCTGGATTCCATCCCTGGGTAGGGAAGATCCCCTGGAGAAGGGAACAGCTACCCACTCCAGTATTTTGGCCTGGAGAATTCCATGGACAGAGGAACCCGGCAGGCTATAGTCCATGGGGTCTCAAAGAGTTGGACATGACTGAGCAACTTTCACACGTATATAATAATGATTTAGCTCCTGCTGTGTGTCAGATACTTTACATTAATCCTTCAAAAGAAGCAAGCTGGAATTTAAGTATTATTAGTTGTATTCTACATATGCAGATGCTGAGTCCCAAGGAAACTGGTACATAATCAAGATCATTCAGCTAGACAGCCATGAAATGAACTGACTTAAAACTTGAACTAAGGTTTGCCTAACTCTCCATCCTGTGTTCTTTCAGCATTACCTTCCTTTGGGTTAAGAATCATGTTCACATTTATTTGTTTCTCTACCCTGCTTATATATGGAACCTGTAACAATGGGTATTCAATGATTTTATGAAATGGTGGTTAGTTAACAGAAGGGGAGGAACAGAGCCCTTTCTTAATGTGGAATCTCAGTTTACTTGTTTAACACCTGTAGCTCATATGAATGTAGCCATCTTTTTTTCCATAAAAATATATGTGTGTGTAGGAGAAATATATGTCCTTGAAGAAGGAAGGTTTTAAGGTCAGCAGAAAACATTCTGATATAGAGTAGTTTTAGAATAAGACTGAGATCAAGACAAAACCAATCAGAGTATAATTTCATTTTCAGTGGTTCAGAGAAAAAGGCATGAAAGACTTGAAGTCTAAAGAAAAAGATCAAGTCAGAAATCTATTACGGTTAGGTTCCAGAAGAGCCGGCTGGAAATGATGGTCTGCAGGCTCAAGTCACTAAGCAACAGAGCAGCACACCGCCTGGCAACCAGAGCTGGCAGGCTGACTGTGACTGACCGGGTGGCTAGACAGGGGGACCACAGCCCCTTTGACCTCAAAACACTCTCCTTCTAGTCATCTGCCAGCCTTCCTGCCCAATCCCTCCATTTTGGAAAGGCCTCTTGGATTTAACAGGAGATCTGCTTTCATAATGGAAATATCTCTGAGACCAGAAGTAAATGCTGTCTGTCTGTCTTCTTTAAAAGGGCATTTCTGAGATTGTTTTCTTTGGGTCAGTACATCATAAGTAAAATGTAAAGTTTAATGAGAGGAAAGAAAGTGAAAGTGAAAACATTGGGATTAATGGCTCAACTCTGGGTTTTCATGAGCAAATGTGTACAACAGGGCCAAATTGCCTGACTTCATTTGGTGAGATCTGTCTTGAGCTCTGAGAGCACAGTGTTGCCATTTATTTAACACTTTCTGTCTTATGCTGTCTTCTTTTTCATGTGTGTCTTTTGACTGTGTAGCTGGAACATAAGTTCCTGAAAAGTAGGAACCCTCACATGAATCAATCTTTGTATCCACTGTGAGGGGCTATGCCACCTGTATAATATGCATTTAGTAAACACTTGTTCCTTAATTTCTGTTCTCTCAATTGCTCTTGTTCTTATGCCAAACACCTGGGGAGATCTATAGCATTCGAGTCTAGAAGTCTTGATTATGTTGTGCTTGATTGCCATAGTGGAAAGAAGTTTCAAACTGAATGATTAACCATATTTTGGACTTTGTTACCACAACTCTGTGTTTGAGTGAGTGTGTGTTCTGGATTTACACAAACCTTGACTAATATGATTTGACTTTAGTATATCTGAATGAACTGGTATATGATATTGTCACTAATTTTCAATTTCAGTAACTTTTAGTTTATACCTTGAAATAATTTATGCCTGTTGTATTCTGAAAAATATGTAAGTATATTTATAATTCATGATGAATTACTGAATAACTTGCTTGTTAAACTCTTATGACTAGTTCCTATGTCTTATAAGTCATAGTGGTTCACTTATACACAAGACCTAGGCTTATAAAAGAAATGAGAAGATTTTGAGGAGAAATTTGAAACAAACAAGCAAAAAAAAACCAACAACCCAGAACACTCTGCATAGTTGTTTTTTGTTTGGTTTTGGTTTTTTAGTATGAAGTTTGGAGAAATTTGAACTGGTGGAAACAAAGCATCACTTCTCCAAAGTAGATCTTCACAATAAGTAAAATTGAATAATAGAAAAAAAATTTTGAAGAGATTTAGCATAGACAGGTTATTTTAGTGTAGATATTTTGCTTAAAGTTCATGCCCATTTTTACCTTACACTTCTTTCAAACCAACTGATTTCTTTTCCATTATTCTTATGAGATAGCANAGTACATAGGGCTTTTTTTCATTTTCTTATATAGCTGATTTCACATTTATACAGATAAATGGTAAGTGTGTATTGTTGAGCTTTTTAAAGAAAGCAACTTTCTGACTAATAAGGTTATTTGGATTATTATTTCTGCTTGTTTATCTTCTTTAGGTTTATAGTATTTGTTTTACTTCGCAGGGTGATTTTTTTTTTTATGGCTTTCTATTGAGTGGGTGCCAAATAGAACAGTGTGTAATTTATTGATAGTAATAACTAAAACATATATGAATTGGAGGCTGATGACGCACAAGGCCAAATACGAAGACTCGCCTCTGAATAGAACCAGGTTTCTTTAATAAAGCCCTCTTACAATAACAATAGCAGGGTCATTAATGGTGTGCTCATTCCTGTATCACTTGCCCAGTTTAAGGAACACCTGTGGATCATTTGTACATGTATTTAATTTTTTTAGTGGATTATATATTTATTTAAAGGGCTATATGTTTAAGCATTGGAGAAGGCAATGGCACCCCACTCCAGTACTCTTGCCCATGGAAAATCCCATGGATGGAGGATCCTGGTATATGTTTAAGCATTGGAGAAGGCAATGGCACCCCATTCCAGTACTCTTGCCCATGGAAAATCCCATGGATGGAGGAGCCTGGTAGGCTGTAGTCCATGGGGTCGCTAAGAGTCAGACACGACTGAGTGACTTCCCTTTCACTTTTCACTTTCATGCATTGGAGAAGGAAATGGCAACCCACTCCAGTGATCTTGCCTGGAGAATCCCAGGGACGGGGAGCCTGGTGGGCTGCCGTCTATGGGGTAGCACAGAGTCGGACACGACTGAAGAGACTTAGCATGTTTAAGCATGAAGCCTTATATCCTTATTATTATAAATTGGAAACCAGTGTCACTTATCATATATAGAAGATAATTGGGCAAAAATGCAATTGAAAAAAAAAAAGCAGGTTAAATGGATTCAAGTTTAACTAGATGCTGTGACCTGCAGTGGTTCTGAGCCTGAGGTCTGCTCTCAGCCTAAAATGGCAGTTAGTGAGTCATGTAGAGTTGTGAAAGGCCGATGCAGTCCTTCTTTTTAAGGTAATAAGCATGACTGAAAGGGATTTGGAAAGAAAATAACCTCATCACTATATTCAACGTTTAAATTCGATTAGTGACATCCCCTATGCTTCAGGCCGTCTTGGTGCGTCAGATGCTCTAATGTTTCAATTGAGTGGTCCTGAATCACTGATATTTCCACTGTTGGAAGAAGGGCATCTGTTTTTGAAGAAGGATATTTGTTCTTTGGGTCTGAATCCCTTAGTTGGTGGTAAACACACTGAACTTGGATTAGGTAATTCCAATTCTTAAGCAGGAAGTCAGGTACTGGTACCCTGTTTTTACCACCCTATAATTATTAGTTATATGGCTAAATGTCCCCCGAGGGCAGAATTGTCCGCAGTTGAGAAGCACTGATCTAGAACCACGGATTACTTTATTCACTAGTGTATCCCTAGCACCTAGCACAGGCTTGTTGTGATACAGAAAGAGGGCCCAGAATGTCTGCTCCGACTCTGCTACTCACTTACTGTGTGATCCCAGGGGTATTCTTTCAACTCCACAGATCACAATTAAGTGCATCCGTAAAATGGAATTATTGCTAATTCATTCCTTACTTCTTAGAATTATTTAAAAATTCAAACAATATACTTAATGAAAAGACTTTTTGAAAAGAATAAAGTGCTATTCAAATGTTACCTAAAAAGAGTCATGGAGGAACACTGAGGGTGATCTGAACCTCCTAAAATCCGGGAGCTTAATTCATCTCCTACTGTGTGTATGTAAATTGCTGTGTGGGATGCTATTGGGGTGTTGTCTTTGCTCTCTATTATTGTGACCAGATGGAGATAGAATATGATTACTCAGAATAACCATAAAGCATTAGTAGTTGCCATTACTAAGTGCAAAGAGTGGTAGAGTTTATAGGAAAGAAGAAAGTGTTTCCTGTGGTGGGAATCATAATAAGACTTGAGGTGGAGTATGACATAGAATAGTCACAAAGAAGGCCCATACTGAGTTTTTACTTAGATTATATTATTTAAATATTTATATATTTGGCTGTGCCAGGTCTTCGTTGCAGCATGCAAGCTGTCTTTAGTTGTGGCATGCAAACTTAGTTGTGGCATGCGAGATCTAGTTCCTTAACCAGAGATCAAACCCATGCCTGCCCCGTGTATCTGGAGCTCAGAGTCTTAGCCCCTGGACCGCCATGAAAGTCCTTTAGATTGTGTTATTTGATATTCATGGCAACTTACTTAGGTTTAGGTTTAATTATCACATTTTACAAGGAGGAAAGTGGGGCCTAGAGAAGAATTGGATATGAACATAAAGCTTAGAAGAGTTGAGTAAGGAGAGAACTGGAGTGAAATATGGAAGGACAGAAAGTGGCAGGAGGTAAGTTCTTTTCACCAAAGGAACAACAGCAACCAATATGGGGATTATATGGGGTTTGAGTGAGATTGGGTACAGCTTAGAGTGTCTCTGCTGAGTGACCATAAATGTAAGTTGGAATCAAGTTTCAGAGGTCAGCTAACATTCTCTCTCTGACACCCACACCCACACATGTATGCACACCAGGGATTTATATGCTTAAGTGAAACATGATTAGTTTTATCTTTCTCAACAGCTTTACTCCAAATAAAAGAAAGTGACATTTTGAGTTATTACCCTGCCCCAAGCTTGCTAAACCACAAGTGTGTGCACTGAACACTTAGGGATTGGAATGTGAGATTTAGTTCAATTAGACCAATCTAAACCATCTTTCAGATAACTAATGCTTTCTACTCCTTCTAAGATAATCCTCCAGAAATAGAATACATGGTTGTATTTCCATTCGAATGAGATGTGTTAATTCCACCCGTGGCACTTTTGTTCTGATGAACAGACCAGAGACACTATTTATGTGAGGACTCTATCTGCCTTTTCATTAAATTGTATAAGAATATGCTTAAAACATGCCCAGCAAGTCTGATGGACTGTATGCAGAAAACCATTTGTTTCCTAAGGTACTTTTTCTATTTCAAGACTGGCTCACCAGGATAAGAGTCAGGCGCTAAATATCCCGTTATCTTCCATCTATTCAAACAATAATTTCTGAGTGTATACTTTGTATCTTGTAACTCTTCTGAAGATATAACACTGAGTAAAAAAGACAAAGTCCTGTCCCCCCACCCCCACATGGAACATGCATTCTAATGGAGAAGACAATATATAAATAAATATTCATATATCTCAGAGAATAATAAGTACAATAAGGAAGAATAAAGCTGGGTAAGGGTTGCGTGTGTGCACATTAAGTCACTTCAGTCATATCCAGTTCTTTTCGACTCTATGGACTGCAACTCACCGGGCTCCTCTGTCCATGGGGCTTCTCCAGACAAGAATGCTGGACTCGGTTGCTGTGCCGAGGGGTTCTCCTCCAGGGGTTCTTCCCAACCCAGGGATCAAACCTGCATCTCTTATGTCTCCTGCATTGGCAAGCAGGTTCTTTACCACTAGCTCCACCTGGGAAGTCAAGGGGATAGAGTTGTAAATACCTTTTTGGGGAGGACTCTATATGGTGACATTTGAATAGAGGTCTGAAGAAGGTGAGTGATTACACTGAGGAAGAGCATTTCAGGCAGAAGAAATAACAAGTGCAAAGGTCTGAGGGATGATGTGATTGATGTATTTGAGGAAGGGGGACATTATAGAAGATGAAGTCCAAGACATAGAAGGGAGTCACATTGTGTCGTATTTTGAGGCTGTGGTAGGATTTTTCTTGGTGATGTCTCTGGTGTTTTGAAGGGAGAAGTGTTGGCAATGGGAGGGCACAGGCTGTCTTAAGTTTTGGAAAAAGCATTCCTGCTCCTTTGTAGAAAATAGAGATGTGGGGCAGAAGAGAAAACAGAGAGACCAATTCAGATACTGTTGCAGTAATCCAGGTGAGATATAGCAGGTATAATATAGGTAGATATAATAATGGTGGTTCAGAGCAGAGTAGTAAAGGGAAAGCTAGTTAAGAAATGGTCACGGTTCTCTCTGCAAGCAGCAGAGAGCAAGAAAGATACCTATTTCTCCTTTAGCTAAGGTGGTACAACAACATGGAGGGGTGTAGCCACCCCATCAGAGGGCTGAAATAATGGGCAGCTGTTAGACCCGGGTTCGATCCCTGGGTTGGGAAGATCCCCTGGAGAAGGAAATGGCAACCCACTCCAGTATTCTTGCCTGGAGAATTCCACAGAGAGCCTGGTGGGCTACAGTCCGTGGAGTCGCAGAGAGTCGGACAAAACTGAGCGACTAACACACACACATTAGTGTCAGAGCAAGAATATGGAAACTCACAATGGAAACACTTGAGAGGGTGTAGGGGAGTGGGGGACTTAGACTCCAGGGGATTTACAGAGCCAGTGGTGGGTGAGAGTCTGATGATGAATAATCCCCTGGCAGCCTTGGACCTTTTGCGGTGATGACTGTGTATCAAAGACAAGAATCTCATTTGAGGCCATGTAGTTAGACAAGTAACAACTCTTAGGCTGGAATGGCCAGCCTCTGGGGTCTATTTGTTGAAATTTATTCCAGGCACTCTAATTCAGCCGCAGTGCATTTATAGGAATGGAAGAGACAGACAATGAGAACCAGCTGGCCAGGTCTGTCAACGTTTCTCTCGTAAAGCCATGTTCTTCCCACCCCTTTACTATACATTCATGCTCTGGGGATGAGAGATGTGATGGAAGATACAGATAAGGCAATTGGGAAATTGCTAGTTTCCAGATGTATGGCCCTAGGGCAGATTTTCTAATGTGAAATTACCATTCTCCCCACTAACCCCCACCCTCAGCCCCGCTGCATTGCATACAAAATCTTATTCTTAAGCATGATGTTAAAAATAGATACGGAAGAACTGAAAAAAATTTCTGAAAAAATATATGTGGTACTTACCACAGTGGTTCATGCATATAGTGATAGTTATTACAATGGTACTGCTTGTATTAAATAAACAGGTTTTATGTGTAGGCCTAAGTTATTTTTTAAAGAAGGCAAGACCGTGCGGCATTTTAAGATTTATTCAGGGATGTTTTCATAATCATCCTTGTAAACAAAACAAATATGAAAATAGATAGAGCTTAGCTTTCTCTTTGGAGTTTGAATTGTTGCTTTGTATTGCCTGCCTGCAAATGGATATTAGGTAAACCTGGATGTTACTAGGAAATATGATCTGTGTCAGGAGGTTGACCTGCAAGGCAACATGTGCAAAGTTGTTTTGTTTGTTTGTTTGTTTTTGCCCTGAGGGAAAGGGCGAGCACTGGCACCTTTTCACCTGCAAGGATATGTAGCTTTCGTTGTGACTGATAGGCTGGCTTCTCTTCCAGAAACGCTCCTGGTATGCGTTTTATGTTCTGACAGAGCCGTGGCTTTGCTGTTCAGCACGTCATCCCCATGAAGACGTGGGCAGGCTTTTGTGCACTGGCACTTGTAGCCTGGGAAGCATATTTCAACACACTTTAACACACCATCCAGAATTGGCTAGAACATGCCTGTCACTCCCAGCTGACTCTGATGACGCTCTTGCCAACGTAGATTTACATCAACATGGCTCTTTACTGGAAAAAGCTCATTCGGATTATACAGGGTGGCCCATTTAAAAGAGGCGCAGCATCAGTTTGAGGAGAGCTGAATGTTAAGGGAAGCACCGTAAGAAACACACTGTCAATTAAATGTTCCACAGAGCACAGAATTATAGTCAGCATCACTCAAGAAGATTTTCCCTTCAGAAATTGTATGTTACTCCAAGTTTTAGAGAGTGCCTTATCCTGCAAAGAGAACCCTTCCATTCTAGACTTTGCTTCTCAGCATGCCAAATTTCTAGCCTCTTCTTTCCCTATTTACATAATCCTAACTTGAAAGTGTGAGATTCAATAGGATATGACAGCCTCGAATTCTCTACCTTCCCCAAATTCAATTTGCCGATTCAGTGGATAAATAGATTTTACTCCTAGTATAAAACCTTTTGGCATATGTCCATCTTGTTTTTTGACTCATCCTCAGTATCCTAATGAATGTTTGGGATAGGCATATTACTCAGACGCGTGGGTCTATAGACAGGAAATCCCAGCACTCAAAAATAAAAGCTGTTGCCATAGCTATTCAGAAAAAAAACACAAAGCTCTCTTTGCTGTGCAAAAGAAAAATTCAATATCAGTGGCACATGACCTGTGATGACTATTATTATGACCCTGCAAGACTCACCCTTCATTTTCGTCATCCTGGTCTATTCTCAGTCATTACAGTAATGGATACAACTGAATGGATTTGCAATTTTACCCCTTTTCTCAAGACAACCAGAAGGATTTTCAGTGACACATGCTTTGATCTGTCTGCTTTTAAATCTCTTAAGCAGGGCAGCTCTAGGCAGCTTCCTCTCAGAAGATTTTACAATCCTAATACACCTTGTCATGAGTTCTATATTTGTGCTTGTTTAGACACATCAAAGTCAGGCTTTTTACCAGGAGCAACCTAGAAAGTTAAGGCTATCAGCTTCTTGTTGTAGCCAGGCAGTTACTGTCAGGCCTAGTAATAATGAAGATTGACCTTGTAAAGTGACCAAAAGTTGTGGGCTGCAGTATGGGGATACTAGAAAGCATTTTGCCGTGTTGTTTCTTCTGCTGTATTTTGGCTAGAATTAATATTATGGTCACAGTTAATTGCAAAGTGTTCTCTTGGATCTGTATATAGTACAGAGGGAAGAAAAGAAGAAATAAGAGTCTTCCCCTGTGAATTAACATACAAAATCTACGCTTAATGCAGCAGAGAGGCAACACTTTAAAGAGATCTGTTGGTGTGCCAATGAGATTGGTGGGAATTTGAATAGGTATGAAAGAGAATCACAGAAGAAAAAAATTGATAGTGCTTTCTCAAAACATTGTCCATGAGAGAGAAACTAGTGGTTAATAGACTGACACTGAACATTCAGAATATGTTATATTATGTTTTTTAAAACATAGTATGATTATATTTTAATACACAACCAAAATATAAAACACCACAGTAAATTGACAGGAATAAAATATAGTATTTCATTTGCACTACACTAAGACATTGATATACCAAGGAAAATGAAAGGAAAAAAACAGAGCAAAATGAAATAATGCAAGAGACTGGTAAGGACTAAGCATATATGAAGATGACAGACGGAACAGTAACAGAAGAAAAGGCAGTTTCTCGGTAACATCATATTGCCAAAGAATAAAAATGTAACATTTATACAGTTTTAGGAAATATATCCATATAAACACTTGTAGATAAGACTGATGAAATCCTGTCTATGTAATAGGGGAAAATCTATTTTACTCTGGACTCAAAACTATAAATTTTGGGTATCCTTAGTCTTCACAGTTTCATTGGAATTATTTCAACAAATTAGTTGGATAAATTTACAATTCATATGTAAACAATGCTTACTGCACAGAAAAATCTGTGGCTAGTATATACAGATCTCCCAAAATGCCGTGAGTGTTAATTGATGAATAAATCCATAAGATGTACACAAAATTTCATCAATAAGTACATAACATAGACAGAGGTGGCAGAATCAGAGGAGGAAAAACAGCATTTAAGAAGTAAAATGTTACACTTAAAATTTTCCATATCCTTTGAAATCTTGAATGATTTTTTATGAACCAATTTTAAATTTCCCTGTGATAAATGAGAATTTTAAATATATGCACTAATACTTTTGGGAGCAATGAAAGGAAGCTTTGACATTACAAGGTCCTGAGCGTTTTAGAAAAGGCAGAGGAACCAGAGATCAAATTGCCATCATCTGCTGGATCATGGAAAAAGCAAGAGAGTTCCAGAAAAATATCTATTTCTGCTTTATTGACTATGCCAAAGCCTTTGACTGTGTGGATCACAGTAAACTGGAGAATTCTGAGAGAGATGAGAATACCAGACCACCTGACCTGCCTCTTGAGAAATCTGTATGCAGGTCAGGAAGCAACAGTTAGAACTGGACATGGAACAACAGACTGGTTCCAAATAGGAAAAGGAGTACGTCAAGGCTGTATATTGTCACCCTGCTTATTTAACTTCTATGCAGAGTATATCGTGAGAAACGCTGGACTGGAAGAAACACAAGCTGGAATCAAGATTGCTGGGAGAAATATCAATAACCGCAGATATGCAGATGACACCACCCTTATGGCAGAAAGCGAAGAAGAACTAAAAAGCCTCTTGATGAAGGTGAAAGAGGAGAGCGAAAAAGTTGGCTTAAAGCTCAACATTCAGAAAATGAAGATCATGGCATCCGGTCCTATCACTTCATGGGAAGTAAATGGGGAAACAGTGGAAACAGTGTCAGACTTTATTTTTTTGGGCTCCAAAATCACTGCAGATGGTGATTGCAGCCATGAAATTAAAAGACGCTTACTCCTTGGAAGGAAAGNCACTTAAAGGAGTTCCTGGTGCTCTTGATTTCTTGCGCTAAGAAACTCTGTTGCCTTAGCTAGTTCTCTTAAAAGAGAAAGAAAGAAAAACTATAGGCATAAAGAGTTCAGAAAGGAGAATGTTGAGTATTTTTCCAATATTCTATGGGTATTTGGTCCTGATCTCAGTGACTAAAATTAGGATTTTAAAGTCATAAATATAATGTATGTTTATGGTAAAAATCTCTATAAAAGGTAACAGTTGTGTGAGTCCCTTTTTGCCCTTCCTTAGCCCTCACCAGAGTAACTACTCTTCACATTGTCTGGTGTAACCTTTTAGAAATAGTTTAATTGTATTCAAGTAAATTTAATAAAAATATCCACCACCAGTGGATGGATGACACTTATTGAATAATTTTCATGTAATAAGCATAATGCTTTTCAGGATTACTTCGTTTAATTCTCGTTACAAATGTTACAATGTATCTGTGAGTTGTATTTCTAGCAAGTGAAATCATTGGTCCAATTATTATAATTATTGACCACATGGCAAATGGGATCTTAGCCCTGACCAGGAATTGAACCTATCCCCCTGCAGTGAAAATACAGAATCATAACCACTGGACTGCCAGGGAAATATTATATTGGAAAATTTGCATCTAGAATTGTTTCATCATCTTACACACTCATAAGCAGCATACTAGAGGATCTATTAATTTCTCATGGTCACTCTCACCATCACTGATATGATCCATTTTCATTTTCATCACTATTATGGATAAAATATAATATTATTAATAATATTATTATTTACTATTCTGTTTCATGAATGAATTTAACATCTCTTCATTGTTTATTTGCTATTTCTTAGTCCACTCCCTGTTAATATATTTCATCATTTAAAAAATTGGAATATAGCCATTTGTTAATTTATTTGTAATAGCTAAGTATGTTTAGGAAAGTAACTCTTATAACTGTTTTGAATATTTTTCTTAGTCTGCCATTTTATTTTATACCTTTTAAAAGTCATATAAATATTCTAATTTTTTACTGTGGTTAAAAGCACATGTACTATGCTTAGTCACTCAGTCGTGTCCAACTCTTGTGACCCCATAGACTGTAGCTTGCCAGGCTCCTCTGTCCATGGGATTCTCCAGGCAAGAATACTGCAGTGGGTTGCCATATTTCTTTCTCCAAAAATAAAAAAAGACATACATAATTATCTTTTAAACCACTTTTAAGTAGTGTTAAACATATTTACATGCCTATGGAACAGATCTCTAGAAATATTTTGTCTTGTAAAACTGAAGCTCATTAAACAATAACCACCCTTTCTTCTTACAAACCTCTGGTAGTCACCATCTACTTTCTATGAATTGGACATTAGGTATCTCTTAAAGTGGAATCACATAATACTTGTCTTTTTGTCACTGGCTTGTTCCCCTTAGCATGTCTTCAAAGTTCACTGGTGATGTAGCCTGTGACAGAATTTCCTTCCTTTATAAGGCTGAATAACATTTCATTGTATGTAGATACCACACTGTGCTTCTCTGTTTGACTGGTGGTAGATATTTGGGTTGTTTCCATCTGTTGCTTATTGTAAATACTGCAGCTATGAAAAAACTTGATTCTGTTTTTTTGGATATATATCTAGAAGTATGATTGCTAGGTCATGTGGGAGTTCTATTCTTGATTTTTTGAACATTCTTCATACTGTTTTACATAGCATTTGCACCACTTCACAGTCCTACCCACAGTGCAAAAGGGTTTCAATTTTTCCACATCTGCCTCAATACCTATTTTCTGCTTTTTTATGTCACCATCCTAATGGGTATGAAACTATCTCATTATGGTTTTATTACATTTCTCTCATGATTAATAATATTGTGCATCTTTTCGTATGCTTGTTTTTTTCATCTTTGAAGAAAAGGCTATTCAAGTCATCGCCCAATTTTTAATCAGGTTACTCGATATTTTTTGCTTTAATGATTTTTTTTAAAGGCTTAACAAACTTCCTCCATATTTAAGGAGTGTGCTACTCCATATTAAAATCAACACATTGTTTTCATTTATCCTAGTTCTTTTAAGGTTTCCCTTTTTATATTTAATTTTTGATACATCTGTCGTTTGTTTGGACATGAGGATTAAGGAAAGGGTCCAGCTATTTTGAACCATTTCCCCAACCCCAACTTGTAAGATAATCACTGATCACATATTAGCTTGTAAGATTTGGATATTTTAAGCAGGCTTTTGTACTGAGCACCGCTTTGGCCACACCTACCGCTGTAGTGATTGTACTAAGGGCAGTGATATCTTGCTGAATTTTGTTTGCACTTCTCCAAATGGTAAATGTTAGCTATTTTAATATAGGTTAAATGTTTGAAAGATGGGCTTAAAAACACTTTATTATTCCCTTTCTTGAGCCCTATTCACTTTCAAAATAAATATTAACTTTTTCCCCCCCAATAACTTTCTGTTTGGGCTGAGTAAACAAGGAGATATATTTTCAGTGATATGTGAGGCCAGCATAAAAGAATGACTGTTACACTGTAGAGTGATTTTTGTTTCAAATGTGAAATAATGAGAGAGTTTCTACAAAAAGTAAAAAGGATGTCTATTTCAGGACATCTGTCTAAATGTCACTCAGTTCAGTCGCTCAGTTGTGTCCGACTCTTTGTGACCCCATGAATCGCAGCACGCCAGGCCTCCCTGACTTGGCGTAAATGTAGGATCCTGACAGCTCTAACCTTGTGACTACTTGAAATCATGCTTCCCATGCTTATGGTACAGATAAAGGAATAGGATCGGGAATCAGGTTGTTCAAGGCCTGGCTTTATTATAACTTAGCTGTAAGATTAAATATGTTGCCTTATTCTTCTAAGCATTGGTTTTCTAATTTGCTAAATAGGGATACATAGCATGCATGAAAATTTGAAAAGGTTGTTTAAGCAATTAAGCATGATAATTTGTAGGATTTGTACTTCATACAGCATGATATGCTAAAAAGATGATGATGGGAATTGTTATCAGTAACAACAACAGTAATTATGGTGAGAGAAGATCCTGCTGGTGTAAAACACAGTCTTTGAAGTAGTCCATTCCTAACAGGGAATGTACTCCTGAGACAGTAGGGCTAGGCTCCTAATCCCTACATTGGATAAAGACCCATTATGTTTACGGATTCATTTGAAGCATTAAAACCCAAAAGGTTGCAGTGAACTATTAAACTTAGATGGCATACTGTTAGAAAAAATTTCCCTACTTAGCCAGTTTTTTCCTTCTTCTGGTTTCCTCTGTATTATATTTACTATGGAGTTTTATTAACTGCTTGAAGAATGTAATTTCAGGTTGCTTGAAAGGGAAGAAACTGGGTGTGTAAAGATAGTTATTTTTGTGGGGGTGGGGAGTGATTAGTCACTTTTATGTTCTTGCTTCCATCTGTAAATTAAAATAATTTTTCTCCTGTGACTTGAAAAGAGGAAATCAGGTTCTGTGAAGTGAAAATATATGAAATTTAAAACTAACATCCAACAGAAATGTCTCAAGACAGCTTTGCAGTCAGAGCTAGGTGTTGTCTTTCAGTGAACTGTATTAGTATGAAACACTGAATCGGTCATAGTACAAGTAGAATTATTAAGAGCTGGTGTTATGAGGCACACCCATTGAATTTTTTTCTCCATTTAAATCATGACTGTTGGAGTTTCTTTATGGTGAGCTCATTGCGTGGATAAAGGGCTAAAAAGGAAAAAAAAAAAGACGATAATGTCAGCCATTTAGAGACATAGAGGAAAAGGGGCCTTGGAGAGATCATCTTGAGTTCTGAGATCATAACAGGGGGTCCAGAGAGGTAAAAAGAAGTGCCCGAGAGCACACGCTGAGGGAATGAGAGCTCTAGAACACAGATTAGTGTCCTGTTCTTTTTAGTCTGGCCCAGGAGCCTTGGGGAATGGGGATGGAAGGAAAGTGGGAAGAAGTTATCATTAACTCACTATTTCTACTCAGTGGCCACGTGTTTTATCTTTTTTCCATAGCTCTTGTCTGATTTTTCTCACGTTGACCCTGGAGTTGGAGGGAAGCATTGCTTACCTGCCTTCGGCTTGCACTTGTGCTAGAAGCAATTATGTAGAAATGTATTAACAGACCGGTTCACTGTACATCCAGAGACCTTTATTGTTCCTCCTCTGCCCCTAGCTAGCTGTGTGACCTCAGACAAATGACTTAAATTCACTTAGGCTCCATTTCCTCAAATGAAAAACGAGTTTGTGGGTAGTTTGTCTCTAAAGTCCTTTCCTGTGCAGAACGCTGCACTTCCTTACCTGGATGATTCCATAGGTTGCTGAAGCAG
Organism: Redunca redunca; assembly: GCA_006410935.1. Lineage (NCBI taxonomy): Eukaryota > Metazoa > Chordata > Mammalia > Artiodactyla > Bovidae > Redunca > Redunca redunca. Next base: position 286,201 of record SJYQ01094372.1, read on the forward strand.
CGGAAGTCACTTGGTTCTTTGCTACTGATTGCATATTTCAACTTGAAGGAGAGGAAATCCCAAATTTAATTCCGCTATTGTGTTTGTTTCTGTTTTCATCCAGGCATCTCTGTCTCATGGATTCCATTGCCTCAAGTTAAATTTTTCATTTAAATGATTGATGAAGGGAAAGGAGGAGAGGAAGGGATAAATTAGGAATATGGGATTAACCTATACACACTACTGTATATAAAATAGATAACAAGAATTTGCTATATATCATAGAAATCATAGAAAACTATATTTAATATCTTATAAAACCTATAATGGAAAACATTGGAAGTATATATATTTATATATAAGAATCACTTTGCTGTACGTCTGATACTTACACAATATTGTAAATCAACTCTACTTAATTTTTAAAAAAGGAATACTTGAGTGATGGTTACAAGGAGGAAAACTTCTTCCATCTAAATTCTGCATGACTGTTCCACTATTTATTATTTTTGTACGAGTTATAAATAGGTCATGAATTTAAAAGTTTGTGAGAATTGCCTATTGTTGCAAAGTATACTGAAGGCAGTGCTTATAAAATAATTCCACATCCTTTTCTTCCCCCACTTGTTTCTATTTTAGAGTAAAAACATCAGTAGGAAAAATAAATGGATTACTATTCCAGTAAATACACAGGAGTAGATTATTAGGTCATTATTAAAAATAGTTTAAATATGTGAGCACTTTATAAAACAAAAGATAAATGATAGAAGGTTGTTATTCATTTGGAAGGTACAGACTGCTAATAATTTTCTGTATTTAAAAAAAATAGGCAACAGACATTAACATACTAAATGATTTATGAATTAATTCATTATTAAGTTTCAGAACACCAGCAGTAATATAGTATTACCCACTTTTATAAATAACTCATGTAGAACATATCTGTAGAGGTCCACTGATTCTTATTCTCAAGGGTATATAAAAAAGAAATATTTATAATTCACTTGTATAGGGCCAGAATAATTAGGATTCAGACTTTCAGCCTCTAATCAGACATTTTGTGCTTGATTAAATTAGTATTTGAAAATAGTAAAGCAAGATTTAAATATAAAATAGTGATTAAGTTATTTCATATTTTTATATATTATTCCATATGCTTCTATAACATTTTCTATTCCTACCCTGCATTCAACTGGTTTTAAAACCTTGGACATTGAACTGTTCTGAATGATCCTAAAATAAGTATCTGTAAAGATTAGTCCTGGATTGTTGCTTTAGGATGGATTCTCAGAAAAGTGATGCATAGAGTTAAAGAAGTGTTGAAAAAACATTGTGAACTGCTCTTCAGAAACTGTTATTAGGATGCTAGTAGCATTAGTATGTAACACTGCCATATCCTTGCATTATTCCAAGTTTTTACTATTCTACAGTTAACAAAGATTTGCTAAATTAGTAGGATGAAGAGTAATATCTGTTTCAATTAGCTAATATTGAGGCTGAATTTTTTTATATATGCATAGAAATTATTTATTTCTTCTTTGTGAATTTCATGTTAGTGTTATTTGTCTATCAGGACATTAGCCATTTCTTTTTCTATCTTGGTTTTCACAGAAACACTTTTCTCAGTTTTTTATTTGCCATTTAATTATTTACTTTGACTTTTGATATGAAGGAGTTTTCTTTTTTCAAACTGTATCCAGAGCAGTTTTCTTTTGAAAATGTTTATTTCCTACTTTCATTCATAGTAAAAGCTTTCTTCAACCTCAAATTAGATTAGAACTCACTTTTCTGGTTTTTTACCACTCTTTGTTTTTAATCACTCTTCAAATAGTTAAAAGAAGATATTTAGTTTAAAGTCTGTGTAAAATTAGACCGTTCTGATAAAAATTGAAAAGGGTATGAGATTTTTTAAAAGGAGAAATCTTTATCCAGTATTCATTTATTACACTATTATCATCAAAGTCAGGAATTTAAACATACCTAAAGGCATTTTGTAAAATATTAGAAACTGTTCAAAAGCAAGAGTAATCATAAAATAACATATTAACATTTTAAAAAGCAGATTATTCCAGAGGCTTTCTCCTCCAAGAGGGCCACTTTGAAAACCTATCCTTTATGTTATGCTGTCAAAGTAAATGGATTGGAAAAAACAAAAAGCAAATCATTGGACTGAATTCTAAAATAGTGCTATAATTAGTGAAATGTTTTTATATAAATGCAGAGTTAGTAAAAAGAATTTCAAAGAGTATAACAATGCTAAATTGTTTTCTTTATACCTTCTACTATAAAAAAGCTATAACCTAATATTAATTTTCATTATATATATATTCAAAGTATTTTATTAATAGATATTTTTTGAATTACTAAAGTAATACATCTGTGCTAAATGTTTGAAGACTTGAAAAAAGTACACAGAAGAACCAGGTCTAAACTTTTTTAAAATGTGTGACTTTGGGCAAGTTATCTAACCTCTCTATCACTGTCACCACCTATATAATGAAGGTATTGAAATGCACATTTTCTTAACACTCTAACAGGTTACAGAATTATGAAAAATTACTTATAAATCTAAGGAACTATACAAATGGGATTTCATTAAATTTAAGAAAATTTTTGCAGTATGTCAAAGCATATTGTGGGATTCCGTGGTGTCTCAGACAGTAAAGAGTCTGCCTGCAAAGTGGGAGTCCCAGGTTCAATCCCTGGGTCAGGAAGACCCCCTGGAGAAGGAAATGACAACCCACTCCAGTATTTTTGCCTGAAAAATCCTGTGGACAGAGGAGCCTGGCAGGCTATAGTCAATGGGGTCACGAAGAGTTGAACAGGACTGAGCGACTTCACCTTCACTTTTACTTTTAAAGCTTATTGTTAGTTGTTGTTGTCTAGTCACTTTCTTGGTGGTTCAGATGGTAAATTAGCATCTGCCTGCGATGCGGGAGACCCGGGTTCGATTCCTGGGTCAGGAAGATCCCCTGGAGAAGGAAATGGCAATCCACTCCAGCACTCTTGCCTGGAAAATCCCATGGACAGTGGAGCCTGATAGGCTACAGTCTATGGGGTTGCAAAGAGTCGGACACGACTGAGCGGACTTCACTTCAGTCACTAAGTCATGACCAGCTCTTTGCAACCCCATGGACTGCAACACCCTAGGGTCTCCTTTCCTTCACTATCTCCCAGAGTTTGCTGAAATTCATGAGAATTGAGTTGGTGATGCTATCTAACCATCTCATTTGCTGCCGTCGCCTTCTCCTTTTGCCGTTAGTCTATCCCAGCATCAGGGTCTGTTCCAACAAGTTGGCTGTTTGTATCAGGTGGCCAAAGTGTTGGAGCTTCAGCTTCAGCATCAGTCTTTCCAGTGAATATTCAGGGTTGATTTCCTTTAGGATTGACTTGTTTGATCTCCTTGTTGTCCAAGGGACTCTCAAGAGTCTTCTCCAGCACCATAATTCAAAAGCATCAGTTCTTTGTCACTCAGCCTTCTTTCTGGTCCAGCACTCACATTTGTACATGACTACTGGAAAAACCGTAGCTTTGACTATGTGGACTTTTGTCAGCAAAGTGATGTCTCTGTTTTTTTTACGTTATCTTGATTGGTCATAACATTCCTTCCAAGGAGCAAACGTCTTTTAATTTCATGGCTGCAGTTACTGTCCACAGTGATTTTGGAGGCCAAGAGAATAAAATCCATCACTGCTTCCACTTTTCCTCTTTATATCCAGATAATGACTAAAATGATCCCAACTTTATATATTTTTAAATATTTGAATATTTAAAGTTACATATATTCCAGAGCTATGGCTCGGACAGTGAAGAATCTGCTTGTAATGTGGGAGACCTGATTTCAAGCCTTGAGTTGGGAAGATCCCCTGGAGAAGGAAATGGCAACCCACTCCAGTATTCTTGCCTGGAGAATTCCATGTACAGAGGAGCCTGATGGGCTATAGTCCATGGGGGTTGCAAATAGTTGGACATGACTGAGCAACTAACACTTTCACACTTTCACTTTTCAAAGTTACATATATAAAATTTATTGTTGTTGATCAAGTGTTTAACTTATTATTTGAGTTTTGACATTTTTATAAGGAATACAAATGAATTTGTAGATTTATGCATACCTGAATCTATATGGATAAATAACTAGATATGTACATGTATATAGCACCCCACTCCAGTACTCCTGCCTGGAAAATCCCATGGATGGAGGAGCCCGGAAAGCTGCGGTCCATGGTGTCACTGAGGGTCGGACAAGACTGAATGACTTCACTTTCACTTTTCATTTTCTTGCATTGGAGAAGGAAATGGCAACCCACTCCAGTGTTCTTGCCTGGAGAGTTCCAGGGCCGGGGGAGCCTGCTGGGCTGCTGTCTACGGGGTCGCACAGAGTCGGACACGACTGAAGTGACTTAGCAGCAGCAGCAGGATACTATATGGGCTTCCCTGGTGGCTCAGATAGTAAGGAATCTGCCTGCCATGCAGGAGACCTGGGTTCCATCCCTGGGTCGGGAAGATCCCTGGTGGAGGGCATGGCAACCCACTCTATAGTTTTCTTGGCTGGAGAATCCTGGCAGGCTACGGAGCATGGTTGTTGCTAAGAGTTGGACATGACTGAGTGACTAATCACAGCACAGCACAGCATACTTTATGAATCAAATATTATTTCTTTCTTTTGCAAAGTTAGCATTAGATACAGCTATATTTCTCTAAACACATTTTTATATAGAAAATATGCAGAGCCATATTTTTATACCAGTTCATGTTATAAATTATAGATTTATTTACTGTTACTGCTGCTATTGATAGAGTCCTTTAAAATTACTTAGTGAGAGATACTATTATTATGACATATATTGCCTCTAATATCTACATATATTAACTAAAATATATATAGATTTTGGGATCAAGATTATTTAAATGAATGTCTAAATTTTCTGTAGATACAATGAGTCATACATGAGCATATGCTGACATTTTTGTTCAAAACATTTGCCATGTACGGTATTTTGTCGTTAGGTTTGCAGGGTACAAGGAAATACAAATTTTAAATAAAAAAGGATTTTATTACTCATGAATAGGAGAGCAAAAAGTGGTATCATAATATTTATTTGTCATAAGTAAATGTATTAATAAAAACAAAATACAATCACAAAAACAGTATTAATGTTAATTTTCTGAAGTGGAAAAGACTAAACTTTTAAAAACAATGGTAGTCCCACCTTTGAATAATTATCCTCTAAATGTTAAATGTTTGAAGTGCTTCCAAATTTTTGCTGGTAGAGGTAATGGTGTTGTGAACATCTTTTTTGCATATATGTTTTAACTTGTCTAGAATTGATTGCTTACTTCATGAATTCTGCTACAATTTGTCATATTGCTTTTAAGGAAATTCATATCAAGTTACAATGTCTCAGCAATATTGTGTCATTTTAACCAGATTGAATACTATAATTTTCTTAAAATGTTTGCCTCTTTAGATGGCATAAAATGCTATCTCAATATTATTTTCAGTAAGGTTCAGTATTTTTCCATTTGTTTATTTTCCTTTTGTAATTCCATTTGCCTGAACTCTACTCAGATGCTTTCAGCATCTGCCTAGTAGGTCTTAACGATTGCTTGTTATACATGTAATTAGTTCCTTTCTTTCCATAGTTCTTTTCTTTCCACATAGATCTGNGTTTAATATTTTGAAGGATACTATTGCCATCATCTTAAGAAATAGAGACTCAAGGATCTCTCTCAAGTGTTAATCTTAGAAATTGTTTGACATCATTTCAAGACATTAGCTGAATAAATTAGAACCCACACTCTGGGGTGCAGATAGCCTGAACACAGTTAATAGAAAACAGTGTATTTCCTCCATGCACTTTCCTTCACATTAGTGATCATTCCTTTACATTCATCTCAAATCTAGTCTGCTGGTCTGTATGCCAAGATTCACAATTTAAGATTTGTGTTGCATAATTTCAACATGATGGTATGATACATAGATAGGATTCTTACTCAACTATTCCACTGGCATTCAAATGAATAACTTTCACAGAACTTCTAGGAGATGAATATCCTCTGGGCAATGGGTAGATCTGAGGCTTTTATGAGTCAAGGAGCTCAAAACCTCAATATAGGATTTATGGGGTTTAAGGGGTCTTAGGAGCACAGTGCTAATGAAAGTGTGCAATTCTTATTAAAGATTTCATCCGTGAGCGTGACTGTGGACACATCATGTGCCTTGATCTCCCTGGGAATCTATAAAGCCAACTTGAGTTTCTTACAATCATAAATGTGACTTTCTCTCCACACACTTTTGAGCCTAATTAGTAATGCAGTACTTGTAATACTGTTAACTTAACGAAGCTTAGTTCTAATATAAATTCTTTGGAGGTATAGATGCAAGGTAGAATAGTTGTATAATTTACAAATTGTATGTAATTTTCTGTATTTATTTGAAAAGTCTCAAGTTTTAGAGTGGATTCTGTTCCATTGAATCTGTTGCTTGAATGCAATATGTAATATTTTCTCTTACTTGTTCTTTTCTTAAACTATAAACCATGGTTTGAGCATAGTTTCAGGGAAAAAATAGACAATATTTTAAATAAAACCATGTATCTATGAGTGTGTATATATATGTGTATATGGATATGTACGTGTATGTAATTTTAGCATTATAGCTTTACCTCTGTCCCTGGAGGAATTTTTTTTCCATTAGACCATAAAATGAAACAGAAGTTTAGATTATCTATTTTACTAGGTAAAACTTTACAATTCCCTAAACTCTAGTTTATGAAAATTCATAAAAATTCTCTTCTTAGATTAATACAGATTTAATCCATGACCTTTTGGCTCAAAAGTCAAATTTGCTATTTCTATAATAGTTAAGAAGTCATTGTCAGTTAATAGCCACATTAAGAATTATTATTTCAGCATTTAAAAATGGATAAATTGGTACTTTCTACTTTATGTGCTTAAGATTCACTCATAAAGGTTAAATCATGAGGACATTAAGGACTATGAATAGGGAGGGAAGAAAGAGGAAGGAAAGCATAGTGGTAATGGTGGCTTTTCCATTCACAGAGACAAAATTATGTTTGGGGTAAGTCATGTAATGTTTCGGTTTTTTGACCATTGGTTAAAGGGTAGTTGTAATCACATATGCTGCAGACTGCCTGAATTAAAGTAAGACTTCAGCTTTGTTTCAAATAGCAGATAACATCCTAATCCATGTAATCAGTAAGAGAAGAAAAAATAAATCTAATCCTAAAATTTCTTAGTCTTTCTTCACTCTTCATAGAATATAATTCATGTATTTCCATGGGTAGCAGAGGATGAGATGATTGGGTAGCATCACCAGTTCAGTAGACTTGAACTTGGACAGACTCAGGGAGATAGTGAGGGACAGGGAAGCCTGGGGCGCTGCAGTCCATGGGGTTGCAAAGAGTAGAATACAACTTACCTGCTGAACAACAACAGCAATTTCCATATTGGGTAGGGAGGCATTGAAACTGATTATACTCTGTCCCAACAATGTACTCTTCTCTTACCTGATAATGCTTAACTGTCTTCTGAAAAAATCTAAAGCCTTCAAGGAATTCCTAGTTCCATCTTACCCATCCAAGATTTTCTCTCATTTTAGCATATATTCCAGACCAACAGAATTACTTTATGAACTTCTGTTGCCCTTTGATTTTGCCCTTCAGTATGCTTGATAGCACCATTTATCAAAATCCATCCCTTCAGGCCTTATCCAATATTACCTTAGATTCTAGTTACTTACTATCTAATGTGGGGTTGACCTTTCCATTTGGCTATTATTTCCTCCCTAAGGAGCTTACACGTGAAAATGAGAACAGTGTTTTATTTATCTTCATATCTCCATTGTGCAATTTCTCACTCACTCCCTTATACAGAACATTACACATCGTATTTAGAGGCTGAATAAATCATTAAGTGGATACCATCAGTGGGTCCATGGAATTGACTTACTTGAGTGAAATCTGTATAAAAGGCTCTTAATAAATATTAAATGTTGTCAATTCTCAATTATTCATAAGTATATTATTCACATTATAGCTGTAGTATGACTTTAAAGGTCATATTTACATAATGAATGATTCTGCTTGATGAAACCTTTAGTTGACATAAATAGGTTCTTAGTTTGTGTCCATCTGACGAAGATTAGAAGTGAAACCTCTGTAAATCAATTTTATTATTTGATTAGCACCAGTTCCCCTTTACTATCTTAGTCAAAGTCTTATTAGCTACTTTGCCTGAATCTGAAAGCTGATACTGATCATCCCCAGTATTTAATGGGGGAGCATAGAAAGAGCTGATCTGGAGATTAGAATCCAAAAGGTCAAGCGTTTTCCATTCCCTCTTGCATCAGATCTTCATAGTGGAGTTTTGTTAATTTGTGAATTAAATTATTTGGTTAATCCAGAAAGCTTCCTGATGAGAACAAAGACCTTTTGGTAGGGAGAAATTCTGCCTCTTTGTGTTCATTCTCTCTCTACCACCACCCCGACCCTTCCCTGGCATTTGAAATACACTGTGCAATTTTATAATCAATAAATCATAAAAATATGGCTTTCACTAAGGATATGAGCATAGATTAAGGTGCAGGATTTCAAAGAAGGATAGGTTAGTTGATGGGTTTATTTTTAAGCCTTAGATAAAACTACAGGCAGAAAGAGATTGAATTTTATTGAAACTCTCACTGTACAGTGAGTACAGAAAATTATAGGGGATGCAAGATATAATTTAATAATACATAATTACTATTTTGAAATTAAGAAAGCAAATATGAAAGCATTAGCTTATCTACCAGGACTTGCAATAATGTTTGGCTAGCAGTGATCTATGTGGACAGATTTTGGAAATTGTCAGCAATTTTATTCAGTCTGTCAGCATTTGCAGCGGCAAGGATTGGGATTTATTTGATAAAATCATGCTAGACAAAACCTTTTGTACACATTAGCATGACAATCACTGTGCATAAAATACAGTAGAAACTGCATTCAATTATAATGTATTTTATGCCAAAAGAATTAATCATTTAGGAAAGGAAGCAAGAAATGAATTAGATGGCTTACCAATATTTCTGCTTTTTTTTTTTGCAATTTCTAACATAGGTAATTTGTGTATATTTACTTTAAAAATGTCTAGTAGGCAAAGATATGACTGAAGGAAACATTAACTCTAATAAGCTAAATGAATGTGTCTAAATAGAACACTAGGAAGAAGGCAGCCACTTGAATTCTGATAGTCTGGCACCAACTGTTTTCAAATACTCATGTTTTAAAAGTATATGGCAGGTGTGCTAGGAAGTCTTTACTTAAGAAAAGATCAGAGTCTTTTTTGTCAGGTGGGAATGCAGTCAGCTGTGAGTAACAGAAAACTAACAGCAGTTTAACCATCTAAGAGTTTGTCTGGTACAAGGGCTGCTGGAGGTGGCAGCCCAGGGCTAGCACAGTGGTCCTGTGATGTCTTCAAATGCACGCTTTCCTTTATTCTTTCTTCTCAGCCATCCTTAGCATATTATCTCATCCTCTGCTTGTCCTTTCATGATCACATGTGATATGACTACTGCATCTCCAGCATTGCACCTTCATTCTGAGCAAAGAAAAGAAATAGATGGGAAGCAGGAAGGGTTGGCGTCTGTATCAGGGAAGTCAGGCTTCCTGGGCATCCTGGGCTTTATCTCAAGGGAGACTGAGGAGCTTGTGCTTTTAACTGGACATATTTTAGGGTGAACAGCTGGGCTTGTGTAAATGAGAATGAAGTGGAGACTGGGTTTGGATGTATAGACAATATTCTCTGCCACAGTCTTATATGTCACACAGAGCTAAAGGTGATGAGATTGGAAAAACAATTAGCTGATGAGATATGAAAAGCAATATATTCAACAGCCAATTTACTAGGAAAAAAGAGGTTTTTGTGTCTAGTGTCCAAGATTGATGATGAGAAAACTGAAATGAGTGTTTTCAAATACAAAGTCAGATGATATTATCTGTATATAATTATGTTAAGGATCTAATACCAAAAAAAACCAAGCTAAATGTAGATTAGTGACAAGTTACTCTCTTTATGCATTGTCAAGACCATGAAACAAGACCATTTGTTTCATAGACAAATGGTCTAGCACATTTCACAGAAAGCCTCTGTGGCACGTGACTAAAATCATTGAACTGGAGCCTCTCTGATCTTTAGTTCAAAATGATCCTGCTTTATCGAGCAGAGTGGACATCAAACTCTGAAAGCAGCAGAAAATAGCGAACACACAGAGTTGGTAGCAGTTTATAGCTGACACAGAAATGAAAGAGGAGAATGAGGTAACTCTCTGATTAATGGCCACCTCCATTCCCCCTGTGGTCTGAAATAGCTTGATAGATAGATCTCAGAGTTGTAGCTAGTTTAAATGATAAATATTTCAATTATCCACTCTTCCATGGATGTGTAAATAGAGTCTGAAAATAAATCTTTGTAATCAGAGTAGCATTATTTTTAAAACTGGAAAAGCAATGTGCCTGTCTCAACCAATAGCTAATATTATTAACAAGCCATCTGTATTCTGTTTTTTAATTCCCATGGTTTTGAGGCAGAAATAGAATTTGTACATAGCCAGAATGCTACCTCTAGGCTTTATCAACCATTGCACCTATTAGAGATCCACCCTTGCTTCTTACTCTCCTTCTTTTCTCAATGGTAAGGATTTTTACTTCTTTCCTCTGTGCTCATTTGTTCCTCGACTTTAACTGAGGACTGACTGGCTTCGAATCTGCTCGTTCCATAATCTTTGGAGTGTTTCTTACATATCAGGATTGTCCTAAGTGCTAGGGGTGTGAAGATGAAAGATTTCTGGTTTTAGCCATCTGAGGGCTCAAAATCAACCTTCTGTTTGGAGGCTTTAACTGCAATTGTGTATGAAAGACTGCATTATGAAGATGTTTGATCTTTGAATAGGTCTCATGGGGTATGGGGGTTTCCCATGTGGTGCTAGTGTGAAGAAACCCACCTGTCAATGTAGGAGGCTCAAGGAACATGGGTTCAATCCCTGGGTCTAGAAGATCCAGTATTCTTGCCTGGAGAATCCCATGGACAGAGGAGCCTGGTGGGTTATAGTCCATAGGGTCACAAAGAGTCAGACACAGCTGAAGCAGCTTAGCAAACACGCATAGGGCCTGGGCTTCCCAGGGGGCTCTAGTGGTACAGAGCCCACCTGCCAATGCAGGAGATGTAAGAGATGTGGGTTTGATCCCTAGGTTGGAAAGATCTCCTGGAGGAGAGCATGGCAACCCACTCCAGTATTTATTTTTGCCTAGAGAATCCCAAGGGCAGAGTCTCTTGGTGGGCTGTGGTCCATAGGGTCAAAAAGAGTCGGACACAACTGAAGCAACTTAGCACACACAGGGCATAGTGAATTGGTCTCATGGCAGTGCCCCCATGCGCAGAGAAGTAAAGATTAGTATTTTACATTAGTTTGTAGAGGACATAAAATCCAATGTTTTCTGTCTCTCATCTGAAGAAGTAAATTTCTTGTCATTAACTTTGCTTCTGTTTATGCTTGCAAGGTAGCTACTTCTTTTTTCCTCCATTGAGAATCTGGCCATTATTCCCCACCATATCTGAAAGGGTACTTGTGTAGTTACTGGACATTACCAGACATAATTCTATTTTTCTCATGGTAGGATATGAATAGTCTGGAATCTAGAAAAGTCTTGCAAAGCATTCCTTTGTAACTTTACTTAGTGGGGCTTACATTCCAAACAGAATCTCCTTTTTGTTGTCTATCCCTAGCGCATTGCTCCAACCTCATCCTTATTTAGAGTGGGATAAATCTAAGACATAGTGTCTTCTGATAAAATTGATAGTTCATATTATTTTCCAATAGTTTATATTAATGCCTATCACAGTACTGCATTGTCTTTGTTAAGATATTGCCCACTCCTCCATCAGGGTAAAGAAGACACAGAACTCTACCACACATAGATAATTAACAAGTTTTATTTTGAAGCCCTGAAGTATATTACCAATGTATATGATTTAGGGTTGGCTGACGCTTGCAACAGAAATATACAGAGGCTCAAACACAAGAGATTAAGTCATGACTTCATCTCTCAGGTCATTCAGGAACTTGGCTGACAGTGTTAGTTGCTCAGTCATGTCTGACTCTTTGTGACCCCATGGACTGTAGCCTGCCAGGCTCCTCTGTCCATGGGATTCTCTAAGCAAGAGTAATGGAGTAGGTTACTATTTCCTTCTCCAGGGGATCGTCCCAACCCAGGGATTGAATCTTTATCATCTGAGCCACCCAGGGAAGCCCAGGGACTAGACTGGTGGAGGCTTTACCATCTTTAATACCTGATTTCCAAGGTTGACCTTGGAGACATTGCCATTTCAGACAGCCAGAAGGGAAAAAGCACAAAGGAGTCTGGATAAAAATCTATCATGTGATTATGCCTAATTGTAAGACTGGGAAATGAAATCTGGCATGTGCCAAAAAAGAGGAGGGTTTTGATGAGGAGTCAACAATGTAATCCCTTTTACGATGACCAAGCAGCTAAAAATCTGATTAGAAGTGATTGTATTGGAACCTGATCTTTTGACAAGCCTGTATTTTCATCAAACCTGTACATTGCTTAAGTTAACAAACCTCCCAGAATTTCAAGTACTTACTAAGTAGACCTGGCACACAATGTTATATATAAAGTTACTTTCTCCATAGTTGAATTTTTAGTCCAAAACTAGACTATAATAGAATGAGGCAGATTATTCTAAGGTAATATTAGGATATGTATCTGTATCTCTCTATATATAAGCTGTGTGTGTGTGTATATATATAAATCTGTATATATACACAAATATTACTGCAGGATCAATGATGATACTCTTTTTCTGAAAAAGAATTTTACAGGAGGTAAATGGCCTCCATGAAAGTAGCGAAGACCTGAAAAATAATGCTTGGTATTTTTAGATGCAGTGCTTTGTAAATGTAAGATCTGTTCTAAATCTGCTGATCTTATTTTCTTTCCTAAATTCATTGGGTGCCATCTAGATTTAGAAAACATCACAGTGTTATTATATGGGAAATTTCCGTCCTAGAAGCTCATTTATTTCTTGTCAAGATTCATTTTTCTTTGAACTGTGTATGATGGCATAATCTATATGCTATGCTAAAATTATACATATTTTAAGCATCCAGCAACTTGAACTTCCTTGCTTATGTAACCAGATCCCAGATTAAGAAATAGAAGGTGGAAAGTCTCCAGCCCTTATTCTAATCTCCCTTCCTTCTCTCTGCCAGTTACTACTTCCTCCTTTCAAGGATGGTCACCTTCCTCAGTTTCAACAGAATAGACTAATTTTGCCTCTTTTTGTACTTTATGTAGGTGGAATCATGCAATATGTATTTGGTTTTGTAACTACCTCATTAGTTTGTACAGTCACTCATTTCTATTGTGGAAATAGAATATCATTTATTGTTGATGATATTTGGATAGTTTATAGACTTGGGGCTATCACAAATACTGCTGCTATAAAATTCTAGTTCATACCCTTTGGATAAAATATGTACATATTTTTGTTGCGTTAACTAGGAGTTAAATTCCAGTTTTACAGGATATTAATAAATTCAACTTAAAAAAAAAAACACTGCCAGTTTTCCATAGATGCTGGGGATTAATTTTTAATTAAAAAAATAGAGGCCAAAATTTGCATTAAAGTGAAACTCAACTCATATCTCCACTTTGCAGACATGTAACCTCTCTTCTCAAAGAGAACCTTCTCCCAGGGCACTATAGACAATCTCCAAATAGGAAGTGATGAGAACAACTAATTATAGTTATGTGATTTTTGCTTTCTAAGTATTCTATTAATATTATATATATAGGCTTGAAATACAAGTAATTTTGTGTCAGTGGTTTTACCATATTTATTCTGAATATTGCAATAACCTCAAATAATGATCTTGTTCATGCTGTATTTTTCTCCTGTTCTATCAGCAAGTTGTTAATGATCTAAAAATGCATTAATTAACATTTGATGCTATATCTTTTTCCCAGAATTTTTGTTATGTTTTTCTGCTTTATGCAACTTATTTTTTCTAAGGCCTTTATAAGATGCTAAATAATTAATTGAATTGTGACTTGTTTACTTTGAAGAATAACTCTTCTTGTACTTTTCCTATTAAAATTGTATCTGTGTAGTATGATATATCTACAGAATTTTAGATGTCCAAATACTCATTTCATTTTGATTATATTAGGTAGACTTATATAAGGAAACAAACTATTCGGATACTAGACATCCCTCTGAAGAATGTGAGATATAGATGCACTGATATTGAATTTTTCACATCTACCTTCATATGTGTTTTCCTAGTGTAAAAATAGGGGGAAAAAACATATAAATCACTGTATTAGTGATTCTGCTAGTAAACATGTGGTATAGGCTTGTGATTCTTCACCTTTGCATTTTTAAATACTGATTTTAAAAATTCAGTGACATATTAGGTTTCCTATTTATGATTTGCCAAGTGAGGTCATGTTTTTCTGTATTTTTAAAAATTATGAAAGTATGATAACACATTTACAAGAGACGTGGAAAATACATAGCAAAGTTTCATATAGTTCCACTATATATTAAAATTATTTTTAAGTAAATTATGATTTTTAGTTGGAATTTAAAAACCTTGTATATACTATGCTGCTGCTGCTGCTGCTAAGTCGCTTCAGTCGTGTCTGACTCTGTGCGACCCCATAGACGACAGCCCACCAGGCTCCCCCGTCCCTGGGATTCTCCAGGCAAGAACACTGGAGTGGGTTGCCATTTCCTTCTCCAATGCAGGAAAGTGAAAAGTGAAAGTGAAGTCTGCTATATTTGTCCCAGGTAGTCTTTTTCCCACAAAGTGTTAGTAATCTATAATAACACCATTAATAACAATCTGAGTGTGAAAACGGGGCCAAATGATTTGGAGAACCCAGCTATATGATGACACCAACAGCAAGGTGCATGCAGAAAGAACAGCTAGTTTGTGCCCTACTAGATTCAGTATAAAGCTTCTTATCATAGTGCATTTGAATACTTCACATAGGAGAAAGGGAAAGAGAAATGTTAGAGTAGAAAGTTTTCTCATTTGCGCCTCCTGGGAAAAATACTGTGGGGAAATTTCAGTTAATAACTTTGTTGTTTATTTTTGACTGTGCTGCACAGCTTGCAGGATCTTATTAACAGTTCTCTTACCTGGGACTGAACTCTTGAATTTGGGCCACAGCAGTGAAAGCTCAGAGTCCTAGCCACTGGACTGCCAGGGAATTCTCTGGGTTAATAACCTTGAAATCAAACCAAAACCTGTTTTTTCAGATTACATTGGTGAGGGCAGAGGAAGAGGGTGAGAGCATATTAATTATAGTATGCTTTTTATTGTGTTACATTTTATAGCATATTGATTTTAACATGAATTTGAGTCAAGATAGATCTAGACTCAAGTTCTAGTTTCATCTATCCCAAACCGTGTGATCTTGGACAAGGCACTTCATGCGTCTGTGCGTCAGTTTCCCGTCTACAGTATGAGGATAATGGAGTCATTGACTATGGATTAAGTGAAATAAGACCTACAATACCAATATAAATTGACTCAATGCCTAGTGAATGCTATTATTAATTGCTTACATCTGTGAGGACAAAGTGAAAGGAAGAAAATATACAAAGATTCCACTTCAGTGGAGCTAATGGCAGTCTTTTAAACTGCTGTTTCTTTTCTTTCCAATGTATCATTGTTATTGTTGATGTTGTTAATAGCTGCCAGATATTAAGAGCCTAATGTAGGTCAGACGGGCTTCCTTGGTGGCTCAGTAAACAATCTGCCTGCAGAGCAGGAGACCCGGGTTTGAGCCCTGGGTCAGGAAGATCCCATGGAGCTGGGAATGGCAGCCCACTCCAATATTCTTGCCTGGAGAATTCCATGGACAGAGGAGCCTGGTGGGCTACAGTCCATGGGGTTGCAAAGAGTCAGACACGACTGAGCGACTTAACACTTTCATTTTCTTTTCACTCCTCTTCTTTCCAGTGATTTATTGTTGATGCTGTAGTTGTTGTTGTTAGCTATCAGATGTTGAGAACCTACTATAACGCAGATACACAGGATACATTATTCTCTTAATTCTCAACTCTGTGACTAGGTCTTATTTAATTCCGTGTTACTGATGAGTGAATGAGACTCAGAGAGATTAAGAAGCTTTTCCAACATATCATAACTAGTTGATAACATAGCCAGGACCTTCAGCAGGCTGTGGGACTTTAAACCCATGCTCTATCTATTCAATTAATAGCTATTCCAGGATCCCAACCTGACTTCTTTTCCTTTTAGTTTGTTTGTTTATGCTCTAACAACTGATTTGAAGCCAGTTTTCTGACTTGGGTAGACCCCAAAATCTTTGCTTCTGAGGAAAAAGGAATTGTAATTGTCTCATTAGTCTTTTTTTTTTTTTTTTTCTTTTCTTCAGGAATGTAATCAAGCATCAGATGGAAACTTCCTTTTAATATAAGTGAATAAACAAGCCTGCACATTTTATTTTCCCTGAGGCATATAGCTGGGAGAGTATTTCCGATTTTAAGAAATCAACATATGTTCAACCACCTGTCTATTTCCATTTAAATTGATAGGAGCTGAGACTTGTGAATTATGTTTCATTTTTCATTTCCAACATTATTAGTCCACTTGACCCTAGGGTCAAATGCTTTGTTTTGCTTTGGATGCCCCCTAAATAGGTTTTCCTAAGCAAAAATGTCAAAGGATGATTTTTGGATTAATCTCAGTAAAGTCAGCAAAGATCATTTTAGGAAAGAACAACCCTAAAATTGTAGTGCTACTTTTAATATCTTATCAGTTATTATCTTGAACCCTCCATGATGGCATTTATCACACATTACTGTTTGTCTTACGTCTTATCTTTCTCTTTCACTGGTTGATCGATTCCATGGGGATGAGAACGTGTTTTGTTCATCTTTATTGATCAGTTATTGGTTCATTTCCTGGCATACAGCAGACACTCAATGTTGTTGTTCAGTTGCTCAATCATGTCCAACTTTGCAGCTCCATGGACTGCAGCACACCATGCTTCCCAGTCCTTCACCATGAGCTTGCTCAAACTCATGTCCATTGAGTCAGTGATGTCATCCAACCATCTCGTCCTCTGTCATCTCTTTCTCTTCCTACCTTCAATCTTTCCCAGCATCAGGGTCTTTTCTAATGAGTTGGCTCTTTGCATCAGGTGGCTGAAGTATTGGAGCTTCAGCATCAATCCTTCCAGTGAATATTCAGTACTTATTTCCTTCAGGATTGACTGGTTGGATCTCCTTGCAGTCCAAGGGACTCTCCAGAATCTTCTCCAACACCACAGCTCAAAAGCATCAATTCTTCAGCATTCAGCCTTCTTTATGGTCCAACTCTCATATCCATATATGACTACTGGAAGAACCATAGGTTTGACTATGTGGGCCTTTGTCGGCAAAGTAATGTCTCTGCTGTTTAATACTCCATCTAGGTTTGTCATAGCTTTTTTTCCAAGTAGCAAAGCATCTTTTAATTTCATGGCTGCACTCACCATCTGCAGTGATTTTGGAGTCCAGGAAAATAAAGTCTGTCTCTGTTTCCATTGTTTCCCCATCTATTTGCCCTGAAGTGATGGGACTAGATGCCATTATCTTCATTTTTTGAATGTTGAAAAGCCAGCCTTTTCATTTTCCAGATATTCAATACATTTGTTAAATTAATTGATTAATGAATTGACATTATATAGTGATATAAATGATCTATAGTCAAAATTTATTTTATTTATATATGAGGTGACATATGTGCCTTTATGAGTAAAGATAATTTTATCTTCATATCATTGAAAAGTTATATTATTTGTCTTGCATATTTTTTCCTTTAGCTAAATTTACATCAACATTGAATTGATAAATAAAATGATGCTGTGTTCCGTAGGTAGATTGCGTGCTTATGACAATCTAGTTTCAAGCTATGATTCATATAAAAATTGGATAAAAGATAAATATGATTACTGTGTCCCCATATCATCTAAAGCCTGAAATTCATTTTAAAAATGAAAGCATTGGGAATGTAAGAAGCATTTAACATTTAATAGTATTTAACTTATAAAGTATTTATTGAAAAAACATTAATTTTAGATATAATGTATTTTTGAAGAATAGGTGTGGGTAGGAAGAAGGGAATGCTAGTTGCATTTTAATGAATTATTTCATTTAATCCTTGTAGGAGACTTTAGGATAATTTTAACCATTTTAT
>SJYQ01094372.1:304516-320591 GCA_006410935.1 Redunca redunca
GGTTGGAAGTGAATTCTAATCAAAATCTTCCTGTTTCTAAATAAAGAAGTCTTTTAGGGACTGTATTATAGATTTAGATAGACAGATAGTGATATAAAATTAAAAAAAACAACTAACTTTGATGTTTCTGGAAGTATATAATTGTTTCCTGAATCCAAAAGTTCCCAGTGAAACTCAAGACAATATAACTCTTCATGATTTAAATTAAACACTTATAATGTAAATGTCAACTTCTTTCTCAAATAACATTTACAATTAGATTTATTGTTAACATTGACAGAGAACCAGGGCTGTATATCAACTTTACATGCACTATATCTTATTGATCATAGATTTTGCAAGCTGATAAAATGAGTTTTCTCCCAAGTAAATATCTCCTTTTTTGGGCAATGAATCTTAACTCTTCTAGAAAGTGATTTTTACTGTTTTGCTTACTCTTATTTCTTAACATTTCAAGAGTTCTTGATGTGTCTTTAAAAAAACAACAAATCAGCAGATAATGCCTGAGCATCGAATATCTGCAGGGTGCTGATGTGGGGGCATGGCCCATTCGTGACTAAGACAGTGCTCCATGATATGGACCAGCCCTTCTAGTCCAGATCCAAACAGGTCTTTGGGAAAGAAACAAGTGATTGTTAAACAGAGTGGAGAATGCAAAAGCTACAAACTGTGAGAGCTCACACTGGTCCAAAGGGATGACTGAGCAGCTCAGGCTGAAGTGGTGATGTGTAAGTGGGTATTTATTCCACCAGACCAACCAGGTGAGAAGGTAAATTCCAGGAACAACGTATACAAACGTGATGATGAAAGAGGAAGGGCAGCAGGAAAAGTCTTGGAGATGTAGTCATATTCCTAAAGTATCGTTAAGATTTTTTAAGACAGCTGCTATTGAGCATCCAATTATAGGGGTGAGAAAATGAGACTCAGAAATGCCCAATGTGACAAGAGTGACAAGAACCAGTGCTAGGGTTTGATGTGAGTTTGACTCAGCTTTTTAAACTCTACTTGGTAAGAGGTATTTATTATAATATCATAATATATTTTTATTGCTCTTCAGCAAAAACACAACCTCAAGTGCACTAAAGTTCCAAGAATATAGCTGTGTTTGTGCAGTGAATTCTAGCAGTCCTTGGCATTCAGACAAATTCTCCCTAATATGAGAAATGTGATGTGGCTAGCACTTCACTATGTCACTACCTGATGGCACACTCACATCCACTGCCAGAGAAAGAGGGTTGGAAAACAGACATACGCCCTCAAGCCATTTAGAGTATCCATTGACCGCCTGGCTTCAAAATCTGCACTTTTAATTATGTATATGTGTGTGTGCTTAGTCCCTCAGTCTGTTGGACTCTTTGCAACCCATGGACTGTAGCCTGCCGGGCTCCACTGTTCATGGGATTCTCCAGGCAAAAATACTGGAGTGTGTGGCCATTCCCTTCTCCAGGGTATATTCCTGACCCAGGGATTGAATCTGGGTCTCCTGCATTGCAGGCAGATTCTTTACTGTCTGAGCCACCAAGGAAGCCCCCTTTAATTATGTATGTAACCAAATACAGATAAACAAAGACATTTACTTTCTAACCAACATCCATTCAGTTTCCTGTTTTCTTTAAATCATCTTTCCTCACTCTATGAGAATAATTGAAATCTTCTTGATGAAGTGATCCTGAAATTTTATATTGTATGGATTGATTTCCTATGTCTAAATAATCCTTGAAGTAGCCACTGATGTTTGGGATCTTCCAAATATAGAAACCTCCATCCTTAGGGGATTGTAACATCCCAGCCAACAAGCTACTCTGGAGCCATATTCAGGTAGGTCTTAGAAGGCTCAAGGATAATCAAATGTTATCTCCTGTTGTCCCTGTCCCTTGAGCTTTTTAAAAATTTCCCAGTGAGGTCTAAAGTGGGGCTTCTTCCCAGGTGGCGCTAGTAGTAAGGGACCCACCTGCAAGTGCAGGAGACATAAGAGATGCGGGTTCAATCCCTGAGTTGGGGAGATCCCCTGGAGGAGAGCAAAGGAACCTACTTCACTCTTGCCTGGAGAATCCTGTGGACAAAGGAGCCTGCTGGACTACATGACTGAAGCAACTTAGCACGCACACACACAAGGACTAAAGGAACTTAAAAAGCATGGCTGGGTGGGTACCCCTTTAAATCTATGACTTTATGCTAGATGAGATGAAAGCAAAAAACAAACCTGATGGTATACTCTATGATATGGATTTTAGCTCTTCTCACCCTCCTCTGAATAAAATTATTTCATAGAACTAACTGCAAGAAGAAAAGTTAATCAGTGGCTTTGCTTTCCCTGAAAGCACTTTTCCAAACCTAGCTGCCATGTCAAATGCATGCAGTATTATTTTGAACAGTTACTTAAGTGGATCTCAAAATGCGTCTTCAAAGGAAGTGTTTGAATATTTTCTACTACAAAGACTCACATGGGTATTTTGAATCTAGCATAAAGCATATTGCTCAAATACACTCATGTATTTTCTGCAAAGAACAATGCATCCATACCCCAGTTACCTATACCTATTAACATATAAATAGTAAGCCTTATACATCAGAACTTTTATTTTCCTTTCTCTGGGATTCCTACATCTTTATTTATCCAAATTAGTTAAGAGAGATTTCCTAGGAATGTAATAATGGTCCATATTTATCCAGTATTTATTCTGGGCTCAGCTCTGGATTAAATGCTTTATGTACAATATCACATTTAGTCTTCACAACACTCTATGAGGTATTTACTTTCCTCTTCTGTAAGGATAGGAACAAATGTTTAGATATTTAAGTAATATGCCCACATTCACACGGGTGGTCATGGGAAAACAGGAGAACCCAGGAGATTTAAGCCGATGTTTTATTATTGTTCAGTTGGTAAGTCTTGTCTAACTTTTTGTGACCTCTTGGACTATAGTATAGCATGCCAGGTAGCATGCCAGGCTCCTCTGTCCTCCACTTTCTCCCAGAGTTTGCTCAAATTCATGTTCGTTGGGTCAGTGATGCTGTCTAACCATCTCATCCTCTGCTGTCCTTGTCTCTTTTTGCTTTCAGTCTTTCCCAGCATCAGGAACTGTTTTTAAATGAGTCAGCTCTTTACATCAAGGCCAAAGTATTGGACCTTGGACTTCAGCTACAGTTCTTCCAGTGATTATTCAGGTTGATTTCCTTTAGGATTGACTGGTTTGATCTCCTTGCAGTCCAAAGGACTCTCAAGAGTCTTCTTTAATATCTCAACTCAAAAGCATCAATTCTTTGGCATTCAGCCTTTTTTATGGTCCAGCTCTCACATCCATACACAACTACTAGGAAAACCATAACTTTGTCTGTACGAACCGTTGTCGGCAAAGTGAGGTCTCTGATTTTTAACATGCTGTCTAGGTTTGTCACAGCTTTTCTTCCAAGGAGCAAAAATCTTTTCATGGCTGCAGCCGCAGTCCACAGTGATTTTGGAGCCCAAGAAAATAAAACCTGCCACTGCTCCCACTTTTTCTCCTATTTGCCATGAAGTGTTGGGACCAAACACTATGGTCTTAGTTTTCTTTTTTTAATGTTGATTTTCAATCCAGCTTTTTCACTCTTTTACCCTCATCAAGAGGCTCTTTAGTTCCTCTCTGGTTTCTGCCGTTAGAGTAGTATTATCTGCATATCTGAGGTTGTTGATATTTCTCCCAGCAATCTCGATTCTGGCTTGTGACTCATCTATCCTAGTGTTTTGCATGATGTACTCTGCATATAAGTTAAATAAACAGGGTGACAATACATAGTCTTGACATACTCCTTTCCCAACTTTGAACTGGTCCATTATTTCATATCTGGTTCACACTGTTTCTTCTTAACCTGCATACAGATTTCTCAGGAGACAGGTAAGGTCATCTGGTATTCCCAGGTCTTTAAGAATTTTCCACAGTTTTTTGAGATGTACCCTCAAATACGTTAGCATAGTCAGTGAAATAGAATTTGATGTTTTTCTGGAACTCCCTTGCTTTCTCTATGATCCATTGTATATTGGCATTTGATCTCTGGTTCCTCTGCCTCTTCAAAACCCAGCTTATACATCTGGAAGTTCTTGGCTGTAGCCTGGCTTGAAGAATTTGAGCATAACCTTGCTAGCATGTGAAATGAGTTCAATATTACAACTCAATATTGAACTCAGTGAGTTCAATTATACTAATTTATACAGTAGTTTGAACATTCTTTGGCATTGCCCTTCTTTGAGATTTGAATGAAAACAAACTGACCTTTTCCAGTCCTGTGGCCACTGCTGAGTTTTCCAAATTTGCTGATGTATTGAGTGCAGCACTTTAACATTGTCATCTTTTAGGATATTAAATAGCTCAGCTGGAATTCCATCACCTCCACTAGCTTCGTTCATAGCAATGCTTCCTAAGACCCACTTGACTTCACACTCCACAATATCCTGCTCTAGGTGAGTGACCACACTATCGTAGTTATCTGGATCATTAAGACATTTTTTGTGTAGTTCTTCTGTATGTTCTTGCCACTCTTAATCTCTTCTGCTTCTGTTAGGTCCATATCATTTCTGCCCTTTATCTTGCCCATCCTTGCATGAAATATTCCCTCAATGTCTCCAGTTTTCTTGAACATATCTCTAGCCTTTCCCATTCTGTTGTTTCCCTCTGTTTCTTGGCACTGTTCATTTGAAGAAGGCCTTCTTATGACACCTTGCTTTTCTCTGGAACCCTGCATGGTTGGGTATATCTTCCTTTCTCCCTTGCCTTTCACTTCTCTTCTTTGCTCAGCTATTTGTAAAGCCTCCTCAGACAACCACTTTGCCTTCTTACATTTCTTTTTCTTTGGGATAGTTTTGGTCACTGCCCTCCTGCATGGTGTTTTGAACTACCATCCATAGTTCTTTGGGCAGTCAGTCTACCAGATCTAATCCCTTGAATCTGTTTGTCACCTCTACTATATAATCATAAGGAATTTGATTTAGATCATACCTGAATGGCCTAGTGACCTAGGCCATCCATACCTGAATGGAGCTAATGATCTGAGCCATAGTCAGCTCCCGGTCTTGTTTTCACAGCTATATGGAGCTTCTCCATCTTTGGCTGCAAAGAACATAATCAATTGGATGTTGGTTACTGACCATCTGTTGATGTCCATATGGAGAGTCGTCTCATGTTGTTGGAAAAGAATGTTTTCTATGACCAGCGTGTACCTCTGTTAGCCTTTGCCCTGCTTCATTTTGTACTCCAAGGCCAAACTTGTCTGTTATTCCAGGTGACTCTTGACTTCCTAATTTTGCATTGTAACCTCCTAGGATGAAAAGGACATCATTTTGGTGTTAGTTTTAGAAAGTTTTGTAGGTCTTCCTAGAACCATTCAGCGCTAACTTCTTCAGCATCAGTGGTCGGTCCATAGACTTGGATTTCTCTGATGTTGAGTGGTTTGCCTTGAAAACAGAGATTATTCTGTCATTTTTGATATTGCACTCAAGCACTGCATTTTGAACTCTTTTGTTGACTCTGAGTGCTACTCCATTGATTCTAAGGGATTCTTGCCTACAGTAGTAAGTATAATAGTCATCTAAATTAAATTCTTCCATTCATGTCCATTTTAGTTCACTGATTCCTAATATGTTGATGATCACTCTTGCCATCTCCTGCTTGACCATGTCAAATTTATCATGATCCGTAGACTTGACATTCCAGATTCCTATGTGATGTTGTTCTTTATAGCCTTGGGCTTTACTTCCCAGCTTAAATTATGGAATTTGACTGTCCTTGGAAACCTCACATCTGCTTGTGTTTTACGATTTCCTCTCTATCACCTAAGAACATCAAAGATGTATGCAGTGACTCTTTTCCTGTACTCCCACTCAGCTACCACTTTCTGTGGGATGGAAACTTGGTTTGGCTGTGATGTGACCTCAGTGTCCTCTGCATTTGGCCCAGTGCTGGACCACATCCTGATCAGCTTTGAAAACAAAGGTTATTAGTTTTTAGAGGAGTCTGAACTGTGACTAGGTAATAGTGAGGCAACTGTGAACAATAAAAACGTTATTCGCATCCTTTTCTACAACTTCCAGAGTCATAAAGCAACGGTAAAGGATAAGGCTGTTCACTCTGTGTGTGTGTACTGAGTAGCTACTGTGTACTTTCAGAAACGAGAGCTTTCAGTACCTAAGAGTGAACGTATGACCTTAATTAGATTCAAGTAGTTATATGCTTAGTAATGTGCTGCACAGTGAGAAGCTTAAGTATTCAATATGTAAAGGCACTTCTCATTATGAATCTTTCCTAGGAGCTTTTTATACCTACTAATGATTATATAAGTTAGAATTGATGAACCTCAATAAGGCATATTTAATATATCCTGAGACAGATTATTCTATTCTACCTAGATTTCTGGTAGATAGCAACTAGCGCCGAAAAACAGTTTTTAGAGAAGCAAGAAGTCCAGAGTAAATAGAACTATTATGGAAACATGTACAGGGTTAGAATTAAGGAAACAGGTGAACTGGGGGAAAAAACACTATTGAAATAAAAAGGGAAATTTTTGTAACAATGAGTATTTTTAAGGTCCTAGAATATTTTAAATCAAGTTCAAAAGATTAGACTTTTAATTGCAATGTGCTTTGACTTTTTTCACCCTAAATTATTTTTTAAAATTCAGGTTATTCACCCTCAAGATGTATGTGATTTTTGCACATCTTATGTTAGAGATGTCTGCATTTTTCCCTTATTTATATGATCAAAAGCACCTTATTTATGTCAAAAGAAGAGAAATGAAGACCATTTTCTGGTATTGTCCTAGAGCCACATTTTCTTGCCTTATTGGCATTTTATTTCAAGCAATAGATTAAACAGAAATGCTTGTGATTGAATGAAGATAAATTATAGCCTATGGGAGTATTAGAACCTATTTTATTACTCTGAATAATGTCTTCCGCTGTTTTGTTATCCAAAAGGGAGTATGTATTTGGGGAACAAAGATCATGATGCATTAAGTGATATTCAAACTGCACACCCCTCACTAGACTGCGAAGGCCAGGCTTGCCACAGGCAGTGAAGTGCTATCGTCACCGCTGCTGCTGCTCCCTTGGGTGGCTTGCATTGCGAATGTGAAAGCACACAGGAGGTTTGTAATTCAGAAAGTAGGAGTCGGTTATGCATAGCTGGCAGGTGCAGAGCTAAGCATCTTTTACAGTAAGAATTCAGAATTTTTACAATATTTCTAACTGCTTTAGAGTTTGGGGGCTTCCCTGGTAGCTCAGCTGGTAAAGAGTCTGCCTGGAATTCAGGAGACCCCAGTTTGATTCCTGGGTCGGGAAGATCCATTGGAGAACGGATAGGCTACCCACTCCAGTATTCTTGGGCTTCCCTTGTGGCTCAGCTGGTAAAGAATCTGCCTGCAATGCGGGAGACCTTGGTTTGATCCCTGGGTTGGGAAGATCCTCTGGAGAAGGGAAAGGCTACCTACTCCAGTATTCTGGCCTGGAGAATTCCACGAGGGTCACAGAGAGTCAGACATGGCTAGAGTTTACAGTGGTTACCTATCTTTTAGGGAGGATTCTATCTAATTATTTAATAATAGTTATTATGGTATATAATTTTATCATAGTTTCTTTATATATTCAGTGTTTAAAACAGCATTTTTAGTGGAATACAGGAGCAGAAGGCATTATAGCTTGGCAACAGAAGTCCTGAAATCTGAAGCAAATCTACATTGGAAAATTACTGAGCCTCAGTTTTCTCATCTGTGAAGTGGTGATAAATACTGGTACCTATCTCATAAGATTTTTGAGATGATTAAATGAATTAGTACACATAAGGTACTACCAATAGCATCCACCACATAATAAACACTCATTAAATGTTAGCTTTTATTATTATGTTCCTAATGAACGCATCTAAAAACCAGGATTCGGTACTAAGAGTTTTTAGAGCTATTTAATCTATGGTTTCTTTTTGTGTATATGTGTGCCTGTGCCTGCAAGGAACTATTCCTATGAGCTGGCATTAGAAGAAAAGGAAAAACACATGGAAAATAAGTAAATATTGTATAATTCAAACTCTAAGTCCAATAACATATAAAAGAGAGAAGAGGTCACTGTTGGCTATAATAATCAGATAGGATTCATTGAGTGCTGAACTTCTGCTGAACCAGAAAGATTTAGAAGTTTTAATTTAAAACAATTCTGGTGGTGGCACAGTCCTTATAAGACCTTCCTGTACCCCTCGCTCCCGTAGCAATTACTTTTAAGTTAAAACTACTGATTTCTCTGCTGTTTTCTTTTCTGATAAATCAGAATCTTTCATACAAGAGGACAGTGCTTAGGAATCTGCATTTGTGTGGAGCCCATGTAATTTTTATCCAACAGGGTAAAGTCTGTTTTAGAGAAGCCCAAGCTTATTCAGGCTTTATGCAATTAATTTTCAGCCACTCTTACTCTTGAATCTTGAGAAGTAACAAAATGGAACAACTTCTTAGCTTAGCCCATACTTTTAACAACAACTGGCTTATTAGCCCATACCTCTTGTGTGAAGAAGCCTCCCTTTACTGGTCAGCATTTATTGTCTTTTGTTTTGTGAGCAGCTTTAGGTTAATAGTAAAATTGAGATGAAGATACAGAGATTGCCCTTGTACCCCTATTCCCATACATGCAAAGCTTGCCCCATTATCAACATCCCTCACCAGAGTGACAAGTTTGTTAAATACAATGGATGAACCTGTATTTCAACCATATTTTCACTTAAAATCCATAGTTTACCTTAGGTTTCACTCTGAATATTGCATTCTGTCAGTTTGGACAGATGAGTAATTACATGTATACACCGCTACAGTATTTTACAGACTATTTTCACTGCCCTAAAAAATCCTCCTGAGTCATGTCTATCCATAGCTTCTTGCCTAACTGCAACTCTCGGCAACCTCTGATTTTTTTTTTTTTTAAACGCTTTCCATAGCTTTGCCTTTTCCCAAATGCATGTACTTGGAATCAAACAGCATATAGCCTTTTAAGATTGGCCCGTTTCACTTAGTAATGTGGATTTATGGTTTCTCCTTGTCTTTTCGTGGCTTGATAGCTCATTTCTTTTTAGTGCTGAATAATATTCCACCATCTGGATGTACCACAGTTTTATTTATCCATTCACTTACTGAAGGTCACCTTAGTTGTTTTCAAGTTTTTAAAGTTATGAATAAAGCTTCTATAAATAATCTATGTGGAGGTTTTTGTATAGACATATAAGTTCTCAGCTCTTGGGATAAACATTAAGAAGTATGATTACTGAATTGTGTGGTAAAGGTATGTGTAGTTATATAGAAACCAGCAAATGCTCTTCTTCAAAGGAGCTGTACCATTTTGCATTCCCATCATCAATGAATGAGAGCTCTCTTGCTCCACATTACTGTTTGGTATTATCGGTTTCAGGATTCTGGCCCTTTTAACAGATGTGTAGTAATCTCTCATTTTTCGAGTTTGCATTTCCCTGATGACATAGGATGTGAGGCATCTTCTCCTATGCTTATTTACCATTGGTGTATCTTCTTTGGTAAGGTGTTTGTTACGGTCTTTGGCCCATTTTCTTCAATAAGGTTATTCCAGTTTTAAGATTTCTTTGCATATTTTGGATTACAGTCCTTTATCAGATGTGGCTTTTGTAAATGTTTTCTCTCAATCTGTAGCTTATTTCATAATTTTCTTTTTTTAATGTTTACCCTGAACACTTTTATGCTGTAGCACTTCACTCACTGAGTTATAACTGTTTATGGTTTCATATGGCTGAACTACTAGTGTTCTCTTAGTCTCTCCTTAAATTTTAGCTAATACTAGGAAGTAAGTTGATCTTGAAACTTGAGATACCTGAATTCTGTGTTTTTAAAAAAAACAGATTTCTAGATTCCATTGCTCAGGTATTCTGATTCTGTAGTGGAAATGNTACCTGAATTCCGTGTTTTTTAAAAAAACAGATTTCTAGATTCCATTGCTCAGGTATTCTGATTCTGTAGTGGAAATGAGCGTTTATAACAAGCACGTAACTAGCCCATCATTTTCCTTTAAAATGAAAACTCCAAACTGAAAAATGCACATAAATGAATGTGTGATAGAGCTGAAGAGACAGCTTTAGAGAAAGCTGGAGAGACATCCACACGGCATTTACAGAGACTTCTGTGGCGGTCCAGTGGCTAAGACTCTGTGGTCCCATTGTAGGGGACCTGGTTCGATCCCACATGCCACAGCTAAACATCCCATGGGCCATAACTAAGACCCACTGCAGCCATATAAATAAATATTTTAAACAAACATGGTGTTTACAGAAGATAATGAGAAGGCCACTGATGTGGTGTGTTAGATACAGTGGCCATGGGAAAACAATAGAGTTGGTTCGATAAAATTCTGAATGTCCTTGAGAAATACTCAAAGGAATTTTGAATTGAGTGCAACCCTTTGCATGGAGTGGTAATTTCAGAAAAGCAGAATGAGCAAGGCTGGTACCCTCAGTATACTTCATCATGGCTTTAAGGGGAAGTTGAACCAGATGATCTTTCAAGCTTTTCTTAACACTGAAATTGTATTGTGCTTTCATTCTTAAAATTATATACATATTGAATTGTATTATTTAAACTGTGTGTGCTTGGAAGGTAACACTTGCTACTAAAAGAAATTTTACTTACTTACATTTTATATTAATTAGAAATTTCATTCATCAATGGCTATATATAATAACGGGTCAGTATATGGAAGGTTTATTTAAGGTTTGTAATAATAGGCTGGGTGAGCTGGTTCCAGGTCATGAGAACCAACTGTTACATTTCCAGG
This sequence comes from Redunca redunca, assembly GCA_006410935.1. NCBI lineage: Eukaryota > Metazoa > Chordata > Mammalia > Artiodactyla > Bovidae > Redunca > Redunca redunca. Next base: position 315,318 of record SJYQ01094372.1, read on the forward strand.
GATTTTGAAAGTCAGTTGTTAGGTACAGTCATTATTAAATTATATAAACCTGTAATTGAATGAATAATATGAAAAGCAAAGGTATCTCTATCCAAAGCTCATTGCTTGATAATTATTTTACTGCATTTTACTTATTGATTCTTTTGAACTGTGGTGTTGGGAGAAAACTCTCGAGAGTCCCTTGGACTGCAAGGAGATCAAACCAGTCCATCCTAAAAGAAATAAGTCCTGAATATTCATTGGAAGTACTGATGCTGAACCTGAAACTCCAGTACTTGGGCCACCTGATGCAAAGAACTGATTCACTGGAAAAGACCCTGATGCTGGGAAAGATTGAAGGCAGGAGGGGAAGGGGATGACAGAAGATGAGATGGCAGGATGGCATCACCGACTTGATGGACATGAGTCTGAGCAAGCTCCAGGAGTTGGTGATGGACAGGGAAGCCTGGAGTGCTGCAGTCCATGGGGTCGCAAAGAGTCGCTTATGACTGAGAGACTGAACTGAACTGAACTTACTATTACCTGTGCTCTTGAAGTGGTTTCAGAAGTAAAGAATCCACTTGCCAATGCAGGGGACATGGGTTCAATCCTGCGTCAGGAAGATCCTTTAGAGAAGGAAATGGTAACCCATTCTAGTATTCTTGCCCTGGAAATCCCATGGACAGAGGAGCTTAGTGGGCTACAGTTCATGGGATTGCAGAGTCAGACACAATTTAGTGACTGAACAGCAGTAATGTTCTGGAGGTTAAGTCAATGTATCTGTGTGGTGGAAATACTGTTATATATAGTGATACTGAGTATCTCTTTCCAGCTCTCCACTTAGTGGCCACAGTGGAAATCAGACAAGAAAAATTATACAATAGAAATTCCCAAAGCCTACAAGTCAGGGTTTCCCCCGCCCTCCGAGATAAACATATATTTACTAGCACACCAGTGGCTACATGTATAGACAGATCCCATTGTTTTGGGTAGATATTCATTTTGGTCCATGACATAATTCAGAAGGTATCCCATTCATGCCCCAGTTCATCATGAGCTCTTTCCATAGCTCCCCAAATGAGACTCAAAACAAGAGGATGGTTTTTAAGATCCACAAGTGAATTGCTTTAGTTATAAAACAGAGAGCAGGTGCCTTTTGGGTACTTGAATTTCACATCTTTTCAAAAACATCTCAGAACTTTTTTCAAGAACCACTTTTCTCCCAAAGTCTGATGACTATGCCTCTGTTTTATCATCATTTACAGCTTTTGAAATTACTACAATTTGAAGGACATTTGCAATCTGTCTTGAAAGCCAATGAGTTTATAGCTCTGGATGCAGAAAACAATAACTTATTTCCCCTTTCACAGTAGAAAACTATTCTCTTATCTTTGTGTAAATAAGAAAATGAAATGTTTTGTTTAGTCAGGAACAACTCAAGGTCTTTCTAACAGCCTGTATTCTGACGATGTGTGTGTGACTCTGAGCTTCTAGTTCTACTATTGAAGTCCACAAATCTTCCTCTTCCAAGGTGCCTGAGGAAAGCAAATCGTGCTGATATATGTTATTTTCTGTGCTTGTGCTAAAAACTGAAAGCATGGCTGAGCATTCTTCAGAAATTTTTCATTTCTCATATATTTCTTTGAGAGCTGTAATCCTTACTTAAGCAGACATCTTAAACATTTATGGAGGGATTCTGGAGAATTTTCCTTTGGAGGTTTTTTTTCAAAAATTAAGAAGGGTGTTCACCAGCCTGTGACAGATTTGTTGTGAAAAGAGTAATGTGGCTTCTCAGAGGCAATGCTGTGGCTTTGATTCAAGCTGACATAATTAAGCTGTAAACATATTAGTTTCTTTTGATTAAACTTTAGATGGAGATAGAGAATTGAAATCATTGAGATTAAAATAAATATTCTTACTATGAAATGAATGGAAATAGAGTGTTCAGAATCATAAAGACAAGGACCTAAATATCACCAGAGAGTCCTTAAAGGTAAATGGAAATATCCCTGGGAGAAATTTAGTGTTTTCCAAAGTTGGTCCTCAGACCACTTGAGAATGGAGCTTGTGACATTATATTTTTGGTTGTCTACCCCTAACCAACTGAACTGAATCAGAGCAGGGTGTAGGAATGGTCAGAAAACTTGTAAATTTTTCACAAGGTCCTTGGAAGATTTTTATGTACACTAAAGTTATAACCCACTGATTTAGAATCAGTAACTGAATTTTCTTTAGTTTCTGCAGCTGCAAAATGGAATGGTAAAAGTAGGGCTGTTGGCAGATTGAATGAGTTCATATATGTAAAATACTTAGAACAATGTGCTATTCTAGAGTAAATTATTTATGAAAATGAAAAGTGAAAGTGGAGTTGCTCAGGCATGTCCAACTCTTTGTGACCCCATGGGGTGTAGCCCCCCAGGCTCCTTCGTCTGTGGGATTTTTCCAGGCAAGAATAATAGAATAGGTTGCCATTTCCTTCTCCAGGGGATCTTCCCGATCCAGGGATTGAACTTGGGTCTCCTTCATTGCAGGCAGATTCTTTACCATCTGAGCCAGCTGTTATCACTGCTGTTGGTTTTGTTGTTACTTTTGTCAAAGGATTATCAGTGTTAGCTGCAATGGAAACAAACTAGAATGCTTCCAATCATTGCAACTATCTGAGGCCTTAAATGTCTTAATGAAGTGAACACACAGCCAAAGAACTAGCCTCAATTTAATATAATCAGGGTTATTGAATAGCCATGCTATCATTTTGCATAGTTTTCCATAATTTCCTATTGCATATGTAAATTTTTAATCACTTAATTTTTCTGGAAAGGCTACATTGATTTTTATTACTTCAGAAATATTAGATGTCATTCTAAAATCGTGGTGATGTCTTTATCTTGCATGTGGAATTCAATTTTTATGTTATTTACAAACAAAAGCAAACTCTGGGAGACAGCAAAGGACAGGGAAGCCTGGAGTGCTGCAGTCCATGGGGTCGTAGAGCTGGACACGACTTAGCGACTGAACAACAACAAGCAAAAGACATTTGTATAAAATAATGATTGGGTGACAGTGAGTCACGTGATATGATGCTGATTTACATCAGCTCCTCTAACTCTTCTCAGCTCTTCGCTGGGGTTGCCAGTCCCTGAGGCAGGAAAGCGCCCATGAAGTGGATGAAGGCTTGATGCTGGGAGGACACCAGAACGGGGTCCATTAATGTGATTCAGAAGGGAGAGAATGATGGTGGGAACACTTCCTCTAGTTCTCCATCAGTGACACAGTCATCATTGGTGCCTGGGAGTGAGCTTTACTTTATTATGATTATTATTTTTTTAGAGTATGGTTAACTTACAGTGTTGTATTACTTTTAGGTGTACAGCAAAGTGATTCAGTTACATATCTCTATATCTATTTTTTTTTAAGATTCTTTTCCCTTGTAGGTTATTACAGAATAACGAATATAGCTCCCATGTGCTGTATGCTATATAGTAGGTCCCTGTTGGTTACCTATTTTATATATAATAGTGTGTATATGTTAATCTCAAACTCCTAACTTTTTTCTCCCCACCCTTTTCCCCTTTGGTAACCGTACATTTTTTTTTTGTGTCTGGGAGTCTATTTTGTATATAAGTTCATTTGTATCATTTTTCTGTATCACCCATGATTCATGCTTGGCAGTGAGCTTAATGGGAATGAAGATGAAAGGTTTTGTCTCTAAGAGCAAAGGGCTCTGCTCACACCCTTTTCCTGCTAAACTTTTGTCTGTGTCTGATAATGCCATGCTTGACTTCATGACAGCAAAATCAGGGCAGAGTTAGAGCCAACCTGGCTGGGGCTTCCTGTAGTTTCTCGTGTATGCTTAGTAGCGACATGATTCTATGGTACGCTGTGTTTGAATAAATAAGATTTTGTTTATTATTGGAGTTTTGTGGTTTGCGTAAACGTTGATGATTTGGAATTGCTGAATCAAATAGATTTTTCCCTAGATTCTAATGACATCATGAAGATATTGAGATATTTGTATTTTAAATAATTACTCCTCAGATATATTCTAAGATGACATAAAAATTTACAGGTAAAGTGGCTCCTGATGTGCTTTTTGTAACACAGAATGTGCTGTGATAGAATTCAAGATTTTTATAAAAGCATATTAGGTTAGTTATTTAAAAAAAAGTAGGGCAAATAGATGGTATCTCAATCTAAAGGCAATGAGAATGGTTTCTGGATTAGCTTGCTTATGGACTTAACAGACAGCACTCAGATTACTCCCATCTCTAAGATGGTTTATCTTGGGGTTGTCATATTTTAACTCAAAAAATGTACAAACTCTTGTAAATATGTTTTTGCTAATTACTGAAAACATTAAAAATTATATATATATTTTAAAGTAAACAGCACTAATTTTGTGTCAGTATATGGCACATTGAAATCCAGTGCAAGTGCTTGATACAGCAAATACCAAGAAACCCTTTCAGATGGCTACTGTTATTGGCCACATATTTACAGATGAAAAATTGACTGCATGGACAGTTTAAGTACCTTTCCCAAGGTCGCACTGTCTAGTAAGTATGATTCATATAGATCCTTTATAGGAATTATTAGAATCTAAGTAAATGGTTCTATAGCCCTGGTGAAAAGTAAAAGTCGCTCAGTCATGTTGGACTCTTCTGCGACCTCATAGACTGTACAATCCATGGAATTCTCCCAGACCATAATACTGGAGTGGGTGGCCTTTTCCTTTGCTAGGGAATCTTCCCAACTCAGGGATCGAACCCAGGTCTCCTGCATTGGAGGTGGATTCTTTACTATCAGCTTAGCCCCAAGAGAAGCCCAAGAATACTGGAGTGGGTATTCTTCTTCTCCTGTGGTTCTTCCCCACCCAGGAATCAAACCGGGGTCTCCTGCATTGCAGGCGGGTTCTTTACCAACTGAACTGTGAAGGGAGCCCTGGGAAACAATCATTCAGATGTGGTCCACTAGGTTAATTCAGTAAACTTATTATTCAGGGCTAAGACTGAACCTTTAACATGTCCTTCTATTTCCATGGTTTTCAAAGATGTTAGATGCTAAGTAAAGCAGAATTCCTGGTGAATATCTAATGAATCATTTTCAGTGTCCTTTTCAGTAAGGTCTTTCTCATCATGTAGTTTAAAAAAAAATACTACTGTGTATTACTAATTTGTATTTAATTGTTTTGATTGTGTAATAATTAGTTCTTATAAATTTATCTTCATTCATTATGCTGTGTTTATACTATAAGCTTTCAATCACCCTGTAATAAAATAATTAGTCATGTTATTGGTA
>SJYQ01094372.1:320636-487749 GCA_006410935.1 Redunca redunca
GTTAAATAGAAGCTTACATGAAGGCCAATTAGAATAAAAATTTAAAAAAAAAAAAGAATAAAAATTTTACTATTTTGTCATACTTATTTTATATTTAAAAATTATAGATAAAATTAAAATCCTTTTTATTCTGTATCCTGATTCCATTTCCCATATGCAATCAACCACTATTGAAACCATGCAACTTAGATTCAGACTTGAACCCGTGTATGTTAGTCACTCAGTTGTGTCCGACTCTTTGTGACCCCATGGACTATAGCCCATCAGGCTCCTCTGTCCATGGAATTCTCCAGGCAAGAACACTGGAGTGGGTTGCAGTTTCCTTCTCCATGAACCCATGTGCCAAGACTCAAACTCAGCTAAAACCCAGATTGGAACTTGAGCCCACAGACTCAGAATTTTTGAGATTGCACACCTGATCTTCGGACTTAATGAAGTCCTTAATGAAATCTTGATGTCTCATGGCAGAAAGAATTCAGTGAGAGACGAGTGATAGGTAAGAAGTGAATTTATTTAGAGAGAAACACACTCCACAGATGCAGTTTGGGCCATCTGAGAAGGCAAGAGGCCTCAAAATGTGGGGTGGTTAGTTTTTATGGGCTGGGTAACTGCATAGGCTATGTATTATTCTGTTTTGGAAAGGAGACAGAGATTTCCAGAAATTGAGCCAGTGTCCATTTATGATCTTTGACGGGCAGCCTTAGAACTATCAAGGCACTGGTGGTTATGTCATTTAGCTAATGTATTACAGTAACCATATGATAAGATTGTGAGATTATGGAAAGAGGATGAATATGGTAGAAACAGATGAAGCTGGAGATAATAAGGCATTGTTGTTCTTTACTTATGAGCCTGCCTGGGATGACTTGCATACATGCAAGCTGAGTCGCTTCAGTCATGTCCAGCTCTTTGCAATCCTGGGGACTGTAGCCCACCAGGCTCCTCTTTCCTTGGAATTCTCTAGACAAGAATATTGAAGTGGGTTGCCACACCTTCCTCCAGGGAATCTTCCTGATTCAGGGATCAACCTCGAGTCTCTTATATCTCCTGCACTGGCAGATAGATTCTTTACCATTAGTGTCACATGGAAGCCCCTTATACCCTAAAAGCAGTAGGAAAAAATGATCAGTTTTTATGTTATCTGAATGTTATCAGGGCATGTCCAAGTAGCAGAAGTCAAATTCAAAGTCACTGGAGGGAACTCTGATAAACTCGTCAAAAAAAAAAAAAAGTACTTGATTGTGATAATGTAATTGAGAAAGGAAATTACAGTCAAATATGAGACTGATGAAAGAGTGTATGGATAAGTAAAATCCACAAAATATCGTAAATATATCATTTTGCTTTTTCTCCTTCCTTACCCAATAAAATTTCATGAGAATTGCTAACAATAAAACTTCAATATTACATAAGCTTTATAAGTATCCCCTTCAACTAGTTTCCCTGACTGAGATACCAACAACAAATAATGCATCCACAATGTACTGCTGCTGCTGCTGCTGCTAAGTTGCTTCAGTCGTGTCCGACTGTGCGACCCCATAGACGGCAGCCCACCAGGCTCCCCCATCCCTGGGATTCTCCAGGCAAGAACACTGGAGTGGGTTCCCATTTCCTTCTCCAATGCATGAAAGTGAAAAGTGAAAGTGAAGTCGCTCAGTTGTGTCTGACTCTTAGCAACCCCATGGACTGCAGCCCACCAGGCTCCTCCATCCATGGGATTTTCCAGGCAAGAGTACTGGAGTGGGGTGCCACTGCCTTCTCCGATCCACAATGTACAGAAGAAGGAAAATAATGTATTGATGCTGTATTATCAGTTAAAAATCCCTGGAATAATTCAGCACTGAAAATGATGAATATAAGAGAACAAAGCTGTATTGATTAGAAAAAAAAAAAAGAAAAAGGAAGTGTAGATAGGTTGTAGGAAATGATTGTCAATCCATTCTGATTGTGATTCCAACCAGCTTTTAGTCAGAACCTTGAGCATAGCAACTCAATCAGTGGGGAAAAAAATGCAGGCAATTTGAAGGGAGTAGAAAGAGCAAAAGAAAGTATGATGAAAGACCTGAAACATTATGCAACTAAAGAGTATTCACAGCCTGGCTAAATAGATGAATGAAGCTATTAGTTATTTTTAAAGGAGAATAATTGCTTCAAGAGAAAGAAATTTAAGGGGTGATACTAAGGGCAACTATGAGAATTCCTCAGACAAAATAAAGATTTCTTATCAAGAAAAATTTCCTGGGAGTATGATCTCACAGAATGCAGAAAACTTTCCGATGGAATTAGTAAGAATTCCCTTAAGTAATAAGGACATCGGACATTGGTAAGACACCCTCATAGAAAAAAGTGTGAGAGACATTTCATCCTTGTTGCAGAGAAACAGCAAAGTGGAACTCTTCTGTCTTTTCATCCCAGTCCTCTTAGAGAAGGCACTAGAGAACTCTTTGATAGGCACTAGATCAGAGAGTTAATACTTTATAATTTGGAGTCTCTGTCCTTCACTAGCTGTGAGTGAGGGCAAATTGCTTCAACTTTCTACATCTTAGTTTTCCTGGCCTATAAAATGTGTGTAAGTTATGGCACCTTATTAGGATACTGTTAGTATCAATTACAAAAAAAGACACTTACTCCTTGGAAGAAAAGTTATGACCAACCTAGACAGCATGTTAAAAAGCAGAGACATTACTTTGCCAACAAAGGTCTGTCTAGTGTCTAGTCATGTATGGATGTGAGAGTTGGACTATAGAGAAAGCTGAGCACTGAAGAATTGATGCTTTTGAACTGTGGTGTTGGAGGAGACTCTTGAGAGCCCCTTAGACTGCAAGGAGATCCAACCAGTCCATCGTAAAGGAAATCAGTCCTGAATGTTCACTGGAAGGACTGAGGTTGAAGCTGAAACTCTAATACTCTGGCCTCCTCATGTGAAGAACTGACTCATTGGAAAAGACGCTGATGCTGGGAAAGATTGAAGGTGGGAGGAGAAGGGGATGACAGAGGATGAGATGGTTGGATGGCATCACCAACTCAATGGACGTGAGTTTGAGTAAACTCTGGGAGTTGGTGATGCACAGGGAGGCCTGCAGGCATGCTGCAGTCATGGGGTCGCAAAGAGTTGGACATGACTGAGCAACTGGACTGAACTGAGTATCAATTATAATGCCATGTAAAACTGTTACCATATGCCTATGGCTGTCAGTGCTCCATGTGGGGAGCCATGGTTTAACTCATTTCTTTGCAGGCTAATTGAAAGTGGGTTATGACTCCTTTTTTTTTTTTTTTCTGAAATAGCTATTTATTGAAAAAAATGAAAAAGTTTTAGAGTCAGAAAGACCTAAATTTCTTTTTTTTTTTTTTTAGTTTCTACTTTTTAAAAGATTATTGAAGTAAAGTTGATTTACAATGTTGTGTTAGTTTCTGAGGTACAGCAAAGTGATTCAGATAGATAGCCTTTTATAATATTCTTCCCTATTTTTGTTATAAGACATTGACTATAGTTCCCTGTGCTATGCAAGGATCTTGTTGTTTATCTGGTTTGTGTATAGTAGTTTGCATCTCTTAATCCCAAACTCCTAATTCATCCCTTCTCCACCCTTCTCCTTTGGTAACCATATGTCTGTGTCTGTGAGTCTGTTTCTGTTTTGTAAATAAGTGCATTTGTATCATATATTAGATTCCACATATAAGTGATATCATACTTGTCTTTCTTGAATATGTGACATCTAATATCAAAATAGTCAGGATATAAATATTGATGAGAAGTTTTACTTTATCTCAGCAACAGCGTTATGGCTTCACAAATGAAATATTTTACCCCAGAAGTTTAATCAGGATATGACATCTATAGAATTTAGAGTAACAGTGCTGTTATCTGCAAAGTCCATTATTTGACTGGGTCTTATTACTTCAGTTTTAATATTGACATTAAGTTAAATATTGGTTTTGTTACTTGAGATTTCCTTTTCTTTTTCCTTTTTTGAGAACAGATACAAGTGTGTTACTAATGAGACTTTGAGAGATTAGGGTAAAATAGACATTCTCATTGAATTATTAATGTGCCAAATTGTAGAGTTCTATCTTTTGCTTGAATTCCTACATTTCATTTTAGAGTGCAGTCTCTACAGCAATGGAGGCTTCAGAAACCCTTGTGGATTCTTTTGTCTTAATTTAAATCAAGGTTTTCCTACTTCCCTGCCTCCCACTGAGTATAAGCCCTTCCTGTACTTTTCTGGGTAACCAGTTCTGATCACAGCTGTAAAATTCATCTGACTTCTCCGTGTAGTCCTTCTTGCCTCATCCCTGTCTCAGCCCTTGAACTTGAATTTGTCCCACTTCCCTCCGTTCTGAGCCAGCAGTGTGCTGTTTCATTGTGTAATTGTTTATATACTTCTGATGTGTTCTCATGCACGTATTTATTCTGTCTCCTTTAGGATCAGAAGCTCCCAAAGAAATAAAGCGCATCTTCTCTTTCCGTAGTAATCCTCAAAGCTCTTGATGGCGTGCTGTGCCCACACACAGAAGGTTATCGGTAAACATGATGCAGTGGATCGGATTGGAGCCTCCTTATCCCCCTACATTTGCCTTCGGGGGTCTCCTGCAGAGCTCTGTCTAAAGTAGTTGAGGCTTGGGATTTGTGTTCTCATTATGCTAATAGTTATGACTTCCTTTATTTTTGAAAAACCAGTTGTTGGGTTCCAAGTTAAACATGCTATTCTCTACACCTGGCAGTTCTTCACAAGAAGCTGCCTTCTCCATCTTCTGTTCTCCTAGGCCATCCTACCCCCTCCTATCCCAAAAGTAGGTGAAGGATAAGAGGAAGTTGCAGTATTTACTCTGAGATGGAAAGCCTTGAGCCCTGGGGCTGCCTCTAGACCAATGTTTCTATAGGTTTTGCTAGAGACCTGTCGGAAGCCAAGTTTGTACCTAAAAAACAAGTTCATCTGTAATTTCCATTGCTTGTAACACTCTACTGTGTTTTTTTGTTATTTGGAAACTTCTGAGCAGAGTAGCAGGCCCTTGTCAGCACTAATCCTTTTCCTCTCTCAAATGCCATATCCTCTGTCAGGCGAGTGTCTGCCGCTCAGTTCTGTCTCATCACAACAAAGATGTGGAGTGCCGGACTTTAAAGCCTTCGGCGAGTCACAGCTCCCGGGTCTCGGCCAGACCGTGTTATAGCTCTTAGACAAATCAGTGTTACAGCTCCGTGTTACAGCTCTATTTTATTTAGAAAATAGCAGGAAAATCCATTCTCGAGGCGTGAGGGCATGCCGACCCAAAGACGCCAAGAGAAGAGTGCCCCAGCGCGCGATGGAGAGAGAGAGAGACCCCCAGCCCTTTGGCTCCTCTTTTTTCCTCCTCCCCCTGGGCCTGCCCTATGTAAATTGGGCCAGCCAGGAGTGTTTGTTCTACCTGAGGTCCTCACTCTGGTCCTCGGACCTTCCTTTGTTCTACTTTCGCGGGCTTTTCCCTTCCTTATCTTTTAGCCACCGCCATTCTGGACTCCTGTTTTCTATTCTACCTACCTAACACTTCCATGAATGTTAGTTTCTTTTTCAGAAAATTTTATTTTCATATAACTACCAGAAATCAGTGTTAGGCTTTCAGCTGTGAATTTATTTCAAAGAATTTGTTATAGCAAAAGAGGTACCATTCTTTTGAGTAGTTGAGATTTTTCTGTTTACAGAGAAGAATTCCTAGGAAATGTGTGCTTAGCTGAAAGTATTAAAACACTTTTTCTTCAATGTTCATTTTTCTTCCTGTGTTTATACAGAGAAGATTAAAGGCTAAATAAAGATCATGGTTAAAGGCTCTGATCATGCTTTGGTCATTTGAGGCGAGTTCCTTTACATCCATGGACTGCTGTTTTCTCTTGTATAAAATGATGACTAGTGTCAACTGAGAAAAAAATGCACAGCCTAAAAATTGAGAATTATGTTTTATTTGGACTTGCTGAGGACTTAAGCGGGGGAGACAACCTCTCACATAGCTCTGAGGGACTTCTCTGAGGAAGTAAGGGAGCAGCCAGGATATAGAGGAGCTTTGGCAAAAGAAAAAGGAAAAAAAAGGTACAGTCGTCAGATCAGAACATCAAAAAATTACTGTTAACTAACCAAAAATAACCTTCTCAAGTTAATGAATTTAACGCTTTTCTGTGTATGGGAAGATGCCAGAGTCCGGGCTAATTGCTATCGGTCCTTTGATATGCCCCTTAACTATCTAGGGCCAGTATCCCGTTTTCTCCACCCCGAATCCTCTCAGGGTGCACCGTGGGGTAGCTGCATTGACTGACGGCTTGATGGCTGCAACATCCTTCGCTTACTGATACAGCAGGCAACATTCTTCCTCTACAGTAGAGTGACAGATGAAACAGATATTCTTAAAAGCACCTTTCGAATCTAAAATATTATGATTCTTCCACTGAATTGCTATCTTCTCAACACCAGATAAGACTCAGTATTAGTGTTGCTGAAAATATCTAAATATATTTGGGGATGTTCTCAATTTAAAAATAAAAAAAAGAGGAAGAGCCATATTAAAAAAAAAAGGATTTTGAGCCAATGTTCAAAACTTTAGTCAGGGTGACTTTCATGTCCTAATTGAAGTAAGTGGAACATTCATTAATGGGAAACTTAGGTAATCCCTCTTTTATCAAGATTAATCACTTATTTTTAAGTGAGTCATTGTGAATCAACATAGCCCATTTGATTCTTCCTAGTTATGAGGTTCTTTTGGTGACTGTCTTAGCCTGCATTAATTAGGAGAGAATAAAGTGCATAGATCTCCTCTTCACAGCGAAGCCAGGTATAATATAATAACAAAAGCAAATTTTGGACTGGATTGTGATTTCCTCTATCAACTGAAAATCATGCACAATGTAAAAGCTGAGAATTATGTTTTATTTGGAGGACATATTAAGGACTTAAACCCAGAAGACAGCCTCTGAGATAGTTCTGAGTAGTCAGGATATATAAGAGTTTTGCAACAACAACAACAAAAAACACCCCCCCCCAAAAAAAAAAAAACAACAGTAGTTGGAACATCACAGGATTCCTGTTAATTAAAGAAACACCAAACATCTCAAGTTAATGAATTTAGCACTTTTCTTTGTATGGGAAAATGCAAGAATCTAGGTTCATTGAAATCATTCCTTTGACATGATTCCTTTGGCTCCTTAAATACCGGGAGCCAGTATTCTTTGGTGTCCGTCCTGAAACCTCTGAGAGCACACTATTTGGGAGTGGGAGGTTATGGCTGCATGGCTAACGGCTTGATGGCTGCAGCATCCTTTGTTTACTGACTGAGCAGGTGGCATTCTTCTTTCACACTATGCAAGTTGTTGCATTCAAGGAGATACAAACTGCCATCCAGCCTCTTTTCTTAAGCTCTGTGGACTCTCAGTAGCCTGTCCTTTAGACATTCTGATAGGTGTCTTAATAGAAGGTTTTATGCCAGGCTGATGTGGCAGTGTTTTTGAGGCAGGGTTATTTCCCTTTCTAGTCAGAATTAGGTGTATGTTCTGCTTAACGTCACAAGATACAAGACCCAGTTGAAGCCACAGGTAGAGGACACCATTTAGATTCCTATATATCCTGGGTTCTTCAGTAGTAAGGGTACAGTTTTTGAATCAGTTTCTTGAGTTCTGCTCAGTTCACCTATGAGAATCAATTTCTTGGTCTGCTGTGTGAATTAACAAATCTTTTGAGTTACAGCTCAAGAGAGCAATAATTGATGCTCTTATGAGTAACTGTGTTTGGAGTGTGGACTGTTTTAAGATTCTTTAGATGCCAAAGGATGCCCCTAAGATGAAAGATAAAACTGTCTGTCAGTCTCTCTCTCCCCCACCCCACTGGACTACTTCTGCTGAAATACTTTGATATATTAGTTCAGACTGTTTAACAACATAATAAAACTTTCTAGTAGGTTGTTTCTGTTTGGGTACAAAGGTGTACCAGTTTTATGTAACTTTCTCAAAATAGCCCATGAATATATAAATATGTATTTGTAGATAAATCCCCCCTCTTTTACATAAATAAGAACATGCTATAAATATTGTATGTACCTGGGGGTTTTTGTAACATATAAATTCTCCTCAATATCTTTTTAAACCAGCATATATAACACAGGTCTCCTTTTTCAATATGTTTATTGTGTGAATATGTTTGTATAATTTATAAATTAATCTATATAGTTTATAATTTATAAATTAATCTATATTTATCATTTAAAAAGCAATTCATGTTGGTTCAGTCAGTTCAGTGACTCAATCGTGTCCAACTCTTTGAGACCCCGTGAACCGCAGCATGCGGACATGATGCCTCCCTGTCCATCACCAACTCCTGGAGTCCACACAAACCCATGTCCATTGAGTCGGTGATACCATCCAACCATCTCATCCTCTGTCGTCCCCTTTTCCTCCTGCCCTCAATCTTGCCCAGCATCAGGGTCTTTTCAAATGAGTCAGCTCTTTGCATCAGGTGGCCAAAGTATTGGAGTTTCAGCTTCAAAATCAGTCCTTTTGATGAATACCCAGGACTGATCTCCTTTAGGATGAACTGGTTGGATCTCCTTGCAGTCTAAGGGACTCTCAAGAGTCTCCTCCAACACCGCAGTTCAAAAGCATCAATCTTCAGTGCTCAGCTTTCTTTATAGTCCAACTCTCACATCCATACATGACTAGACGGACCTTTGTTGACAAAGTAATGTCTCCGCTTTTTAACATGCTATCTAGGTTGCTCATAACTTTACTTCCAAGGAGTAAGTATCTTTTAATTTCATGGCTGCAATCACCATCTGCAGTGATTTTGGAGCCCAGAAAAATAAAGTCAGCCACTGTTTCTACTGTTTCCCCATCTATTTGCCATGAAGTGACGGGACCGGATGTTGGTTACATGTCCAACATTTTATATTTTTCACTAGTCTCTGAGTGATTGTAATCATCTGAGTACTCCCAGTTTGAAAATATTAGGTCTAAGTGAAACTGATCAATTCAGCTTTTTGTGAGACCATAGATTGGCAAACTTTTGTTAAAATAAAGAGCCACATTAATAAATACTTTAGGTTTCGGGGGGCCAGAACATTTCTGTCACAACCACTCAAATCTGTTCTCATAGTACAAAAGTAGCCCATGGCAATGTATAAACTAATGAGCATGGCTGTACAATAAAACCTTGTTTCAGAACCAGACTAGGGGCTTGGTTTGGCCTGAGGGCTAGAGTTACTGGGCCTGCAACTAGACCAACATCTGGAAGTGACCAACTTGTGGATGAGTTTCCATAAAACCTCAAGCTCCTTAAAGGCAAGTATTCTATCTTGCCATCTCCAGTTCTCCCTAGTGCCTAGATGAATAGTGAACAAATGTTTTTTAAATTAAAGAATGAATTTGCAGAAGAGGCATAGAATCAACCCATTTTATTATTTTTTTTTTTTTACCATTTACTGTCTCTGAACATAAACCTGTTGTTTTTAGTTGAAGATATCACAGTCTCTGATTGTTGCTCACATGTATAGCTAAGGGGTTGTATAGGTTTTAAAAATGAGCTCTTTACTAATCATAACAAAACAATTTCATCAAGAAATAGAAAAGAATCTGACAAAGCTGAGGTGCCTACTTCATGCTGTAAGTTCCTGCTGTCTTGACTGATATTCTGTTATAAAACTTTCCTGGATACTATGTTTGTGTTGGACTTCCCAGGTGAGTCAGCAGGTAAAGAGCTCACCTGCCGGTACAGGTGACGTGGGTTCATTTCCTGGGTTGAGAAGCTCCCCTGGAGGAGGAAATGGCAACCCACTCCGGTATTCTTTCTGGGAAATCCCATTGGCAAAGGGGCCTGGCGGGCTACATCCCATAGTGTCACAAAGAGTCAGACACGACTGCACCACTGAGCACAGCGCAGCGACCAAGCTTCTGTTACTGGTTTCATTCAAAGTTTCTCATTATGATTGACCCAATTTGTTTTCTGTTGTCTATAACGAAAAACAATTGAACATCACTGATATGCATACTCTAAAGATGAGAAAACTACTCTGTAATGTTTAAGAGCCAGTATTTTTATCAACTGTGTATATGTACATGTTTAAGGAGAGAGAGCTTGAAAAAGGACCTGTATCTCACTATGAAACAATTTTATACTCTTCCATTCCTACCCCTGCTCGATAGTATTGACAATATCTATATAAATGTGAATCGTGTCTTATAAGCAAATGTGCATTCTAGAATTCATTTCTTCCTAAACCGTGAAGCTCTGTCTATAAATAAGTTGAACTCCCTGAAACCTCTGTGAACCGCATTGCTGGGAAAACGTAGGTCAGGGAGATTATGTTCACCTTCTGAACTAAAGAGATATTTCTAGGCCTTATAGCTTATAACTTGAGCCCAGAATGTCAGGCTTCCATTACTTTCGCCCTTTGGTCTGGTCACATTGTTTCTGATATCCTAGATTTTAATTATTCAAATTCCCAGTCTTGCTCAAGCAGGTTGGCCTGTGCCAGGTTACTTAGCTTTAAAGCTTAGGGGCTGGAAGGATTGCCATTGGCCCCTGTATCCAGCCCAGTTCCCTCCTTATCTGAAACAGCAAAACCAACTGGGGCAAAAATAACAATGAAATCCTCATGGCCACACCTTCTCAGGAGAAGCTTCAGGTGAAAGAACAGAAATGAACTTTTCTAAAGGGGTTAGCTTGGGTGAAGAACATTATCCATAACCAGATAAATGGAACCTGGAGACTTAACCTGGCTAGACTTCAAGTCACTGTAGTCTTTGGGGATGTCAGGATCTGTAGGTCATTTCTGCAAGTTTAAAAACATCAAATAACATTGGAAAGGTGCCAGAGGTCAGGGGCAGGTCTATAGGTGGCTCAAGCAAACGTATCAGGCTTAATCTCCAGAATTATCCCACGAGATTGGCAGTTCTGTTTTCTTCACTGTGCCACTTATCCAGCTTCTTGCAGCTAGGACCTATACTGTCGTCGCTGTTGTCGCTTAGTTGCAGAGTCGTGACTTACTCCTTTGCAATACAGATCATCTAACTCCAGAGCACCGACTTTTGTGCTAGAATTCACTGTTTAGAACTGTGGATCCCGCCAAGGATTCCTGTGCTAAACATTATCCTATCAAACTGTTGGGAAGAATAAATACCATAATGTATGTGGAGTGCTCTGTATACCTCCTGGCACAAAGTTAAGCACTGGATAAAATGTAGCTATAAATACTAGTAACTCAGATAGACTCTGCACAAATCAGCAGGAAAAGCCTTCTTAATTTTATTTAAGTGTTAAAAATCATCTAATTAGTATCGTTATTAACAAAAAAAAAACAAAATACATGACAAGATATATATCATAGTCTGGGAAAAACTGTCTTGGTTTCTTTTTTGAAGAATTGAATGCAGTGAGAAACAGCTTTCAATGATTGAAAAGTGAGAAGTGTAGGGAATAAGAGACTCTTTTCTGTGTTTACATTTGAGGCCTGCCTTTTTTTTTTTTTTGAGGCCTACCTTCTTTCTTTCAACTTGATCTTCTTAACTGCCTCCTGGCTGGGTCTGTGTCTTCTTCAGTTTAAAGAAAGTGGCAAGACAAGTCCTGGAATATTTTGTTTGTATGTACTTGACATGACAAACGACAGTCTCTTACCTAAGAGGCCCCAGATAAGAGTTTGGTTATTAAGGCAGGGAAGGACCAGTGGGAGCAATTGTTTCTGATCTCTCTTATCAAGCCCAGAACAATCTTTCATTTGCTATATTCATGCCACAAGAGCTAAGTCAATATTAAATTCCAAAAAAAGGAAAGAAAAATCCCCCACCGAAACAGCTGTATTCAAAACACAGCCAGTTTACTCCAGTGAATTGCTAGAAATGGAAAAGTTTCCATTTCCTTTTGTGTTTATCCTTGATAGTTGTCTTATAAAAACTGCCTTTTGTAAATAAGGGAAGCGTGCTTTTAAACAGCTTTGACTAATATGTGTAGTTGGAGTATTAAGTTCTACAGAGCTTTAGAAAATTAAAACAAATCTGATAGAAAGACATACATCTTTCAAAGAAAATATTTTTTGAGTATTCTGGCTCTACAGTGCAATTTTCTCCATCCTACCTGTAAATTGCATTGTGTTACTTTTATGTCTACATGGCCACTTAGTCTAAAACCTGAGAGATGTCATTTAAGCTCAGAGTTGGATCCCACTGAAAACTTGTTTATGTACTACACTGTCTTTGTTTGTGTTCTACACTGTCTTCATGTAAATGTTCATTGTGGATGCATACTGCAATGGGGAAAAATTAGTTTCTTGAACACCAGAAAATACCCACCTGGTGATCTCACTGGGTTGTGAAAAACCACCCAATGGATTGGGTTTGTTGCAAACAACCGAATGGATTGGTGAATTCTTTGAGAGGAGGAACTAACCTGTGTTCTCTCCAGATCTTATTCAGTTCCAAGAACAGTGTTTAGAATTCTTGAAGTTCTCAGTCAATACTGAAAAACTAAAAAAGAATCCACAAAATTCTTATGACCAAATTAACTGGGTCTGCCCTGATGCAGAATTCTGTCCATGGCAGAAATATTTGGTGATTAGGGAAATGGAGTGACTACTGCAGACAGCCAGAATCCCATTAAGCATGGCACATTAATTACAAAAATGAAAATTGGTGCTTAAAAGAATAAGTTTTGTGAAGTATCCATATTTAATATCAGGGAGTGGCCTAAGCCTTGGGGAGATGAGAATCCTGTGCTTTCCGATTAATAAAGCTGGGCTTTCATTTTGTTTTCTTGTTTGTATTGTAAAATAAGACTTGCTGACTTGTTGCTTACATACTGTTGTGTGAGTTTAACTGAATAAAGGTAGAATCCCAGATATATTACATAGTGTTGACAATGAATGCTCACTCTGATGGGAAATTTGTCCATGTCGGGGGTATCTCCTTCACACTCTTTGAAGTATTTTTCTTCATTCAGCTTTTCCTAGCTAATGTTCAAGTGTTAAATTTCTTAACTCTGTAATATAGCTTCTCTCTGTGTTTCTGTCTCTCTGCCCCTCCCCAGCTTGGCCTCAGGGACTGAAGTTTTCTCAGCTCCCTCGGGCCCTTTTGCAGTAGCAGGCAAATACTAGATGCTGAATCAATGTTTAATGAATTTCTCTTGAATGGATGTATCAAACATTGCTTCAGGCCATTCATGCAAACATTGAAGAGGACAGACAGACCTCTGCTGACCTCCTCTAGCAACCTCTCTCTAGTAGACCTCAACACTTCAATCTGTACTCTTTGGTTACAGTTGTTCAACCAGTTACTAATCTAACTAATTGTAACCAGTTGAACAACTGAACCCAAAGGGTGCAAAGTGAAAACATTTCATTGAGAAGTCGGCTCTGGACAAAGGAAGCACCGCCAGACCCCCCCTTCAGTATGGGAAGGGAAAATTTCTTCTCAAGTAGAAGCTCCAAGGTGCCTCTTTGAATTCTCATTAGTTTGTAATGCTGTGTAAGTGTGCGTGTAACGTCTGTTCTTTGGAGGAGGCTTATTTGAAGTGTAAGGCGCTACCTCCATAGAGGGTGATACTAACCATGTGTTAAATAACTGTTGTCTGAAGATAACTGAGGATATGAACAATAAAAAGGTTTTTTTTTAATGAGACATGTTTCTTTTATTGATAGTCATCCATCAAGGTTGAAGTGAGATATACAATGTGAGATATAATATCTGGTGTGAAATAAACAATCAGTTGTGGTTGATATAGGGAGTGTATCAATGTGCTCAAGATCGAGAAGCTTTTAAATCATTATTCTAACACTTGTTTAGAGAATAAATTTATTCTTTATTTTTTTAAATACATTTATTTCTCTTGATATTGTACCATATTCCCAAAACATTATGGTAAAGCTGTTGCTCATTGTTTCAGAATGTTTTTTCTCTCAGGACCCAGGAAACATTTCTACCTGATGCTTCAGTATCAAGAACAGCCTCATGTTGTCTGAGTAACTTCAAACTGGAAAAGATGATGTTCCTTTTTCATACTGGCTGCTAAGAAGCTCACTTTTCACCTGTGATACCTATGGAATGCATTCTGAACAATAACTGTGTTTTCTTATTTTTCCTTGGCACCATCAAATCTTTTTTTTTTTAAGGCAGACTATAATTAATAAATGCATAGCAAACCAAAACCTGTTTCTATATAAGATTACTATTGATATATGAATTCATCTAGCTTCCAACCTTATTCTCTTCTTGTCATATTTCTATTGACTAGTGTGACTTAGCAGCAGCAGCAGCAGTGCGCTCTTGCTCTGTGGAGAATTTTGCCATGACCCCCATGCCAAGACCACGCCTAACCTGTCTTTATGCTCCTCTCTGCCTTCAGACCTCTATATCCACCTGTGAGTGCTCTTTTTCCCATGGGGCCTCAAACCTGAATGCAAAGCTGTCCAGTAGTT
Source organism: Redunca redunca (assembly GCA_006410935.1). NCBI lineage: Eukaryota > Metazoa > Chordata > Mammalia > Artiodactyla > Bovidae > Redunca > Redunca redunca. Next base: position 335,052 of record SJYQ01094372.1, read on the forward strand.
GAACAGTTTTTCATGAAAAATCCAAGAACTGGTAGCATGGGTGAATTTGACAATTTTGCTAAAACCTTGAAGTGCTGTGAGGAAGATCCGCATTGACTGTGCTCCATGCAGCCTTCTGTTGTCTTGCTGGTCTCATCTCGTCACCTAGGCATTCCTCTTGGCCTCTTAACTTTCCAAATCAGCACTTCTACTCTGACTGTGAGACCTGCCCTAATTGTGAAACTCCCTGGGACTGTGTTAGAGGGCTCCATCCCCTACCGCATCTCTGAATTCTGAGGAATGACATTTTCTCTGCCTTACATTTGCTTTTCAGTAATGATTGTTCTTGATAAAGATATTCACTCCATCAATCACTCATTCACTCACTTAACAGACCTCTTAAGTGTATCTACTATGTTCAAGATACGGGAGATAGTAGTATAAATAAATAATCTGAATGAAACTCATCCCCCTAAAAGTTCAAATTGAAGAAGCTCGAATCAGGAAGTCAGAGAGTAGAGATTTAGATAGATTAGAAGGAAAATTTGTGGTGATTACCATTATTAGCATATATATGGGAGTGAGTCTCATCTGGAATGGAAAGGTGTGATTTCAGGTGAGTTCTAAGGAATGAGTGTGCAGTTGGGGGAGGAGAAGGTGGAGCTTCTAGAAGGAGGGAACTAGCAGAAGCAGAGATGTTGAGGCAAGGAATCACATGATATGTGTGACAAAGGATCATTGACAAGATCTGAAGCTGGAAATAAACAAGGAGTGATTTCTGGGGCCCTGTGTGCCAGGTTGAGGACTTTGAGTTTGTCCTGGAACCATGAAGTATTCCAGGTACTGGTGGGGCAAGGTCAGATCCCGGAGGGTGAATGGAGCAAAAATCAAGGACAAAACTGGAAGCCAGGAGTGTTAAAGGTGGCTGCTATGATTTGGGCAAACATCACAAGGGCATAAGCTAGGTTATTAGTTCTAGAGATGGAGGGAAGGACATTAACTCCATGAATGTTTAGTAGATATAGTTGTCATGTTGTATGAGTTTACTTGGGAGGAGGGGACTAGCTATTTAATAAGTAGTTATATCAGTGGTGGAATGGTGATTTTCTCGGTTCTTGCCCTATTCAGGGAAAGAATTCAGTCGAGAGACATAGAGCAGTTTTAAGTAGCAAGAGTTTTATTAAGCAAAAGCAAAAGCACACTCTTCAGAAAGAATGAGAGATGAGAGTGGACTGTCTGGAAATCAGAAGCAGCCCACAGTGGGGTGGGATAGGGTGGGTTCTTTTTAGAGTGGTCCCTCCCTGGGTTCTGCATCTTTTGACTGACAAGTTGATTGACAGTTCTAGTGCACAGGTGCTTACCCCTAAGCATCCAAGAAAAACCCACAGTGTTGAAGGTGACAAAACCCACAATGCTAATTTATTACAAATGTGGCATAATAAACCCTGGGTTACTTTGTGTCACCTTTTAGGTTTTGATGCACCTGTACCATTCTGTGCTGGTGGCTTTTATCTTGCTTGGTCCTGATATGGCTGGAAACCTAGAGGTGGTCCTTGGCCACAACAGAGAGAATCTCTGGGTTGTATTCTGGTCACCAGTGTCCAGGTGGAAAGGGAAAGATGATCCATCCTGCTTGGATGGGGTCGAGACCTGCTCATGTCTGACTGCCTACCTACAAGTTATTGGTCATTGATAAATAAGATGTAGAAGAGGGTGTTTTGGGGCAGGTGGAGTGAGTTTTGGATATAGTAAAGGGATCGAAGTTCTATAGAACAGGAAGATGGGGAAATCTAGGAGGTAAATAAGTATAAATATATTATCCAAGCAACTCGTGTATATATTTATATTAAAACATGAATAAATTTATTCTCCTTCTTTGTCTATTTATAGGGTATTTTATGTAAATATAGCTGTGATATCCTTTATTTTTTTTCTCCCGTATAATTTTTGGAATGCAGTAATGTGAGTCATGAAGAGATAACCATTTCTATTTAATCTCTGCAAAGTTACATTCTTATCCTCTTTTGATTCATAATAAAATGCCTAAGTTGATTTTCTTCTAACCTGAGAGGTATGATTTATAGATGGAGAATAAAAATGTCAAAGATATAATTGCCCAAACTTGGGATGTTGATAAAATGATACAGTATAACACAGTGATTTTCTGATTAGCTGACTACTGAGAAGTTATGGTAATTGTGTTTACAATTAATAGATGACTTCTCTTTAGGCCAGAACCAATAAAAATTGTAATTCTTAATTACTACAGTTTTGAATGGTTTTGTTCTCCTTTCTGGTAGTTTTCTAGATAGTCTCGGTTGGCAACTGGAAACAGCTCAGTAATGGTTGTGCAGCTTCCTCATGCAGGATATTGAAATTTGTAACCAGGGATCCCTGTAGAGCTACTGTTGTAACTTTAGCCCACTATTAGATTAACTCTATGTACATAAGCTCAAGAGGTCCAGTCTGGGACCGTCTGATCAATACTCTATAGATTCTGTGCAGAAGTAGTTAAGATTTCCTCTGAAGCTGGACTGTTGAAATTGGACCTAAGCAGTAGACAGTGATTTAAATAAGGGTTATACTAACACTTATTTGGCATCAGTCTAGTCTTGGGAAGAGTTTGAAAAGATAAATTGCCTTTTGCCTCAGATGTGAAGGGACAGAGACGATAAATATCCCTTGTTCGCTATTAGATTCTTAAGTGTTTATGAGGAAAGTGGTATAAGTCAGTCCATAGACCAGGCTGCACTGAACTTTGATCACCAAATCATCCTCCCCATCTTTATGTTTACAGTCATCACAACCCCCATCACCACCATCATCGTCATCACATTGTCATCATCACAGATAATTCTACCTCTTAGTTGCTTAGGTTTGCCTGTGTTTAAATCAGGCATTCTGAGTCCAAAGCTCATGTTCTTAATTTCTACTCTAAACCTCTTTTCTCATAGCCCAGAGACTCTGATTGGTGTTGGGGGCAGAGGGGGGTAGGGAATAATTCTGTGCATTTAAAATGGGTTTGACATCTAGTAAGTCCTGTTTCTATTGGGATTCTTTTACATAATTTTAGAAAGTGATGTGAGAAGTCTTAACCTTTTGAATTTAAAAAAATTTTTGAGATGCTTATAACCAACAGCCATTCAAGCTGTAATTTATTGTCTCATTTAGTCTATTAAATTGTAACAGGTATTCCTGATTTTTACTATTCCCTTCTTCCTTAAAAGATGATCTGTTAATCTAGCATGTCTCCTTCTGTCTGTTCCATGAAACTAAATTTCGTGCTTACCTGTGAGAGTCATACGTTTCCCTAGCTCTCAGTAGAAGTGAATGGGTTTAAGAAATTCTTCTTCCAGATCTCAAATGGTAAAAAGCCACTGACATTGAAAGCTCTTGTGTTCTGCCTTCTCTGATGCAGGATGGGGTAATGGAGAGGTACAAAGTGTACCACATACCCATCAAGCTAATTGCCCACTTTGAGGCCTCTCTCAGGCCCAAGTGCCAAGTGAAATCTCTGCTGTTAGGGAAATTTTGCAACTGACACAGAGATTGGGTTCATTAGACTTATCTAAATCTGTGATGAGCTGGTGATAATCTCTGCTAATGAAGGTGATTCTTTGAATCAAATGCTTGTTGATGTGAGTCTTGTGAAGTAGAATATTGACTGATGCTGCATCCCTGTCACAGGAGCTGCATATGTGATTATGTGTGCGCACACTCAGTCATGTCTGACTCTTTTGTGACCCCTTGAACTGCAGCCCGCCAGGCTCCTCTGTCCATGGGATTTTCCAGGCAGGAATACTAGAATGAGTTGCCATTTCTTCCTCCAGGAAATCTTCCTGATCCAGGGATTGAACCTGAGTTTCCTATGTCTCCTGCATTTCAGGCAAATTCTTTAATGCTGAGCCATCAGGGAAGCAGTCATATGTATAATTATGGTTTTACTGTAAATAGATTTGGTTTTGGACTCTAAAGCACAGCCCATTATTTCAGGTACTTGCTATCTCCCAACCTCAAAGAAAAAAAGACCAATAAATTGAAAATATCTTTAAGCACCATATGTGGGCTAGCATTCTTATGATTAGTGTCAACACATTTTGAAACAGCAAATCAGTTTGCAGGTAAGGTTCCTTGAGATAGTATTTGACTGTGGTTCCTTGGTATACATTTGAATGTGTGCTTAGTCACTCAGTTGTGTCTGACTCTATGCGACCACAGGCACTGCAGCCCGCCAGGCTCCTCTATCCATGGGGTTCTCCAGGCGAGAATGCTCAAGTGAGTGGCCATGTCCTCCTCCAGGAGATCTTCCCAACCCAGGGATCTAACCCAGGTCTCCCGCATGGCAGGCAGATCCTTTACCATCTGAGCCACCAGGGAAACCCACGTTTGAATGTACCCACAGTACGTTTGGAGTTTAATTCTTCCTATCTCTCTCCTACTTGACGCTTCTTGTTGGTAAAGGTTTTAAAGGGCCCAGTGGGAGGTCATACCACAAGTTAACATTTCATATATCCATACGATGCAGAAAGTCAGGGCCAAGGCCATGTGATCTGTAAAAGCTGATAGGGCTATTCCTCCCACCCCCACCCCCTTGCAGTACATACCCTGATACACCTTAGGCAGACACTCTGAAAATTGTGGTAGGTTTCCTCAGGTCCCGTAGAGGATGCTGTTCTTTCTCCTTCCCTTCCCTAGCATCCTGCTGCTCCTTTCCAATCCCTTGGCCAAAGGCCTTCAAGAAAAATAGGGAACTTCTTCTTTTGGGCTCCAGTTCTTTCTGTAACAGTTTTGTAGCATTAGCATAATACTTGACATTTTAGATTTGATTTATCCTGGAGAAGGAAATGGCTACCCACTTCAGTAGTCTGGCCTGGAGAATTCCATGGACTGTATAGTCTATGGGGTCACAAAGAGTTGGACACAATTGAGCAACTTTCAGTTCACTCTCTGTTTATGGATCTGAATCCTCACTAGACTGAGCTCCACAAGAGAAGTGCTGTTTGCAGCACTGAAATGGGTGTCTAAAGGCCTCAATTTAAAAAAAAATAAATAAATAAGAACAGGAAAATTTGCTGTGGTAAGCGGGACCAAGGGTTAGATCCCACGGGGACAGTTCAGCTGGGTTAGTCATTGGGCATTTTGGCCCAGATCAACCTGCCCTACCTCAAACAGTAGTGAAATCTGAGCACCTACCTAGGCTGTGGATTTTCAGTAAATGTATAATCCCAGCTCATCATAATAGCAGAGATCTTGGTAACAGGTTGCTGACACCTGACATGGGAAAATCTTGGACAGATCTGGATTTGAATCCTGTCTTGCAACCTATGTGACCTTGAGTAATATTTTACCTCCCTGAGCTTTATTTTTTTCATGTGTTAAATGAGGATAATGGAATCTTACAGGTTGTTGTGAATTTTAAAGGAGATGGTATGTTCTCTGTGCACATGGTGCAGGAATATAATAATACTTGATGAACATTCATTGAATGAATAAACAGTACCTGGAATGTAGAGAGTCCCTACTTCTCCACCTCCACCCCACATATTTGCCCTTCAGTTTTCAGATTTGCCTTGCTAACACCCCAGAGATGATTAAGTCCCCTTGTTACCCCTCTCTTGATTTTCTGTATACTTCCTTTATAGCACTTAACACAATGATAATTACATAACTTTTTGTTTAATGGGTGTCTCTTTTTTAATGTATTTATTTTCTCCATGGAACTTGTGTTTTTATTGAAGTATAGTTGATGTACAATGTTATAAAAGTTACAGGGGTATGATAAAATGATTCACATTTGTTAAAGGTTATGGTCCATTCATGGGGCTTCCCTGGTGGTTCAGACTGTAGTCTGCCTGCAGTGTGGGAGACCTGAGTTTGATCCCTGGGTTGGGAAGATCCCCTGGAAGAGATCATGGCAACCCACTCCAGTATTCTTGCCTGGAGAATCCCATGGACAGAGAGGAGCCTGGCAGGCTGCAGTCCATGGGGTTGCAAAGAGTTGGACACAGCTGAACAAGTAATACACACACACATACTCCATTCATAGTTGTTATAAGGTATTGGCTATATTTCCTCCTGTTGCACAATATATCCTTGTAGCTTATTTTATACATAGTAGTTTATACGTCTTAATTCCCTACTACTGTTGTGCCCCTCCTCCATCCCTCCTCCTACTGGTATCCAAGAGTTTGTTCTCTATATCCATGAGTCTGTTTCTTGTTTGTAATATTCACTGCTGCTGCTGCTGCTGATGCTAAGTCGCTTCAGTCGTTTCCGACTCTGTGTGACCCCATAGACGGCAGCCGACCAGGCTCCCCCATCTGTGGGATTCTCCAGGCAAGAACACTGGAGTGGGTTGTCACTTCCTTCTCCAGTGCTTGAAAGTGAAAAGTGAAAGTGAAGTCGCTCAGTCGTCTCCAACTCTTAGCGACCCCATGGACTGCAGCCTCCCAGGCTCCTCCATCCATGGGATTTGCCAGGCAAGAGTACTGGAGTGGGGTGCCATCACCTTCTCCCGTAATATTCACTAGTTTGTTGTATTTTTTGTATTCCACATATAAGTGATATCATATAGTATTTGTATTTCTCTGTGTGACTTATTTCATTAGCATAATATGTCCAAATCCATTCATGTTGTTGCAAATGGCAAAATTTCATTTTCATTTATGCTGACTACCCAGTGTGTGTGTATATATATATATACACACATATATATCACATATTTTTTATTCATTCAACTCTTGATGGTGGATATATCCTTTTGAAAAATATGAGCCAATAAATTCAAGGACTGTCTGTTTTATTAACTGATTTATCTCCAATACCTACTGCATATATGGCTCAGAATAAATAACTATGGCCTATACCTTCAATTCACCACAAATTACCTCCAACTCAGGCAAGCTTTCTCGGTCAACACCCTCAGCTCTGAGATTAACAAAATGACTCTAATTCTATACCCAAACCCATTATCTTGGTAGCATTTGCCACCCTCAAAAAAACTCTTTCATGAATTTCTTTATCAGATTAGATGTTTTTATGTTTGCTTATTAATGATTGTAACTATTGATTAAATCACTGCTTTGTTCTGATCTCTTAATTCTCATTTATTTAACTCATTCTATTAGCTGTTCCTGGAGGAGGGCAAGATGACCCACTCCAGGATTCTTGCCTGAAGAATCCCCTGGACAGAGGAGCCTGGCAGGCTACAGTCCATGGGGTCTCAACAAGTCTGGCATGGCTTAGCAACTAACACTTACCTGTTCATTCCTTCAGTAGATGTATGCTGGGACAGCCACTCCTCTGAGCACCGTGGAGAGATGAGTAGATGTGTGGACTGCAGTTATCTCAGTCAAGGAACTTACACAGTAACAGCTGAAGTATAGGACTATGGGACAGATACCTTAAAAAAAAACATCAAACCAAGAACTTAAGTACTTTTCTCAATTATTATTTTCTACTTCATTCTCAAGTTTTGCCGGTTTCCTGCCAAATTATTGTGCCCAAGTATAGCTCTGTAAGTCATTGCTCAGATTGACCTTTTCAGTGAGGCCGGTGAGGCCGTGTGACCACCCTGTTTGCTATTTGTTACTGCAGTGTACCCCCTACCCTACCAGGACTCTCTTCCTCTGTCCTCTGCTCAGTTTATTCCATAGCGCTCATCGCCTTCTTTGATACTGTATAGTCTTCTCATATATTATGCTACCCTAGAATGTGAGGTCCATGGGGGTCAGGATGTTTTAGTCACTGATGTATCTCTAAAACAAACACTTGATAAAGTAGTAGGCATTTGATGGATATTTGCTGAATTAATTTATTAAGTGAAGTAGGGAATAGCAGTTACTGAGCCTGAACAGATGGCCTGCCACTACCACACTCTGCTGTATAGTTTCAGATGATTTACTTCAAGCCTTTTATTTCCCAGATGAACCTATTGTGTAAGAGGCAAAACTTCCCCTCTACCCTCTTAGCGGGTCTTCCCCTGGGTCTGAGAATTAAGTTGATGAAACAGATTAATAGGAGGGAGACGTACAAATTTATTGAATATTAGTTTTATGTGACACAGGAACACCCATAAGGAAATGAAGATTAAAAACCTAAATGCTTTTATATCAGGCCAAGCTGTGGAAAAGTAAAATATATAGAGAGGCTCATGGATAAGAATTATTTTAAGAAGGTTTGTTTGTACAGAATTTTCCCAGCCTCTGTATCTTATCTCTGGTAAAGAATGTTTCTTTCTTCCTAGTATAGGAATAGCATCTTTCACATGGGAGTTTTAGCTCCTATTTTCCAGAAGAAAGTGGGAAGTAAGATTGTGCTTCTGTGCTTCTTACACCTGCTGTTTTTCAGGTGGCTTTAGTTCAAAATAACCCTTACGCCAAAGTGGCATATTTGAGGCATATTCTGCCACCTTCCATTACCTCCTGGCCTTGCTGGAAAGATGGAATGCATTTTGCATGTAAAGCCCTAAGCCCATACTAAATATGAATACTTGCTATTTGTAAAATTAATTCACTCTTCTTTGCTATGAGTGCACAAATCATACTTGATTTTCCAAATTTTAAAAATAGTAATAAGTGAAACTGTTAGTACAGAATGGTTTCCAACATAATGATTCTACACTTTGAGTTGAATGACTTTGAGAATTCAAACAATATGAATTGAAACCAGCTTAACAAGGATAAAATCAAACAGATACCAATTTGAATATGTACCTAGTCTGTAATTCATCTGAAATGACTTTAGGATACAATATGTATTATGTGAAGAGTCACTGGAGCGCAAACAAGAGTGGGATGACATTGGCCTAAATAGTTAATCTATGGGGCAGCTAAAGAAACAGTTCAGTCCTTTCAACAGAGGCATCACTGTATCTCTGAAGTGTTACAAAAAATGGCAACATTTGGTAACTTTCTTGCCCCTTGGGAGCAATTGTATAATAAGGATGCAGGATGCTTGGGACTGGTGCAAGGGGAGGACCCAGAGAGATGGTATGGGGTGGGAGGTGGGAAGGGATTCATGTTTGGGAACGCTTGTACACTCGTGGTGAATTCNGGAGCTATAATCAGTAAAAGACTCATTAGAAGAGCTGATACTTGAATGGAGCCTGCTTCTGTGTTTGTGGCTTTTTAAACACAAGAACATCATGGAGTCTGGATATTTGGGTTCTATGATAAATATGATTTAGGGGCTTGAGCTTTCCAGGATGGATTGGGAATTTGGGATTAGCAGTTGCAAACTCTTGTATATAGTGTGGATAAACAACAGGGTCCTGATGTATAGCACAAGGTAAATATTTAATTATTTAAAAGTAATTTTAAAAAGTTTATATGTATAATTGAATCACTTTGCTGTACAGCAGAAGTGAACACAACATCGTAAATCAACTGTATAGTTCAGTAAAGCCAAGGGAGAAAAACAGACTGTTACTTGATAGAGTCAGTTACCAGTCTGTGATTTGAGGTCCTAATGATCGTGGGAACGCAGAGTAATCTTTTGCCCTGCTTCTCAAAAATTACTATAGATACACGGTCCCTCCCAAGCCTTTGACTTGGATTGAAAGCAGTCTCCCTACTAATCCTGAGATCTCTGTGCTGGATCTTTTAACTCCAGACTCTGGCAGAGAGAGTCTGGACTGGTGGTGCATTCAAGTCAGAAGTCCAAAAGTTCTTTTGATGGTTTCCCACCCAGTTACAGCATATTGCTATAATCCCACACAACAGCTGAAATTTCTTTTTCTCATTTCCTTATATTCCTGTAGCATTTGATGTCTCTACCATGTAATTTACATTTAATTATAGGTTGTTTCGCATCTTTTAGTGGTTGTTTCAAGTATAAATGTCTTTCTTCCTCAGAAGATTTTTTTTTTTTTTAATTCTTTTTAGGACAAGGGCTCACTATACAGTACCAGGTAGAAACTTGGAATAAACCACAAATACCAACTTCACCTCAAATTCACTTAACCATCTTCTTAACAAAGAAGACCTGTGTGGCATATAACTCATTCTTCTAATCTGTACCTACTTTATAATAGGAATAAATACGCTGAGTTAATGGGATGTTTGTGAATGAAGTTCTCAACCTAGGAATCGAACCGGGGACTCCTGCATTGTCTGTGGATTCTTTACCAGCACCCTAGGGAAGTCCAATAAGATCATACAGTTTTTTTTAATTTAAAAAACTGCAAAATGAGGAATAGATTTGGAGATGGAAACTGGGGTTGGGCAGGGGGAATTGTGCAACAACTTAGTGCTGAAAAAATATCTGGCTTGGTCTAATGAATAAATATGACTATCCTTTGAAGTCTTCCATCCCTTCTCCACTCCCCAGTTTCAATTCAAATGCAAGCTTTTGATGTATTTGACATCTTGATGATGTCGTATTTTCATATCCACTTATCTCTTAGACCTGATTCAGTAGAACAGTGGTAGAACAGATTTGTCTATGTATCAGTCCTTTCCATAGAAGACTTCAGGCTTATTAAAGCTGAATTTTATTTAGGCCGTTTTCATTTACCTGCTCACTGATAGATGGGTTACCTACAATCTTTGACATTAAGGTGTGATAAACTAGTTTGCTAGGAAGTATAAAGAAAAATTATTTTTCAATTATTTAACAAGTTCAGTTTAGTTCATTCTCTCAGTCATGTCTGACTCTTTGGAACCCCATGAACTGCAGCATGCCAGGCCTCCCTGTCTATCACCAATTCACGGAGTTCACCCAAACTCATGTCCATTGAGTCAGTGATGCCATCCAACCATTTTATCCTCTGTTGTCCCCTGCTCCTCCTGCCTTCAGTCTTTCCCAGCATCAGGGTCTTTTCAAATGAGTCAGCTCCTCGCATCAGGTGGCCAAAGTATTGGAGTTTCAGCTTCAGCATCAGTCCTTCCAGTGAACACCCAGGACTGATCTCCTTTAGGATGGACTGGTTGGATCTCCTTGCAGTCCAAGGGACTCTCAAGAATCTCCTCCAACACCACAGTTCAAAAGCATCAATTCTTCGGCACTCAGCTTTCTTTATAGTCCAACTCTCACATCGATACATGCCTACTAGAAAAACCATAGCCTTGACTAGACACACCTTTGTTGACAAAGTAATGTCTCTGCTTTTTAAAATGCAGTCTAGGTTGGTCATAACTTTCCTCCCAAGGAATAAGCATCTTTTAATTTCCTGGCTGCAATCATCTGCAGTGATTTAGTACATCCCGTCAAATCTTGTCTTAACTTATGGACCAGTAACTGTGCTCTGGAACTCTCTCCAGAGTCTTCATTAGAATGGAATGAAATAAATTCTTTTTGTGTGTGTGTATGTGTTATTTGTATTTCTTTTATTCTCACTTGCTATGTATTGTAGTTTTCTGTGGTGTGATTACACCACAGTTAAATGATGAAATAAATTCTTAAACCACCTTTTAATTAAAGTTTCATGCCACTGAGTCCAATTATCTTTGAGGTTAAACAGTGAATCCACAATAAAAAGTCCTGTTTGTGTTGCTAAAGAGCTTCCCTGGTGACTCAGATGGTAAAGAATCTGCCTGCAATGCGGGAGACCTGGGTTTGATCCCTGGGTTGGGAAGATCCCCTGGAAGAGGGCATGGCAACCCACTCCAGTATTCTTGCCTAGGGAATCCCCATGGACAGAGAAGCCTGGCAGGGTACAGTCCACGGGGTCACAAAGGGTCTGACACGACTGAGTGACTTTCACTTCTTTCACTGTGTCACTAAAACTTGTAGATGCATGTGACATTTAAAAATATTAATTTGATTTGACCTTGAAACAAATAAACCTTCTTGAAGCATTTTTAAAATGATGATCATGTTTCTTTTGGGGGGATTAACTTTACTAACCACATCTAATATATAACACAAATCTGTAAACAATGCTAAGAAAGACAGTGTCAAACCTCCATAGGTATAAAGATTGTTCATATAAAGATATTGAAAAGAAGTGTTATCTGGTAAAGGCTGTGGATATTTGTGTGAAGCACCTCATGTTCCACGTGTTTATTTTACCATGTTGCCAGCTTATGTAAATAGGAATTTGAATTTCTACAGGAAAATTTGCTCTTGGAGTTAATTTTTTGATATAATTAAGTTTTATATATTATGAATTCTAAAATATGAGATAAATCGGTAGCTATTTCTTCATGAATTTGGGTAATTCTTACATTTGTCTTTCAGTATTCTTTCAAATACCCAATCCCCTTGTTTGGGATCCTCTCTGAGCTACTTCTGTCTTCAACATGTTGTTAATCAGAATCTCGAAGAGAGTAACCAGAAGTCTGAAGACAACTGAACTGTTAAATGGCCTTAGCTAACTGCTTCCTGAACAATTGGGCTTCCCTGATGACTCAGGTGGTAAAGAATCTGCCTGCAAAGCAAGAAACCTGGGTTCAGTCCCTCAGTTAGGAAGATCCCCTGGAGAAGGGAATGGCAACCCACTCCAATATTCATGCCTGGAGAATTCCATGGGCAGAGGAGCCTGGTGGGCTACAGTCTGTGGGACTGCAGAGGTGACGATCAGTGTTAGTCCATTAATTGGTGTTAGTCGGCTGAGCGACTAACACTTTCTTGAACAATTGAAAGATTTTGCCTTTAGAACAACATGCCATATGATGACTTGATAACTTCATTCTTTATTTTTTAATTAATATTCATTGGAGTATAGTTGCTTTACAATGTTGTGTTAGTTTCTGCTGTACAACAAAATGAATCAGCCATATATATGTGTGTGTGTGTATACATATACATGTGTATATATATACATATATATATATATGCACTTCACTAAGCCTCACTTACTTCATCCTTACAATAGGAATAGTAATAATACCTCACCTCCATTTTCTGAAGAGTAAATGATAAAATGTGCATAAAGTGTATTACACTGGGCTTGGCAGGTAAGAAAACACTCAGTGGATTTTATTTGCTACCGCTATTAAATCATAGTGCTTGGCTACTTGGTTGTTACAATCTTTCTCAACACTTATTGAGCATCCACCTATGAAGTGTACTCAGAATAAACTTGGACAGTCAGAAAGATACCACCATCTGGCCTGTTGTGTTATAAACAAAAACCCTAAAACTGGATCTGGCAGTGGTGAGGGGAACAGATGCTATGAATGCCTTCTAGAATTTGTTTTTCACTGTATGTTTAAGCTGTGATGAATGTCACTAATGTCATCTCTCCTTTTATTTTAGGTAAGTACATCACCATTTTTGAAGCTCTGTGCAGATGGGTAAGTCTTGCTGTTAGAGCTTTTCGTGTTGATTTGCATACTTGGAGAACCTGGAGCAGACAATGTGCTTATCACGGTCAGACAAATGCTTTTGTTTTATTCAAGCAGAAATCTGGAAAGATAACAGCATTTCCCACACACATTCCATCTCTGTTTCAAATCTTTGGCAGAAAAAAAATGCATTCATTATTTTAAATTGGATAACATGTTATGTTTAATCCAAATAACTGAAGATTGAGTTTTTTTTACTCTGTCAGTAGAAGGGCAGAGTATTTGAGACTTTAGAATAGAATAAATGGTTTCCTTTCAATTAACAATCATAAAAATCTCTCTGCAGTAAATATACAAACCTTTACGTTTCTGTTTGCAAATGTGGGATCTTTTTTTTGATGCATAAAAGTCAAATATTGCATGAGCAGATTGTATTAATGAGACATAATTTTGTAGCAACTAGCAAATGTGGCTAATGGTCCTTCAAGGTCAAGTGTACAGAACCTTGTGGATAGAATTCCTGTTGTGAATGAGAGTTCACATAGTTAATTTTGTTTTTCTAAAGTTGACTATGATATATCCCTATGGAAGCTAAACTGGAAGAAAAGACTTTAAAACAAGGGATTTAATATAGGCCTAAGTTGGATTTGAAAGATGATTAAGCTGTGAAGCAACTCACAAAAAGAACTTATGAAGTCCCTGTCACTGGTGAACGTTAAGAACTACAGAGATGGTTCTATTTGTATTAGGAAATTAAGATTTATCCTGCCTTTGGACAAAGTATTGAATTGACTAATGGCCTTCAATGATAAAAATCTCAAATTGCTTCTACAGCTTTAATTTTCCCTACTCACCTCATATATACTCTATATCTTCTCTGTAAGACTTGGTGTTGCAATGCTAAACTGGGATTAGAAATACAAGGATTTTAGGAAATACTCATCTAAGAGAAAATAGGGAGGGGTCCAGATAAGGTTGAATGAAAACTGAGTTGTAATATAAATTTGACCCTAAGTGAAGAAGAGAGAGATATTGGATGGAAGTATCTTAGATTTGGTTAGGTAAAGCGTTACATACAAAGTCTTTAAGCCAAAACTGGCCATCAGAGGAGTCCTATGTTTCCTGGGAATGGGCCGCCTCAACTCTCCACGTGATTAGTCATTACCTGGAAGACTTCGTAGGAGGTATGGTTGTAGCTCAAATGCTGCAGTGGATTTCAGAGGCATCAGCTGGAGGTCCTTGGAAAATTATGGTCCCTGTAGTTGGACTCTGTAGTACTTTCTTTTTTTTTTTTGGTTCCAGGAATATGTTTATTAAAATCTGAACAAAGGAGTCCTCTGCCAGGCATTTTCCCATGTGATACAGACACCTCCCCCACCGCCCTCCAACATTCACTCTAACCTCCAGTCACAAAAGAGGCAGAGGGTGGTACATGTCACTGATGATAAAAATCTATGTATGCTCTGAAATTTAAACAGCTGCTTTAATGTGCTTTAGATCTTTCTGATGAATGCCACGGCTCTTCAGTCAGCTAGCATGCCAATGGACAATCATCGCTAACTATGATGTACTTCGAGTCTATAAATTCATCTCTCAAGTTTTTTGAGAGGGGAAAAAAAGGCACAGGGTAGAGAATAAACAAGAATGGGATGGCTGAATCAGAGTCGCACCAGAGTCCCCCGGGGCCTGTCACCAGAGCTAAATTTCTTCAAAAATCAAGACTCCGAATGTCCCATAATCTCAAGTGTGTGTTTGTACAAATTAGTGAATCACTAGTTCAAGACATTTTAAAAATCATCTGGGCCCTCTTTGACCCACATGTTATTTGGCAGTGTGTTGTTCCACCTGCAAATATTTCCAGCTTTTTTTTTTTTTTTCCCATTACTACCTAGCTTCATTGATTTGCAGTCTGAGCAAATGCTTTGTAGGATTTCTTCTCTTTGAATTGTGACCCACAATGTTGTCTACCTCAATCAAACTTTTGTCTGAGCTTAAAAATGTGTATTTTGATGTAGTAGAAGAAAATATTCTATAAATGCTGATTAGATTCCACCCGGCCCCCCCGCCCCCCGCCTAAAAAAAAAAAAACCCAGATTAGGGAATCAAGATTTCCTTATGGGGGCAGAAAAGCAGTTTTCACTTCTGAAGGAGAGTCTGTAAAACCTAAGAAACTTAGCTGAGAATCTCTGTGCAATCAGAATCTTTGTGCAAACTCTTTAAGCTCAGAGATGGGACAGTAGCAATGTTCTCTCATGGTTCTTAGGCTTCTTGTTGACATTGCTGGTGTTTTTAATCAAAGACAAGATAGAGTATCTTTTCTAGGTCTTGTAGGCCACTTTCTCTTTTTATCATCTATTCAATTGTTTTGTTGTAGAACAATCATTAGAAATCTTTAAGCTATTATTTCTGCGCCTTCCTAAAAAAAAAGAAAAAACCTACACTAGAAACATGCAAAGTCTGATCATTCAATTAGATGCAGCAGCACAAGAAACGACCCAAGGACACCGCTCCTTACCTCGGACAACTTGGGTCTGAAAGATGAGCGCATTAAACGACCGCCAAGTAATCAGATTCTAACCATTAAAGACAGTTATACACCCAACAGACAGCTCAGCATGGTGGTATGTTTTAAAAGATCGTGTCCACAATAAGCAAATGATGTAGTGATGGAACAGCAAAACAAAGTTGGTGAATAAGAAGGCACACTCTAGACGTTCAGCAGTCGAAAGAATGGAACAGTTTTGGTTTGTTTTGTGTTGAATGTAGGAGGAAAGGAAAATAGGTGTATTCAGATTATTTTCAGGTGAAGGGTTGTCAGTCGAAGTTACGAGTAGTGGCTTCTTTCTCCACGGACCAAAGCAGTCTTTTCTTCCATTGGCTTCTGAGAATGTGTTTAGTTTTCCGAAGTGTAGAGGTGATACATCAGGGCTACAACCAGCGCTGAGATAGCTGGGATCAGCCAGTTGGTCCACCAGCTGGAATTAGAATCAATGGTAGTAATAATAGTTTCCGAAGGCTTGGTTATCTTTGATCTGTCATCCGGGTGCAGCTCCACAATGATAAATGTTTTGGACAATTCTCGAGCATCTGTAGAGTGTCCAACATCCTCAAAGTTTTCAGTAGCATCACCTCCAGCTTGTTCCCTTAAGACTTCCTCCCCACCAGGATGCTCCTCCAAAAATTTGGTCAAATCGTACACTTTGTAGTACAGGATCAGCCAGGTGCTCTTGCTGTGGTTGTGCTTCTGGATCTCTTCCAGGGTGTAGTACTTAACGGGTTTGCTGGACTCCTCAGCCATTTCTTAACGCAGCGAGCCTAAGGCCCTAAAAGCAGCAGGAGAGCGGGACGGAGAAGAGCCAGCGTCTCTGCGAACTCGCCCTGGGACATTCCCCGCTGCTCTGTAGTACTTTCTTGCAGTCACCATCCTTAGGCTCCTAGGTCTTGGTTCTTTCTGTTTCTTATTCTCTATTACAGTCCCTCTCCTATCATCATTTTTGATCCATATCATATTCCTTATTCATGCTCAGATTAGTTATCACTTCATTCATTATATGTGCTGGGCTAAGTTACTTTAGTTGTGTCCGACTCTTTGCGACCCTATGGACTGTAGCCCTCCAGGCTCATCTGCCCATGGGATTTCCTGGGCAAGAATACTGTAGTGGGTTGCATTCCCTTCTGCAGGGGATCTTCCTGACCCAGAGAGGAACCTGTGTCTCCTACGTCTATTGCATTGGCAGGTGATTCTTTATCACTCAGTTCAGTTCAGTTCAGTCGCTCAGTCGTGTCCGACTCCGCGACCCCATGAATCGCAGCACGCCAGGCCTCCCTGTCCATCACCATCTCCCAGAGTTCACTCAGACTCATGTCCATCTAGCACCACTGATATGGGCAAGCAAATTGCTGGTGATTACCACTCTGTTTTGGAATTTTATGCTTCTGTGCATTTTCCTATGATAGTTGTTGCCTTCCATTATCTATTTGTGCAAAAATAATTGAGAGCTCTGCTTGTGCTAGCTATATAGTTTACCCTCTGGGGTGGGGCTCAGAAAAATTAAGGGCTGGATATCATTTTGAAAAGCTCATAGCAGCCTAGTGGGAGAAACAATACTATAAAATATATTAATTAAGATGCAGCATAAAAGAGATACTTAATAGAAGTATAAGCAAAGACCTATGTGGAGACAGAAAAAGAAAAATTACATTTTGGGGTAGAGGGACAGTAATGCTGAGGGAGAGAGGAAAAATTTCATGCAGGAAATGACACAGATTTGTCCTAAAGGATGACCAGTCAGCTAGGGGTTGATGGTTGAGTGGGCACCATGTTCAAAGGCATGATGTTGTAAATCATCATAGAGAAGGTTGATGGTCCAGTGAATCTTATGTGAGATAGTGCACTTACGGGATTGCAGTGGAAGGAGGATCTGCAAAATTCACCTAAGGCTGGACTGTGAGAGGCTTCTGTTGTTATAGAAGGCACCAATATTTTAGGCACAGTTTTGGGATGAATAACTTAAAAAGGAGAAAATTACGTTACTGGATAAATGCTATAGAACTACTATCTTCTCAAAAAAGGATGAATATTCTGTAATTTCCAGTATGGATTCACATCTACCGTTGAGTATTTTTCAGTCATTAGCTTTTACTAATGCAGGAGGTAAGATTTTCTCTAAGCAAAAGAAGAGGAGGAGTAGAGGACTAGAAGAGAAAGGTTTGTAAGAGTAGCTGTCATCAGTGTAGGCCTGACATACAGAGGATACAGATAATAAGTGTTATCTGAAGCAATTGGATAAACGATAAATTGAATGCATACATGCATGTGAGTAAAGGTAAACTCTAGGATTAAAAGGCAGAGTACAGCCTTTTCTGTCTTTTTTTTTTTTTGAGTCTGAACTGTAATAAGAAAAGCATCTTAAATTAAGACCCAGGGCACACAACATATACTCAGAGTATATAAATGTAATTTGAGTATCAGAAACAAACACTTAACTCTATTAATTATGATACATTCTGATAGTCTTTCTCTTATTTCAGCTTCTTAAAATATGCTGGTCTTATCCCACTAGATAAATTTTGTAACTTACTAATAGATTACAGTTCACAGCTTGAAAAATGCTTCTGTTAGAAAAATTATACAATTCCGTTGTTATTCAGAAATGAATCTCTTAGAGCCATGTATTACAATCAGGTCCAAAAAAATGCCAGACAAAAAGAGTCTAAGTATTTTCTCAGTAAAGGAATTTATTTTAATTTTTAAGTTGATATAATTTCAGATTTACTATAAAGTTGCAAAAAAGGCACAAAGGATTCCTGAATACCCTTTACCAAGACTCCTCTACCATTCTTGTTTTCTGTCTTCTCTCTCTGTCTTTATCTATCATCTGTCTATTCATACACATGTATATATACAAATATATGTTTATTTTTAAGTTGTATACATGAACTGTTTAAGTTGTATGCATGATACCATTTTACCTCCAAATACTTACGTATTTCATAAAATATGGAATTAGCTTACACACAGGTCAGTTATAGAAGTCAAAAATTAATAGTGATATAATGCTGTTATCAATGGCACCCCACTCCAGTACTTTTGCCTGGAAAATCCTATGGATGGAGGAGCCTGGTAGGCTGCAGTCCATGGGGTTGCTAAGAGTCAGACACGACTGAATGACTTCACTTTCACTTTTCACTTTCATGCATTGGAGAAGGAAATGGCAACCCACTCCAGTGTTCTCACCTGGAGAATCCCAGGGATGGGGGAGCCTGGTCGGCTGCCGTCTATGGGGTCGCACAGAGTCGGAAACGACTGAAGCGACTTAGCAATAGCAGCAGCAATGCTTTTAGACCTTGTTTCAAATTTCAATAGGTGTTCCAATTGTGTTTTTCATAGCAAAAGAAAATTATGAAAGAATGATTTGCAATTGGTTGTCATGGCTTTACTGTTGGTTAAACTGGACCAGTTTCTGAGACTTTCATTGTACTTAATGCCACTTTTTTTTTTTTTTTTTTTAAGTACAGGTCAGTTGTTCCGTAGACCGTCCTTCAGATTGAGTTTTATGTTTCCCTGTGATTAGATTCAGACCACACAGTTTTGGCAGGAATATTACAGGAGCGATGCTGAGTTCTTGTATATGGAGGCATATACTATCATTGAGTTGGTTAGTTTCATCTGTACAATTTCAACTTTGATCATTTGGTTACAGTGGTGCCTGTCACGTTTCTCCACTGTAAAATTAACCATTTTCACCCTTTGTAATAAAAAGGAACTTATAGAGTGATACTTTGAGACTATGGAAATATCATGACATTTCTCAAATTTTTATCTTAGTAGTTAGAATTCAGTGATGATTTCTACAATGGATAAGTCATTATTAAGATAGTGGCTATGGGCAATCATTTCTTCTTCACTGATTTATTCACATCACATGAATAGTATTCCCTTCCTTTTTGTTTCTGTATAGACTTATGGCTTCTTTATTTAGCAGATTACAGTCCTTTGTTATTGTTACTTATATAATTATTTTGACACTCATGCTGTCCCAGATTAGGGCAGTGGGAGTTCCTTCTACTTGGCTCAGTGCCATTTTGACATATCCCTATCCTTCCTTCAGTACTTTCTTACTTTTGGCATAAGATGCTCAAGACTCTAGTAGTTTCTCCTGCCTCAGCTTTGGAACCAGCTGCTTTTTTAAAGAACCCTTGGTTTCTTTTAACAGGAAGCATATGTTTAGAATCCAAAATTTGGAGCAGGGATGTGCTCATTGTTATTGGGGAGTTTTTGTTTCTAGGATCTTTCAGCAGATGGATCTGAGGAAAAAAATGTATGTATATCCATACTCATATATATAAATGCCTGTATAAATATGCATACCCGTGCATATCTGTATCTATGTGTACATCCAGGTATGTCTAAATATTAAATCTGTGATTTCACAGCAATACTTCTAATTCCAATCCAGTACCACAGTGTTCATCCTTTCCTTCTCCATCTGTCTAACTCCCTTACAACAGTAAGAAATATGTAATATACTTGTTATTCACAGTATATTTACTTAATCCTAGAATGTAGTTTTACAAAATAGTTTCAGAATCTCTAACCTGTGCCTATGTGGGAAAAAAGAGAATACATTTTAAAAAAAAGACTGTAAGTCTTTTAATTATATTAGTTAATAGTTTTCTGGTCTTCTGTGTCTAATCCTGTACTCGACAGTCATTTGATTAATTCTCCCTTCACCCCCATTCTCATCCCACTTCAGTGCAATTGTGTTATTCATTTGAAATATGATTCAGCTGGTTTGTTTCAATTTGTAAGTTTGTTTAATCTAGGGCTTAGTTAAACAATACAGGAATTTGCATTTTCTATTTTTATGTTTAAAATATGGTGCTAATAATCACATTTACAAAATAATAAGAATTGCCTCACACCATTAAATACCCAGGCAAAATGAGTAGTATTTTTTCCTGGAGTAGATGGCTATGGTTTAAGTCAGAGTATCTGCTGAACTTTGTCTTGGGCTAAATCTCAAGATCATCTAGAAAAAAACAAATATTAGTGCAGGATTATTTTCAACCATGTTTCTTAGTGAATTCCAAATGTAGTTCTGGGTTTTGATATTTGTTTATTTGTACCTCATCTTATTTCTATTACTGTAGATAATTAAAATTAGGACATAAAAGCAATCTTATTATCTATGTATTTTTCATGTTTTTTAAAAAATGATTTAAAACTATTCAGTTTAACAAATGTATGAAGGTACTATGTAAAGCTTACTCAGAAACAGAAATGTAAAAGTATATTTTGTGTTTAGAGTTAAATATAGATCAGCATCAGTCAGTTCAGTTCAGTCGCTCAGTCGTGTCTTGACTCTTTGCGACCCCATGAATCGCAGCACGCCAGGCCTCTCTGTCCATCAACAACTCCTGGAGTTCACTCAGACTCACGTCCATCAAGTCAGTGATGCCATCCAGCCATCTCACCCTCTGTCATCCCCTTCTCCTCCTGCCCCCAACCCCTCCCAGCATCAGAGCCTTTTCCAGTGAGTCGACTCTTCGCACGAGGTGGCCAAAGTACTGGAGTTTCAGCTTTAGCATCATTCCTTCCAAAGAAATCCCAGGGCTGATCTCCTTCAGAGTGGACTGGTTGGATCTCCTTGCAGTCCAAGGGACTCTCAAGAGTCTTCTCCAACACCACAATTCAAAAGCATCAGTTCTTCGGTGCTCAGCCTTCTTCACAGTCCATCCCTCACATCCATATATGACTACTGGAAAAACCATAGCCTTGACTAGACGGACCTTAGTCGGCAAAGTAATGTCTCTGCTTTTGAATTATGCTGTCTAGGTTGGTCATAACTTTTCTTCCAAGGAGTAAGCGTCTTTTAATTTCATGGCTGCATAAAGAATAGTAAATAGGGAAACCTGGTAATATTTTTATCTTCAGCATTAAAACGTTCATCCTGTGATTAATGCTAAGATTTTCACTAGTATCTTTGTAGAAGACAGGAACAATGTCTTTAATGACAGTTCTATGTGAATGACATAAAAGCAGATTATTCATTATTCATTGTGAGTAAATATAAGTGTTCTTATGCTTAGTCTTGATACAGATCTAGTTACTAAACCATTATCCTATACAGGATTTCTATAGGAATTTAGATCATTATAGGTCTGATGACTTGATATTGGGAAACAACTTAGTATACAGACCAGAATGGTCTGTTTGTGTGAAGATTGAGTGAAGTGAAAAGTGAAGTGAAGGCATTAGTCGCTCAGTTGTCTCCAACTCTGTGTGACCTCATGGACTGGAGCTCACCAGGTTCCTCTGTCTGTGGAATTCTTCAGGTAATAATACCAGAGAAAAGAAACTGAGGAAATAAGCTTGTCTCTGACTCTTTGTTGAGATTAATTTGAAATTTTACTAGAAATATTACCAAGGTTAGTAATATCTAGTACATTGCATAAAGATGTTCATTAATGAGTTAACAATAATACCAATAATAGTCAAATGTTTGAGGTGAATATATATCAATAGCAGACTACTTAAAATATGCTACCATATGGTTACAAAAATGATAGAGATGCTAACATTAATATTTGTTGCAAAACTATACATAATAAAGTTTGTTACACATTTTAAGATACTTTACTAAAAGATGAAATGATTTCTGATAGAATTGTAGATATTATTTCCTTGTATATATCGTTAGATCTTAAGTAAATTTTGAAATAATATTATTACTTTCATAACAAAAAGTTATGACAGAATATTACAATAAAAATAATCTAGCTAAAGGCTGGAGAGAGTGTGGAGAAAAGGTAAGCCTTTTACACTGTTGGTGAGAATGCAAACTGATACAACCACTATGGAGAATAATATGGAGATTCCTTTAAAAACTACAAATAAAACTACCATACGAACCAGCAGTCCCACTACTGGGCATATACCCTGAGGAAATCAGAATTTAAAAAGACACACGTACCCCAGTGTTCATTGCAGCACTATTTACAAAAGGTAGGACATGAAAGCAACCTAGATGTCCATCGGCAGATGAATGGATAAGTTGTGGTGCATATACACAATGCAATATTACTCAGCTAAAAAAGAAACACGTTTGAGTCAGTTCTAATGAGGCAGATGATCCTAGAGCCTATTATACAGAGTGAAGTAAATCAGGAAGAGAAAGACAAATACCATATATTAATGCATATATATGGAATCTAGAAAGATGGTACTGACGATCCTACGTGCAGGGCAGCAAAGGAGACACAGTTGTAAAGAACAGACTTTTGAACTGAGTGGGAGAAGGAGAGAGTGGGATGATTTGAGAGAACAGTATTGCGACATATACGTTACCATATATAAAATAGATAGCCAGTTTGAGTTTGATGCATGACACAGGGCACCCCAAAGCTGGTGCTCTGTGACAACCTGGAGGGATAGGGTGGGGAGGATATGGAGGGGGTTCAGGATGGAGGGGCCGCATGTATGCCTGTGGCCGATTCATGTAGATGTATGGCAAAAACCATCACAATAGCTGAAACTCCAATACTTTGGCCACCTGATGCGAAGAAGTGACTCACTAGAAAAGACCCTGATGGCTGGGAAAGATTGAAGGTGGGAGGAGAAGGGGATGACACAGGATGAGCTGGTTGGATGGCATCACTGACTTGATGGGCATGAGTTTGGGTAAACTCTGGGAGTTGGTTATGGACAGGGAGGCCTGGAGTGCTGCATTCCATGGGGTTGCAAAGAGTCAGACACAACGGAGCGACTGAACTGAACTGAATTACCCTCCAATGAAAATAAATAGATTAATTAAAAAGTAATCTAGCAAGAATTTTCTTAAACACCACGCATTTCTTGAAAGCAAACCAAGACTAGTTTTTTCATTCCTTTGGTGATGAGTTTAAGGTGTTTGAACGTCTTGGGGGACTAACTCATCATTTTACTGCCTTAGCAGTTTATGCACACACCTCAGTTTTAAGCGATAATATGATCATTTATTTATTCAATTCATCATTTATCGATTATTTGTATGTTTGCTGCTGCTAAGTCACTTCAGTCGTGTCCGATTCTGTGCGACCCCATAGACAGCGGCCCACCAGGCTCCCCCATCCCTGGGATTCTCCAGGCAAGAATACTGGAGTGGGGTGCCATTGCCTTTTCCAGTATCTTCTCTAGGACTTGAAAATATAAAGATAAGTGAAGGTTTGTCCCCCAGGAACTAAATGTTTAGTGAAGACCTGATCATAAACGTACACAAATTCGCGGTAGGCTGTGCCAGAGAGTGAACAATGTGGTTAGTGACAAATACACCAATCAAGTCTCCTCTTGAAGACTTACACCCAGAAGGGGCCAAGGGGACAGATGGATGGGGAGTGGAGTGATATGAATTCCTGGATTGTTTGGTTAGCCTCAGGGCTAATTCAGAAAACCTACTTCTAATTCTCCTATTTAACACCATTATAAACACATCAGTGCCCATTCTGCCGCTATTGAGTCAGTGTTTGTCAATAACAGTCTTTGACAATAGTCTTTGTCATGTTTATAGTCATGTAAATCTGCCATTCCAAGCATCAATTCTATGTATATGCAAAAGCAGTTTGACTGAACTTTGTGATCTATAATTCTGAAAAATCCATAACTCCTGTTGTTCCTTTTCAGAAGAACAATGAGAAAGAACAATAGAAGAAAATTATTGCCAGTGTAACTTGACTTTCTGTGAGTCTCCATTTCTCACTTGTCCCAGATGGTTCTGGCTGATTGAGGTTTCTCTCTTAGAGTCGATAAGATGATTACTTCAAAAAACCTTAAGCTTCTACATAGAAGAGGCTAGATAAATGCTAAGTAGTGTGTTATTTAGGTGGATCAAGAGAGGCCAGATCACTGGAATACAGATAGTATATAAGTTAAAATCACTGGTGTGAGACTGCTAAGCCATGAGAAACATTTTAATATATTTCACCCAGAATTTGTCTTCCTGCAGATATGTAATAGCATGTGTGCATGCTGAGTTGCTTCAGTTGTATCTGGCTCTTTGCGACCCTATGGGCCATTCCCCGCTAGGCTCTTCTGTCCATGGGATTCTCCAGCAAGAATACCGGAGTGGGCTGCCATACTCTCCTCCAGGGGGTCTTTCCATGTGGTAGCATATTAATGCCCATTTTAACTGTTACTTTATGGGCATGTATACAGATAGTTGCTGATTTGAAAACTAATGTAAACAGTTTTATCTTTCAGTTGACAAGATTAGGGAATTTGGAGTTATACCTATTCTTTTCTTTCATTTTTCCCCTTTTTAAACTATCTACATTTTATTTCCTGCTGCTTTCTCATGCAATACAATATATACATACTTCAGTGTATGTATGTGTATATATATAATATTATATATGTACATATATACATGTGTGTATGTATATGTAATTTTTTCAGTACTTCATATATTGTTCATCTGGTTTCTTTTTTTTTTTTCCAAACAGAGTAGTTTGAGGCTTACAAGAGATTAAGTGATTCTTTGCACTCTAAAAATTATAAAGTCCTTCAGCTTTTAATAGCTCT
The DNA here is from genome assembly GCA_006410935.1 of Redunca redunca. NCBI lineage: Eukaryota > Metazoa > Chordata > Mammalia > Artiodactyla > Bovidae > Redunca > Redunca redunca. The sequence goes on from SJYQ01094372.1 coordinate 360,318, forward strand.
CTGCTGCCTTATTAGTTTATCACAGATTTAACACTACATCTGGGCTTAATCTGTATCATAAAACGCAAGTAGATTATTCTCAAACCTGTGCCTGTCACAGGGAAGCCTTCAGTAAATATTGTTTGACTCAATAAAGGTATAAATAAATACATGTTTTAATCTTTTGAAATATATGAAATGTGTCTTAAAATATGAGTTATGTCAAAGTCAGTGCTAAACAAAATTGATTCCGAAGAAAACTCTTCGAGGCATACAACCATATGGATTGATTTTTTAAAAAACTAGTCACTGAAAACCACTTTCAACTGATTTTATTTTCCTTATTTCAAAAGATGAATGTAGTTTTGTACTGTTGTTGCTTCGGGTTCTTCTGTTGCATAAAACAGAAGTGTGTTCTCTGTTACTGGATATATAACTTGATCCCTCATCTCAGCCAGTAGACCCTCTCTACATTTAAAATCATTCTGGGTCACACTGTGATCCCTTAAGATTAATTTTGTCACAAGTGTATTTCTTAACAGACGTTTCAAAATTACCTTGAAAAGCAGCACTCTCTTGAAAGTTGCAAATGCACCAAAATTAGAACTTTGGGTCACTAAGATTAGCAGGGAGCATCCCACGAGAAAACCTAGAGAGGTGCAGGCGCTGCTCTGACTTCAAAGTTGAAGAGTCAGACTTGCATTCATTTCGGAAGTCTCTGGAGCCCTTTTCGTTTCCCTTACAGACACGCTTGATTTGTTCCCCAGGATGTCTTGAGAGTTTATATGTGCATTGTCATTTCATATCCTTCAACCACCTATACACTGGGAGGCTGTAGCCACAGACAAATTTAATCACCGTAGGGAGAAACCGCTGTGACTTTATGATTGACAGTTGCATGGCTGAGCTGTAAGGATCCCTGGACGCGTTAGTTAAAAAACCAAAAGAGCGTTTCTGTTCACCCTGTCATAATCTTTGTACTTTGAGAGGAGTGGTGTTAGTGTCATGGGAAGTTTACTGAATATTATGGAACAATTACTAACTTGACTCCCAATTCAGCAACTGGAGAAATACCAACCTGCTGTTGTTTGAATTTTACTCTATAGAAAAATTAAATGTTTTTGAGAGATTTATTTGGTAAAGGGGGTATCTGAATAGTCTCACTGAAAGTCATTATACTCCTAGTAAAAACCTAGTTACAGTTTGTCGAGTGCAGTGTAGATACTATATACTTGATGCTGACACATATATGCCATGATTTGCCTAGAAGTCACTGAACAGTAAGAGTATGATTAAAGAAATTTCCTGTAGAGATGAAAAGATGTATCAGACATGCTCCTCGTCTCTGTAGAACTCTTCAGAGGGGAAAGACTGGGCAAAATCTGCCAGGAGAATATGGGCACTTAACCAAGCCCAGGTAAATGTGCCTCACCCTACTGAGATCTATATAACACCAGGATTAAACCAGAAATACAATCAGGTGCTTTTTCCTGACAATAAGGAACTCATTTGGTTCCATGTTGAGTAACATTTAATTCTTTAAGTAATATACCATTTATTTAATCTAATTTTTTCCTCTGTGTTTTTATTTTTCTTTTCTTTTTAGATGAATTTTTTGGGGTATAGTTACTTTGCAATGTTGTATCAATTTCTGCCATGCAGTGAAGTGAGTCAGCTATATGTATACATGCTGCTGCTGCTGCTAAGTCACTTCAGTTGTGTCCAACTCTCTGCAGCCCTATGGTAGCCTGCCAGGTTCCTGTCAATGGGATTCTCCAGGCAAGAGTGTTAGAGTGGGTTGCCATGCCCTCCTCCAGGGGATCTTCCTGACCCAGGGATCAAACCAGGGTCTCCTGTATTGCACGCAGATTCTTTACCACTGACCCTCCAGGGAAACCCATGTGTATACCGTATATCCCCTCTTTTTTGGATTTCCTTTCCATTTAGGTCACCGCAGAGCACCGAGGTCCCTGTGCAGTAGGTTCTCATTAGTTCCCTATTTTATACAGAGTAGTGTATTTATCTCAGTTCCAATCTCCCAGTTTATCCCACCCATCTTCTCCCTCCCAGTGTCAGTACACGTATTCTGTATTTCTGTGTCTCAGTTTCTGCTTTGTAAGTAAGTTTGTATCATGCTTCTATATTGTATTCCACATGTAAGCAATATTATATGATATTTATTTTTCTCTTTCTGACTTACTTCACTCTGTGTGACAGTCTCTAGGTCCATTCACATCTCAAATTGCATAGTTTTTTCATTTTCATGGCTGTGTAGTATTCCATTGTAGATACATACCATATCTTCTTTACCCATTCATCTGTTGATGGACATGTAGGTTGCTTCTATGTCCTGGATCTTGTAAATAATGCTTTAATGAACACTGGGGTGCATGTATCTTTTTGAATTATAATTTTCTTCAGGTATATGTCCAGGAATGGGATTTCTGGGTCATATGGTAGTTCTTCCTCTGTGTCTTAAAATATTCAACAGTTTAGTAGCATCCCAACAGGGGATCACATAAAGCCAATAAAATGAGGCATTTTTAAGTAAAAACATTTTATGATGCAATGTTTGAAATTCTGTTTCAAAAGTCTCATTAACTTCTAATGAACCAAAGACATGGTTCATTGATTTTTTTTTTCCCAGAAGATTCTTTTATTAAAACTGGGTGACATCGATAAGGGGCAGTAGAAAAAAAAATTTTGGCCCATGGAAAAAGCATAATAATTCAGGTAATAAAAAGTTATCTTCAATAGCGACACTGTAGGAGTGCTGAGCTTTCTTTTCATGGTTCCAGCCCCAGGGACAGAGGTTGTCCAGTGTCACTGTGGGGAGAACCTTTCAAGGGGAGGGGAGATAATGACAGGAAGGAGAAGATGGGGAGAATGTCCTGCTGTCCCCAGTGTAGAACAGGGAGGGATACAGGGCTGGGGGATGTGCTTGCAGGAGCCTGAGGAGGGGGTGCGGAAGCAGGGCTTTGTCAGTTCTGCAGGTTTATAGCCCATGCCAAACAGAATTCCCCCTCTCTGCCCAGCTGGCTTTCACCTTGCTTTGTTGAGTCTGCAAGCCTGGGATATGCTAACTCAGGGGTGATACAACCTGGAAGAATCTGAGGCTCTCCTGGAAGGATGCGAAAGCACTTCAGTTCCAAGGGGCCAAGAGCACCACAAGGTCCTGCTGCTACCTTGGGTCTGAGCTTTGAGAGCAATGTTCCACATAAAGACATTTCTTTTGGAAACTATTTGACTATAATTGAGGCTTCCCTGGTGGCTCAGACAGTAAAGATTCTGCTTATAATGCAGGGGACCAGGTTCAATCCCTAGGTCGGAAGATCCCCTGGAGAAGGGAATTGCTACCCACTCCAGTATTCTTTCCTGGAGAATTCCATGGACAGAGGAGCCTGATGGGCTACAGTCCATGAGGTCACAAAGAGTTGGACTTAACTGAGAGACTAACACTTCACTTCATAGCTATAACAGTAGTAGGTTGAAGTTAAAAAGTGACCCTAAAAAAGCAAGTGACCTTAAGAGACTGGAAATACCATGTTAATATTGCTACCATTGTTGTTTAGTCACTAAGTCGTGTTTGACTCTTTGGGACCCCCATGGACTGTAGCATGCCAGGCTTCCCTGTCTTTCACTGTTTCTCAGAGTTTGTAACTAACACACACATAGCAGGAACATTGTTATTATAACTCAGATTTTAAAAGTAATGACTACCCAGGAGGGCGTATGTAGCAAATAGCTAGGTGAAGTTCCTGCCCAAGGAATTCCTACTATATCTCTCTTCTTTCAATTCTGATCAGTAGTGCAGATCTTCATTGTTAATACCTAGTTCAGTGAGAAAATTCACAGATGTAATTTCTTGTCTGATCACTAGATGGCATCCTGCTCCCCCATAGAGTTAAGCTGCTCAGGAATTTCCAAGTGCAGTTCACAGAGAAGCCTAGAAGAAATGAGACTGTTGTATACTTCCCATAGGGTTTTAATTTATTAAAATCATCAAAGCAACAGGTAGCATGTGTTACTTTGTATTCCAAAAGGGGGCTAATGATTGGGTTTGTAAACAGTATCAAGGAAACAATCACTACTTGGGAAGAACATGAAGTATGCCTTTATGAGGTAATTCAGGAGGTCTGCTTTACTTTCCAAAAACTCATCAGAAACAAGGAAACATCTTGTTCTTGCTTGGGAAACTGGATCCTAGTCAGTGAGCCATGTATTAAAGAATAGAAATACTGGAAAATATTGTAAAGTGTACATAGTCATTTTCTGAAAACCAACTAAGAGAGAGATTGCTTTCTGCACAGTCATAGGTAAACAGTCATGGGCTATTTACTGTCCCATCCCCAAAGGCCTTGCCAGACCCCTCAGAGCACGGGGATGCATCTAAAGTGTCCACTTCACCTTCCTGAGCAAAGATGTGTACTTGTTAAAATGGAGTAGAAGACGTCTCTGTAAGAAGTACTATTCACATCTGTAAAATTGTAGACTCTTAGAAAATTGAGTAAAGAAGGATTCAGAGGAAATCATTTTAATGCCCTTATTTTAGAGAAAATTTGGCTGTAGCCATTTCATGTACTTCAGATATCAGTGAACCAAATTACAGTATGTTTGTGATACATTTTCATGTTATGATTTCTAAACTATCTGTCAATAAATATATAGTCTCAATGGTATAGTTTGGAAAGGTGAGTCGTTCAGCTCAGAATATTAAAAATCCTTTGCTTTCTCTTTTGGCACATGAAAAAATAACTATTCTGTAGAACTTTAGATCTAGAAGGATTTTTTTTTTTTTACAGTTTTTAAACATCACATATGACCCTTTCATTTACATCCTAGAGAAATTAAGTTGTGATGCATCCTGGATTTCTTTGTATTACATCCTGTTGAACAGTTCCCTTTGTGGTTTAAAGACAAACAAATCTGCAGTGATAACATTTAAAATAGATTATGCAGAAAGAATTACTGATTTCATACAGTGTTTTTCAGGGTGGTGATTTTAATTTGGTATTGGTATTTTAAGCACATATGCAAAAAAAATTATATATTTGGCTATATTATTATAATGTAGCTAACTACTCAGAAATTTGCAGGGAGTAATATTGTGTTATTATCAAGTTTCAGAGCTGGATTTTTCTTCTTTGGTTCATTGACTGCATCGAATCTTTGTGTTGTGGGTGGTGTAAACATTTCCTTTTCATTCCTTCTTTTAGGAGTGGCTCTGGGGAATCATTAGGTAAATGCTTGTTGGTTTTCCATAATAATTATCTTTGAGCCTTAATGGTTTCTGGTTTTGGCCCCTCTTCATTTTCTCCAACTTTAGGCAGGAGTTCAGAATGGCTTCCAGTTGGGAAAAGAATTCTCAATCCAGTTTACCATCTAGTCTCTGTGTGGTCTTGGCAAACGTTTCAGGCCTGGCCAGGCATGATGTTGTTGGCAGAAAAGAGGCTGTGTCTCCACTTGGGCTCCAGCTTTGCCTTTTGGCCTGCAGACTTTCAAGATTTAGGAAGAGTTTATGAATATGTGAAACATTTTCTCTCCAGGAGTGTCCTAGAGAAGTATGGAACTCGGCAATGTTTTAAAGATCCCAAGTTTACGAGTTCTATACTTCTATGCAAGTTTTCTTAGAATTAAAAATTTTAACTAAAATGGAAAGTATCTGGGGGCAAGGAATTCCAGCACTTGCTGAATATTCCATGGGTAATGCTTTTTAATGTGAAAGATTTATTTTTTTAACAGCAGAACAATAAACCAATACTTGATTTATCTTTATTGTTTGCACAGATACACACTTATCATGGTTGTTGTCTTTGTTAACCCCTATATACCATTTTATATTTTCATCCCCTACCATTCATCTTTCTAGCCAAACAGGAGTTATCCTTTTGTGAGGTAGAGGAGTTATTGCTCTTTCACATGGTGATCTGTCTGCCTGATTTCTGTTTGGATCTTTGATAATTTTCTCCTTTGCTCCTCCAGCTCAGAGGAGAGTGGTCAAGGCTGTGCTGTTAGCTTTAACCAGGGTGAGAACCTGACTTCAATTTATACATTACCTCTAGGGCTTCCCTGGTGGCTCAGAGGTTAACGCATCTGCCTCCAATGTGGGAGACCTGGGTTTGATCCCTGGGTCAGGAAGATCCCCTGGAGAAGGAAATGGCAATCCACTCCAGTATTCTTGCCTGGAGAATCCCATGGACGTAGAAGCCTAGTAGGTTACAGTCCACGGGGTCGCAAAGAGTCGGACACGACTGAGCGACTTCACCTCTCACCACCTTAGATTGGTCATTCTACAAGGTAATTATCAACTAAGACAGGATCGTTGATCATACTTAACTCTGCTACAATTGCCCAGGGTAATAGCCAGAGCTTATACTTCATTTCTGCCCTATCTTCAGAAACAGTTTGCACATGGAAATATATGTTGAAACTGTGTGGGTATATGTTGGGTGTCTGTACTTTAAATTTCTCCTTGGAATAGTAACTAAGAGAGCTATGCTGATGATTACAGTGATTGACTCAAAAATATTAACACCTGATATAGAAGGGTTTTACCCTCCGTTTTCTTTATTGCCTCCCTTCACAACTCCAGAATTAGTATATGCTCATCACATACATTAAGATAATGGAATCCTGTAGTAATAACAAAAACAATAATAATAGCTGACCCTAGGTATTTATATGTCAAGTACTCTCTAAATATTTTGTGTACATTAGCCTAAATAATTTTCACGGAAACTCAAGTTAAATACATGAGTGTTATTTCCAATTTTTCAGTGAGAAAATGGAGAAGTGGGTAGTCTGATCTGTATTCTTTACCGTAATGCTGCACTATTTTCCACCAACTTGCCACTGCCTTTTCTGCATTTGTTGATGGGAGTGCAGTGCAGTAGAACTGACAAAGTGGGGCCCAGATTAATTTTGCATAATGTGAGAGCTGAACTCGAGGAACACTTAGGGAATGGACAGTATGCAGTGTTGTGGATCCAGTTCTTTAAGGATTTGAACTAGATGATCCCCAGAAGAAGTGAAGGGAAGGGAAGTCGCTCGGTCGTGTCCGACTCTTTGCGACCCCATGGCCTGTAGCCTACCAGGCTCCTCTGTCCATGGGATTTTCCAGGCAATAGTACTGGAGTGGGGTGCCATTTCCTTCTCCAGAATACTCTATCTTAAATGTGGCACTGACTGATAAAATACAGATACAGACTTAAAATTATTTAATGTTTTCACATTATTTCACATAACTAAAAGAGGATGAAAATGGATAAAAAAAATATTGTGAGGCTGTGAGAAGGGTCTGTAACTTGTGAAAACATTTTTACACAGGGAAAAAAGAGAATTCTTATGGTTCCTATTATGACTTCAAAATATGGAATGAAAACTGTGGTCTTAGAAATTTTCCGTGAACTATTCTAAGTGCTGAAAGGCAGTGTCCTAATCCAGGGCTCTCAGCAAACCCACTGCATCCTATAGCGCCTAGTGTGCCACAGCAACAGTTCAAAATAGTTGAGATTTAACCATTCTGTGGAGTACGGTAGTATGAAACCCACTTTTTGAGGGACAGTTGGGTGACTTCAGCATGAGTAAAAGAGCAATTCATCAATCAACGTTTATGTAAATATTTATTTTAAATTATGCATTTATATTGGATATTTAAATAGCTGCTGCTGCTGCTGCGTCACTTCAGTCGTGTCCGACTCTGTGCGACCCCATAGACGGCAGCCCACCAGGCTCCCCTGTCCCTGGGATTCTCCAGGCAAGAACACTGGAGTGGGTTGCCAGTTCCTTCTCCAATGCATGAAAGTGAAAAGTGAAAGTGAAGTTGCTCAGTCGTGTCCGACCCTCAGCGACCCCATGGACTGTAGCCTTCCAGGCTCCTCTGTCCATGGGATTTTCCAGGCAAGAGTACTGGAGTGGGGTATTTAAATAGCTATTTACATTCAAATAAAGGGAATTATTCATATGATCAGAATATTGCAATTGTGTCTTTCTTTCATACCCTAACTATATCCAGCAGTTTCTGGTTCTATTTTGTCTTCTCAGTTAGCATCTACATTCTAAAAGAGTCAATGACCCTCAGTAGCCTATTTTTAAGTAGCTGAATTAATTCTTAGAGAGATGTCAGCATTGACCATAAAAGTGATAAACGTAAGTAGAATCCCAGAAGGATGTCTTACAAGCATACTATGACTATATAGCATTAAAGAGGTTGTTGATAACTCTTTCTATTACACATAGCCTATTAACCTTTACTTCTGCTTTTACATATTCATCGTATTTAAAATTTTCATTAATTTCAAGTGCTTGCTCAATACCAGTTTAAAAATGCCAAAGAGATTTAAACTGCTGTAGTCAATCATATGTAGTCTTAAGGATATACTTATTCTCAACCCTTTAAGGTTTAAGGATGGGTAGGATTTCTACAGAAGTAAGGGCAGCATAATTACAGACAGTGTAGAGGACACTGGACAAAGGCCAGAAACAGGCAGTTTGGGGAAAGAGCCAGTGGCCAGTGAGCTCAAGTACAGGATGAAAAGAGTTAGCAGGCGGATGCCGATGGAATGCTGTTGGAAAATCCATCTGAAGTGGTTTTATGGGAGCATAGTCTGGGTGTGTGGCCTAAGAAACCATAAGACTGGTGGATTAGACTGGCTAAGAGGTAATGTGTCTTTAAGCTGAGGATAATCGAAAGACTCAAGGACAGACAGTAGAGGTGTTTCAAAGATAGTATAACATATTTCAGAAATTAACATGGTCATTAAGAAAGAGTGAGACGCCCGAGGGGATTCTAGGGCTCAGGCCTGAATAACTGGGAGAGTGAGGAGCCAGGAATAGAAGTAGGGAAATCAGGAGAAGATCAAGACTTGAGAGACGATGAGGCTGGGAGAGATTTGTTGAATTTGAGTTTTATCAGGCGATGAAAGTAAGTTATTCCTGACTTAAAAGCGAGGTCAGGGTAGAGGTATGAATTAGGAAGACATGTATTATTGGGCAATTTGAAGCCATTGAAGTGGTTGAGAGAAACTTTAGAAAGGAAAGAGAAGAAGGCTTAAGGTTAAATCTTCAAAAATGGAGCAGGAAGTAGATGCAGAGCTCGTGAACAGAGATGAACCTGAGTAGATAAAGCAGTAGAGGAGAACGAGAACTGTTTGATGTCCTGGAAACTCTATCAGAATTTCATAAAGGGGGATAAGCAGTAGTTATCCAGCCTTTAAAGTCAGCCGGATTAATAAATTGTGGCACTGTTTTGAATCTTATGAGAGAAGAGGGATGATTTTAGTGATTCCCATCTTCTCCAACACTTTTCTTTTAATTAGACACACACAGATGGGGACTTGCTGTCAAATCACATTCAGTGCTATAACTCTTCTAAATGTAGCAAGCACCAGTGGTCGCCTCTCTGCTATCTATTTTGTCTCTTCTTTTGCCAAAGATATTAATTCCTCAGATGCCACTCTTCTCAGGGAAGGCAGTCTTATCTCCCGGTGAGGGGTACATTGAATAGTCTACATTAATCAGAGTCATCTCTTGTTCCCCAAAAGTGGTTGTTTTAGTAATGGACAAGTGACACAGTTCTGGAGCGTTAGGTATGAAGTAAGTTTGCTGGAGGGCTTTTTAACTACAGGTACTCACTGCAATTGTTTATTCTGTGATTTGCCATGTCTGCAAATGACCTTAGTGCTATGATAGTCTTCTTGTGCACTGGAGGAATCCTGGCACGTGGAGGATGTGGAGCAGAAACATGGAAAGGATGAGCCCAGGATAGCACCATCATACCACATAACCAAACCTGTAGTCACTGGTCTCTAAACTTTTTGCTGGCTGAAATGTGGTATTTCCTCATTTTTAAAGCCAGCAGAGTCATAGTTTTGTATTATTTGAAGCCAAGAGTATGCTGATATAAAATGTAAGATTTTCATCTTTAGCTGTATTCTTGTCACATGAAATTGCCAAAGCCTCCTGGTAAAGAAGCCCCCAGAGGAAGGTTTGATGAAAGAAATATTTTCTTCTGAACCATAACAGAAAGTTTTGGCAGGGAAGCTGAGCAAGCCTAGTGAAGTTTCTCAGGCTAACTGGCAATGTATGTGTTCTGCTAAACGGCTGACAGTTAATAAATCAAATTTTTGAATTGGACCAGAAGATGTATTGGAATGTAATATTCACTCAGATTGTGCATTTCATGGAGTTACCCTGTTTTTGCTTTTTATTTTGGCATTTTCTCAGCTGTAGTCTGAACCAAACATGTTGTTCATTGTACAGCATCTAGGTCCTACCTTATACATTCTTAATATACACAGTGAAACAGAGTCTCTATCATCTGGAAGAAGGTACCGTGGTCCATCTTGCAGAAAAGAGCTCAAATATCATCAACAACAACAACAACAAAAACACAGATTTCACTTTGACACCAATAACATCTGTCATACCCCTAACTTATAGGCTATCACTTTCATTCTTCTTAGAAGAATTAGGAGGGTTGAGGGGACAAATTCTCAATGGATTGTGAACTCTATCATTGCTAGGACTGTTTACAATTCAGTTGTTTACTTTTATAAAAAATCTACCATCCAGGAGTGCTTTTTGGTAACAGTCATGCTCTGTATTCCTATGAATAAAAGGCACACTAACTGCATAAAAAGATAGTGAGTGAGCTATTTGGTTCCTCCTTGGATACTTTTAAAAAATCTGTTTAGTCAGAGACCTTTTATTGCTCATTGAAAAAAATCCAAAAGATTGGAATTATGTTTAATAAATTGTAAGTAACTATATAAGATTCCTTTTTTTTTATTTCTAAAATAATGTTTTTGGAGATTTTTGTTGTTGTTACTGTTATTTGTTGGAAAAGGCCCATTAAAGAATCCAGCAAATATTAAGAGAATTAGTCTTTTTGGCATTTATAGTAAGTTAGGTCATTTCAGATGATCTTCACATGAAATACAATAATCTAATATGCTGCAATAATTGTGTGCTTCTGTACCTAGGCAATAGATCAAACTATCCAATCATAAGACTTTGCTAGAGGGTCTAAGGAGGAATTCTTTTGAATGTAATGTTATTAGTGTCTTTTTTCTTAGTTGTATAACGTTTCTTTTTGGGTAGGAATTTTATGTTGAGGAAAGTAAGAAATTTAGTGACGTGAGGCAGAAAAAGTTATATTGACAAGAGAGTATGATAATTACTCCATCAACCTGGAGTTCTGATTAGAATGTCTGCACCAGTAACAGTGCTTGGAGCATCGTGAAGTAGAGCGAGTGCACTAGCCTAATGTGGAGAACCCTGTCCATTAGCATCGATCACAAGGTCATCGTTACTTTGTTTGCCAGAATACCTGGAGGGAGCTCAAGTTACAGACTGACATTTCTACTGTGGAATATTTACTCCCATCACTCTAGGAAGACTCTGGGAAAACCACCAGTTGATATTCCTTTGGTTTCATTTCAACTTTATTTGTATGGTGTATTAGATCCAATTTTAGGGGGAAGAGAAGCAAGAGATCATGATAATGAAAAGTTACCTTATATTGGTGATTAGGTGCATGACTACACAATCATGTGTTTCCTTAGGTATTAGTAACTAGTATTGGGTATCATTTAGAGATGAGATGGCGTTCCAAAAATTTCTGTCCACAAAAAATTAACAGTATCTAAGGATAATGGTAATGAGAATATGTTCATTTTAGTCTGATCATGTAACTTTGTTTGCCATTTTAAAAAAACTGTTTATGTGAAATATAGAGTTAGCTGTAACAAAGAATAAAATGTTACTGGCATCTGAACTTTCATCAACTCTACACATTTCTTGTCAACATTATGACTATTCCTAAAATACATCAGAATAAAGGAAATGCTTTTAAATATAGGTAAACCTTGGTTCCTTCTGCTTAAATTTTAAAATAAAGCATTAATCTTCATTTATAGATACCATTTATATTTTACATATTTTAAAATGACCTTAAATATTGATTTCTCAATATTAGGTACCAAATCTTGCACACCAAGCTCCAATATAGAAAAATGGATAAAACTGAACCATTGTGGTTGAGTTAGGGCAGGGATGAGTATGGAGTTCACCATCATTTTCCTTTCATCTTTTCCTTCTCTACCACGGTTTCTCTCAAATGTTTTACCAAAAGATCTTTGTTTCTAATTCCCAAGCCCATATCATCAATTTTATAAGTTTCTCCCTGAGTCTGAGCACCATCAAACGATATAACATGCACCCTAGACTCACCTTCCTTCTCCCCTCCTCTCTTCACATTTAGTCAGTTATTGCCATTTTTATCACATAAATGTGGATAGATCTCCCTCCTCTTCTCTGTTCCTCATGTCTTGGTTCAGGACACCATCCTTTTTCTTATTTATCAAACCCCTCACTGATTTCATGCTTCTGATTCATTTATACTAGTTTTTAAACATCTTGATCTGGTATGTCTTAAGAAAAGGGGGAAAAAAGACTGAACATGAACTCCTAGTAGGTTTTTCTAGGTAGATATAAATTTATATTATTTATGTGTACGACACTTACTCCTTGGAAGAAAAGTTATGACCAACCTAGATAGCATATTCAAAAACAGAGACATTACTTTGCCGACTAAGGTCTGTCTACTCAAGGCTATGGCTTTTCCTGTGGTCATGTATGGATGTGAGAGTTGGACTGTGAAAAAGACTGAGTGCCAAAGAATTGATTCTTTTGAACCGTGGTGTTGGAGAAGACTCTTGAGGGTCCCTTGGACTGCAAAGAGATCCAACCAGTCCATTCTGAAGATCAACCCTGGGATTTCTTTGGAAGGAATGATGCTAAAGCTGAAACTCCACCTCATGCCAAGAGTTGACTCCTTGGACAAGACTTTGATGCTGGGAGGGGTTGGGGGCAGGAGGAGAAGGGGACGACCGAGGATGAGATGGCTGGATGGCATCACTGACTCGATGGATGTGAATCTGGGTGAACTCTGGGAGTTGGTGATGGACAGGGAGGCCTGGCGTGCTGAGATTCATGGGGTCGCAAAGAGTCGGACATGACTGAGCAACTGAACTGAACTGAACTGAATATGTAAGGTTAAAAAAGACTAAAGCAAAAGTAAATAGGGTTTCCATGTGTGCACAGGGACACAGTTTTATATTTTTTCTCATACCCTGTGGATGGCTTGACTATCCTCTAGCATGTGCATTCCCATCTTTGGAGACTATAGCTCTATGCCAGACAGAAATATGTTTCTAAAATGAAACTACATACTTAAAGTCCTTCAATAGATCTTAATGAATAGTAGATAAAATCGGAATTCTTAAATGCAAAAGATGATGCTATTCATGAATTGTTAACTTCTTCTCAAGTTTAAAACAAAATAATACCAGTAAAAGCTCTTATTAAATAATTTATACTTGCCAAAATATTAAATGATTTGAATCTGTCAAAATAGATATGTTAATACATAGCTCCTTGGACAGTCACAGATTTACTTGTGTTGTAGGTTTGACTGGGTCAAAATAAGAGCCAAGCTATGTGGCATGAAATAACTATTGACTGTCACAAAAATATTAATAAATGAAGATTATTAAATTTTGTAGGGTATTAGAGGATAAAATGCATATGTTGGATTCTATAACATAAATGTATACATACACATTTTTGTATATCATATACATAAATGTCTATCAGTTTGGGAAATTATTGAATGAACAAGAAATAAAACCACATGTTGGTATTTGCATCAGAATTTTCATTGATTCTATAATTTTTTGTCAATATTAAGACTGTTTCTAAAGTATATCAGAATTAAGGAAATGCTTTAAAATGCAGGCAACCACTGATTACTTTGGCTTTTATTTTAAAACAAAGCTCTACATTTGTTTTTTTGTTTTTATTGAGGTGTGGTTGATTTGCAGTGTTTCAGATGTACAGCAAAGTGATTCATTTACATATATATCCTTTTTCAGATTCTTTTCTGTTTTAGGTTATTCTAAAATATTGAATACAGTTCCCTGTCCTTTAGTAGGTCCTTGTTGTCTGTTTATTATAGTAGTGTGTATATGTTGATACCCAGTTCCTAATTAACCTCCCACCTTTCCACTTTGGTAACCGTAAGTTTGTTTTCTATGTCTGTGAGTCTATTTCTGTTTTGTAAATACGTTCATTTGTGTATATATATATTTTAAAGTTCCACATAGAAGTGATATCATATGATATTTGTCTTTTAACTTGGTTGAAAAAGAGGAGATATTTCCTGTATATGTATTGAGATGAGATGAGCTAAAGAAAAATCGTAGAGCTGAATGTTAGGTTATCCTACTAACCTTTGTCAGGCCCTTCTGCCTTGATATGGTTCAAATTTCTGCCATATATTTTGATACTCCCTGTCTCCATAGCAGTTGCCTAGGAGTGTGTTGCCAGAAAGGACACTGAAAATGCCATCAATTTATAAATAGATCCTCCTATTTTATAGATGTCATTATTTAAGAAGTTTTATGAGGTATTATGAGAGATTGAACATATAGTGAAATAGTTTATTTGCTCAGAAAAATATAAATAGTTAGAAATATCAAAATATAACCAAGCAAACATCAGACAGATTAAATTATTATTCAGTGTTTCTTTCATATGGCAAAGAAAAGATTTAAAACTGATTTTCTGTTTGAAAAATGTCAGTGGAAATAAATAAATGAGTAATTTCTAACTCTTATTTTCTATGTAAAGGATGAAGACATAAATTACTTATTTTAGAAATATTGTTCTGTGATATTGACAAATATCACAGTTTAATATGAAACACTGACTCATAATACTTTCTTTGCACTTAGTATGTATTAAACTGGGGTTAACATTTTTGCACTTAAAATTTCATCACTGATGAATCCTAGATGTCTATTTGTACATATATTACCTTATTCATAAAAGGGTTTGTGTAGAATTAGAAATGTTTTAAATATACAATCTGTCTTGAAAAGAAGACAATCAATGATAAATAGCAGAAATAAAAGTTATCTTTCTAGAATCTGGGAATCTCTCCCTCCCTTCTCTACCCGTTTTCCATGGTTTGGCATATTAACTATTATACAATTAAAATATTAAACAGTGAGTATCTAACTGTTTAAATTCTTTTCATTGAGGGTGATTTGCCTGATTTCTTAGATGCAATTAAAGGGAGAGGGTAAATGTGGTTTCTTAAAGAGAGTGCTTTTCTTTCTTTTGAGTTTATAAAATTGTTTTAGGAATAGCAAACTCAGTACATTGGTGGTGTTTAGTTCTCATAATTTTCTTTCAGACCTTTTAAAAAGTAAACTCTATGAGTAATGTGATCATATGCATGGGAAACTGAAATTAAAGCACTCAAACTGTTGTGACAAATAACAGATATTCAGGGTCAGTGCAAATAAGGCTACAGATAATCACTCCATCTGCTCCACTGTTGGCAAAAAATGAGGCCCAGATGTTGCAGTATACCTTTTTATTCTCCTATACCTTGCGCATTGGCACATAAGATTCACAAAGAGAAATATAAATTGCTCAGGCTTTCCCTTGAGATCATATAAAAGAATTCCTCTCCATCTGAAGTATTTTTATTTTCCTGTTGATTCAATAGGTTGGACCGCTAGATCTGTTGGAAGAAAGTGGAGAGAAGGCCCAAATGAAGCCTTCCTCAGGGTACAGTTGGCTGGGTCTATGACCACTGAGCTGCTGTTGCTTCTATCACCATGCCACTGAGCCAGCCCTAGCAGATTCTCTACCCATTGCTCAAAGAAACTTAGATTTAGGGAAAAGCAGCCCACTTATGCTATTCTTCTTCTTCTTTTTTTCTAATGTATAATTATATAGTGTCTTAAGAGTCCAAGCTTGTATTTCTTTGTTATGTTCATGTAGGTGCTGCTGGTCTGCAGCTCTGCACTATGTCTTTTCATTCGAAGATTCAGGCTGAAGGAACAACCCCTACATGGGGTGTGCTGTCCTCATGGCAGAAGGAAAAGAGCTGGCGGAAGCTCAAGATGCTTCTTAAGAGTTTTTGCTTTGAAACTACATATTGTCACTTCCCCTCACTTTCCACTGACCCGAGAAAGTTTATGACCATCTAGACAATGGGGCAAAGCAGTCTATCCCAAACCCCACAAAAAGGCCTAGAAATTCACTTGTAAATTTTCTAGAGAAAGGAGTGAATTGTTAAGGGCAATGCACCCCACCTTGGTATATAGTGGGCAAAATGCCTATGCCCAAGGCACAGCTTTCTCCTTCGCATCAGCGTTCTTCTGTATCTTTTTTTCTTATCTAAAATGAACTACTCTCAGTTCATCATAATTTTTACAGCCCTATAAGGAAGGCAAGAGAGATTCAGTGGGTTCAGAAAGAAGTGAGAATATGTCCATATGTGTGATTTATTCTAGACTCTCTCCAGTTTCGGCTTCATTCCTGAATATCTTGTTATGGAAGAGTAATAGATGCATGGTACACTCCTTATGCACACGTTTATTTACCTAACTTTAGCTTAGAGAATTCAAGCCAATTACTGGCCCCTTGAACATGCAGTAAAGAACATCTGCATGTTGTTTATGCAAAAGTCCAGAGTCATACATGTCACTTGGAAGCAGACAGAATGTGGGCTGCATGTGGGCTGGATATGGCAACGCCTTGGTCACTTTACCCGTCATTCAGCTTTGTCATATAAATTAACATCCTAATGATATACCCTCACTGCATTCACTCTCTGCCCCCCATAACTCCTTAACTTGTAGTAGATAGTGACGTTTCCAAACATCATTAGATAATTTTACCTCTTCAAAGCTCTTTAATTTGAGCAGATTTTTTCTTGTTTATTTTAGCAGATGTTAAACATGTTATTTATATTGCCAGAAATTTACAAGTTCTAATATGGTCATTAAAACTTAAGTTCATAAAAGTAAAATATGCTAAGATCTTCAAGCGGATCCCTGCAGGAGCTAGATGGAACAAAAAGGCGACAATATTGCTGTTAATGGCAATGTTGGAAAACTGCTCCTGTGATTACAAGTGTATCAGTGAAACCATCCATTCTCCTGTGTCTTGTTAGTACAAGCCATAGACTAGACTGGCCAGTAGGGGTTACTCTATGCATTATCATCTCAGAGTGGTGAATTAGAACTTGAAGAAATAATGGCAGTATCATTTAAAATAGCTACCATCCTGGTGAATTTAGTTATAAGATTCAAAATTTGTGATAACTTGCTTTGATTACTATTTCAACAGCTTTTATACCATTCATATGACTTTGAGGCATGTTTCAGTAATTCATTTAGCCTTGTTGATTGCCAGTCCTACATTAAACAAAATCCACAGGTCAAAATTTTAAAGTAGCTCTATAATTCCATTTTAGCATCTTGTTTTCCTAGGTAGTATTCTCTATCCCTGAGGTTTGGAGCCTAGATATCCTAGAACACAAAGCCTTGTATAAAAGCAGTCACAATGCTAATTTTTTTAAAGGCAAATGTACAACCCCTTTTAGTGACTCTAGAATAGCACTTGGTCTCTGAGCAAGTGGCTCTTCAATTTCAGAAAATAAATTACTTTTGAAATTTATAGAGGAAATTGGAGATAAAAATTAGCACAATATAATTCTTGGAGTCATTTGTCCTTGAGGGAAAGAAGATAAATGAAAGTCAGTAGCTTTAAATACAATTTCTACAAAAACTAAAGAAAAATTGAAAAGGATAAGCTTTTTGTCTGAATCCCAAATTTGTAAGAATGAGTTCTGCTTGCCAAATATTGGACAGGAAGACTTCATTAGAATAAAATACTATCACCTCTAAGATAAAGAAATATTAATATGTATTATCAAAGGGTTGAAATGCAAACATTACTAATTTTATGTTTTTTTAAAAAAGTTATTGATATTTTATTGACATAATTCAATGATTCTTTTAAAAAATCACAGTTTTCACAAGACACTTGCAAAAGAATGGGAGTCCTCTCACTTTCTATGTCTTGATGCAGATGAAACCCACGGATGCACAGCACGGTTCAGACCACGCCCTGTACACTGAAGCAGACAGAAGTCTGCCCCTTTGATGGGTAAGAAAGGAGGCATTATAATAAATGGCTTATTCCAAATATGGTTAAAATTCTTCAGGCAGTTCTGCATAACTGTTAGGTAGTGTAGAAGAGCACCATTTCACAGAAAGGGCACAGCTACAACAAAGAACTAAATAGAAACAGTAGTTTTGAATAGACCGTCCTTACCTGTTAAGACTTAATCTCTTCTCTCATAGCATTATTACTGGGAAGACCCAGAGGCTACACTTTGAAAAGAAAAGCATTTCTCAGTTGTGGATTTAGTTTTCATCATAGTTTGCCCAACTCAGTTTGTTGTTAGAAGAAACCAAAATTCAATTACATTCTTCTGTACTAAACTGTTCCTAACTACGTATATTTAAAAGATTTTTCTGCCTGGCTTCTTCTTACTTTTTGTGTAATGGAATCATTTTAGGGCTTTATTTCCCTTCTGTTCAAAGTTCTCTTTTAGTTCTTGGAAAGAAAGGTATGCCATATTTACCTTATGTTTGCCAATGGGGAACCAATAAGTGTGTTCACCTCCCTAAGTGATTCACTCTAAGCAGTTTCTCCCATCACACGTGTGTTTGAAATTTGCGAAAACTTTTTATTTACTGACTAAAACACATACCTTCCTAGCTTAGAGATCTCTTGAATTTGTAGCTTTATACTGAAGACTGAAAGCTTGGCCTTAAAATATTTAAGCTGCATCAAAATTGTCTAAAGAAAGTTTGAAGATATTTTTCAAACCATGCAGTAACAGAAAATCTTTGGCACTATCATTTATAGTTATGAATTTCTGGAGTCATTCAGACAACATAAGACACCAAGTGGCCTATTTGTGAAACTAGCTGTCCAGCTTGTAAGTAGGTGGTACAGAGTCCATTTCAAAGTTTGGGGCTTGAATTCAACAGACATGAGGATCTCGGCACCCAGGACTAACACTTGCTTTAGTAAGTAATATTTTAATAAGCTTCAGGTTTTCCTTCCTTTCTGTAGGTACAGCAATGATAGGGCTTCCCTGGTGGCTCAGTGGTAAAGAATATGACTCCAGTGCAGGAGACGTGAGTTCAGTCCCTGGGTTGGAAAGAGCCCTTGGAAAAGAAAATGGCAACCCACTCCAGTATTCTTGCCTGGAAAATCCCATGGACAGAGGAGCCTGGAGGGGGCTGCAGTCTATGGGGTCACAAAGAGTCAGACATGACTCAGTGACTAAACAAAAACAATAGTAATGATGACTCTCATATAATTTTTTAAGGATTAAATGAACTTATATATTTAAAAATTGATTATCACTCTACCAGGCATAGAGTAAACACATACTGTTTTTTTTTAATTTTATTTTTAATAAGTATCATTTATAATTATTCTTTTTATATGTTGATTCTAATTCAACAAACCAGGAGGAAACTTAGCATCCTCTTTCTCACCCATCAAAGGGCCAGCCATTTGCTCTAGTGTGCAGGGCATGCTCTGAACCACCATGTGCATCCTTATATTCCATATGCATCGAAACATGGGCAGTTAGAAGACTCACTCTCTTGCAAAGAACAAAATTTCCCAGAAACCTACTTATAAGGATGCCTAGGGAGTTTAAAGCCAATATGTATTTTATGTAATGAATTCAAATGTTTCCATGTTTGTTATGGTAAGGGCTATATTAATTTCTAAAGCAGGGTAACATAAAATACTGAATAAATTCAGATTCCATGATATTAAACAGTGATTATACATTAAAAGTATAATTCAGAAAAAGCCTTATTATAATATATAAAGTATATTAGCACTCTTAGGCATGAAAGTGATTTGTGTATCCTTGCATTTATTTTATGAATCTACTGCTATGAGCTAATAACCTGTGTGTACCAGTTAAAGAAAGCAGATGATTTTACTGAGTAATAGTCTGCATGAATCAAAATCCCAGTAGATTAGCACATAAAATCTCTGTCCTTGTTAAGTTAAAAATAATTAGATAACATACATACACATTAAACATGTATGTGTGTATATATATATATGTGTGATATACATATTGTTAAACTTATAGGAAAAATACAGAGCTGCTGGTATTTTTTTAGAAAACAAATGAGATTTATTTTTCATTAGAAATTTAACCTAAAACTTCTGTCTGTTCAGTGAAAGAAATTCATTTTAAAGATTTGGAGAGTATGATACAGGTGCACCCTTAGTTTGTTGATGATATTAATAAGTCCACTCATTGGCAAAATGGACAAAAAAATCACTAGTCATGTATAAAATTGTTTGATTTTCAATTTTGCTAGCAATTGTGAAAAATAAATAATTGCACTTTCTGAGACATTCTTCAATTCCATCAATTATAATAGCAAAGAATTGTTATTATTCATGGTAGTTGTTCATAATGTAGCAAGTGGTTATCATATTTCTTATGGAGATACTGCTTCCAGATAGTCTGTTTTTCAGTTTTTCTTTTCTAACTTGTTTTTTAAATATCTCAAAAAAATTATGCTGTGACTACAATTTGAGTATATATTAGGCTGATCAAAAAGTTTGTATGGTGTACTGGAAAAACTTGAACATACTTTTTGGCCAACCCAATATTTTGTGAAAAAGAGTAATTATAATGGTAGCTGCTGTTGCTGCTGCTGCTGCTAAGTCACTTCAGTTGTGTCTGACTCTGTGTAACCCCGTAGACGGTGGCTCACCAGGCTCCCCTGTCCCTGGGATTCTCCAGGCAAGAACACTGGAGTGGGTTGCCATTTCCTTCTCCAGTGCATGCAAGTGAAAAGTGAAAGGGAAGTCGCTCAGTCATGTCCGACTTTTTGTGACCCCATGGACTGCAGCCTACCAGGCTCCTCCATCCATGGGTTTTCCAGGCAAGAGTACTGGAGTGGGTTGCCATTGCCTTCTCCATAATGGTAGCTGTAATTGTTATTTAGTCACTACGTTGTGTCAGACTCTTTGCTAAGCTGTGTCCAACTCTTTGCTAAGTCGTGTCCAACTCTTCCATGGACTGTAGCCAGCTAAGCTCCTCTGTCCATGGGATTTCCCAGGCAAGAATACTGGAATGGGTGGCCATTTCCTTCTGCAGGTGATATTCCTGACCCAGGGATCGAACCCATGTCTCCTGCATGGATTGATGGATTCTTTACCGCTGAACAGCCAGGGACATCCCAATGGTAGCAGTAGATACCATTTACTGAATTCTCACCATGTACTTAGCCCTTTATGTGAAGTATTTGCTCCTAGAACTTACAAAAGCTGTAGGAAATAGGTTCTGTTATTATCATAATAAAGACACTGAGGTTTAGAAACATCTAGAGTTCTCACAACTGATGATGGTATTATGGCTAAGGACTTAGAAATGTCAGAATCCTCTTCTATATGCATATGGTGAAGTATATAGTGATAAATTTCACTATAGTGATAGATAAACCTGTCACTCTATGTTTCAGCTGTTTGCACCCTACGTACAGTTTAGATTTGAGGCAGGGATGCCTACTGTCCTCAAATCCCACCTCCAAATCTTTGGCTCTAATCACTTTCTTGTCAGCCATACATCACGTGGACTTGAGAAGTGCCTTCTAGCAAAAGAGATGGCACACCTTGACTCTAGTTACAGGCCAGTCCTGGAGGAAGGAAGGCTAAGAGAGAATGCAGCGGGTCCCCTCATCTGAGTCCCTTCTCTAGAGAACTTGCCCCGGCACCTTGTAATCTGATGCTTCAGATTCACAAACTTTTCTTCCCTTCTGTATGTAGGTGTGAGGTATAAATGTGTGAAAGATCTGTGTGTGGTATGTGTACGTATGAATTTCATGTGCATCAGATTTTTATCTGAGTGTATTATGAGTAGAGAGTGTATGTATCAGTATTGTTCTGTGAAGTTTATGTGTGTGGCTTGTATGTGAGGTGTATATGTGTGTGTGTGTGTGTATGTAAATGTGTTCTGTGTGCTTGTGAGGTGAGTGTGTGTGTGTGAGGCATGTATATATAGGTCTGTGGTATGTGTGTTGTGTGTGAACTGCTAGTGTAGTTCAATTATTGTGTGTGGTGTATAGGAGGTGGGGTTATAGAAAGGCAAGGCAAGAGTAGAAACCTGGGGACATAGGGACATAGTTGAGTATCTTTTACTAGAATAGTTGTAACTGGAAGTGTTCTTGACTTGAACTTTGGAGTCTTGGAGTCAAGTCCTACCCAACTCTGTAACTATCTATTTAATATTTGAAAGCAGCTTAACCTGTTTGAATCTTAATTTTCTCACGTCTGGGAGAAAGGACTTTTAAATGCTATGAAGGTTAAATGAATAATTTTAGGCTGAAGTGAAAATACTATATGAATATAAGGTATTGCCTATTTTTATTGGTAATGATATTATTTTCCAACATGTTTTATATTGAATTTCCAGAACAACAATATAATATTCAAGGGGTTATAATAGGAAATATATCAATAGGTATTTTTTAAGTTAATTATCATTGATAATATATGGTATGCTGTATCGAGAAGAAGAAAGACACATGCTGTTATAATTCCATGTCTAGAGAATGTCTGGGATATTAAACACTTGTCGTTCAGTTG
The DNA here is from genome assembly GCA_006410935.1 of Redunca redunca. Taxonomy (NCBI): domain Eukaryota; kingdom Metazoa; phylum Chordata; class Mammalia; order Artiodactyla; family Bovidae; genus Redunca; species Redunca redunca. The sequence goes on from SJYQ01094372.1 coordinate 382,863, forward strand.
CTAAGTCATGTCTGACTCTTCGTGACCTCATGGACACAAAGGCCTCCCAGTCCCTCACTGTCCGGAGTTTGCCCAAGTTCCTGTCCATTGAATCAGTGATTTTATCCAACCATCTCATTAAACACTTAGCACTGTTCATTCATGGAACAACAAAGGCCATTTTAACTAGGAGCTTTGCTCTAAGGTAGGGGGCAGCAAACTCTACCATAATAGAAGGATTTTGCATTGACTATTTCAGATTTTTATTTTTTAGGTATATGGGAATGGATGAAAATGATATAGAACATATTCATTGCTCAAGTAGTTAGACATAGAATGTGATCCAGCAATTCTGCCCCTATGTATATACCCCCAAAGAATTGGAAACATGTTCTCTCAAAAACTTGTAAAGGAATGTTCATAGCAAAATCATTTATAATAGCATAAAAGTAGAAACTTTCCAAATGTCCAAAAACTGATGAATGGATAAATAAATGTGATAAATCAGTAAAATGAAGTTATTCAGTATTAATACATGCTGTTTTATGGATGAACCTTGAAAACATGTGAAAGAAGCCAGAATAGTATATTACTTGATTCCATTCATATGAAAGGTTCACAACAGGCAAATCTATAGAGACAGGAATATATTATTCTTGAAAGGTTGGAGGTGAGGGGCATGAAGGATTAGAGGTAGATGGCTAAGGGGTGAGAGATTTCTTTTGGTTGGTAATGAAATGTTCTAAAACTATGTTTGGAGGGAGAGGGTGGGATGATTTGGGAGAATGGCATTGAAACATGTATAATGTTATATAAGAAACAAATCGCCAGACTAGGTTTAATGCAGGATATAGGATGCTTGGGGCTGGTGCACTGGGATGACCCAGAGGGATGGGATGGGGATGGAGGTGGGAGGGATGGTTCAGGATTGGGAACACGTGTGCACCCATGGCGAATTCATGCTGATATATGGCAAAACCAATACAATATTGTAAAGTAAAATAAATAAATAAATAAATATATATATATATATATATAATATGGATAAACAAGGCCCTACAGTATAGCACAGGGAATTGTATTCAATATCTTCTGATAAACCATAATGAAAAAGAATATGAAAAACAATGTATATATATGTATAACTGAGTCACTTTGTTGTACAGTAGAAATTAACACAGTATTGTCAATCAACTATCCTTCAATAAAATAAATTTTTAAAAATTTAAAAAAAACTATGGGTGTACAACCCTGTGAATATATTAAAAGTCATTGAATTGTATACTTTAAATCCATGGATTATGTGGTCTTTGAATTATATTTTTGCAAAATTGTTAAATATAGAACAATTTTCCTAAGAAGTGAACCCTCCCTGTTTATTGTGCCAATAAGTCTGGGAGACACTGGGCCTCACCCTCCTTGACAGATAGACTAGGAGGCAGTTATACTAGCAAGGCATTCCAGACCACAGAGTCAGCCTGTAAGCTGGTGCCTTTATCAAGGGTGAATGACCAATAGGGAATAGATGAGCAACCGTCAGCTTTTTAATATAGGGCAGTATATTCTGGAACCTGCAGGCACTGAGAAATGCTATATGAAGACTCATTCTCTTTTCTCCTCCTATCCTCTCTCCTCTCACCCTCCCCTTCCTCCTTCTCCTCTCCTTCCTCCCTCCCTCTCTTCTCTATTTTTTCCCCATAAATTGCTTGAGCAATTAATTTGTTAATTTAGAATTTATTTATTCAGAATTATATTTGAATGTGCATTTGAAGTAACCGTTTTCTTGCTTCCATCATTTTGAAGTACTTTCTTAGCCATGACTAGGGAGATTGCTGTGTTAGAGTGAATCTTCTGTGGCCTAATTGCTAACAGGAAGGTTTTTAGGTATGAATGTCCTCATTCTTTGCTCTTTCTGTGACTTCTGACTGTGTCTCCAGACCTACAGAGTAGTACATTCTGCTTCGGGTCTTACATTTCCACCTCATTCCACTTCCACATACAAATATCACATTCACCATGATTTTGGATGATCTCTTAGGATTAAAATGTATACTCCTATTATATTCTCACATATAATCACTGCTTTTTTTAAAACCTTTTTTTTTTTTTTTTGCTTAACATTTAATTAAAGAATAGTCAGCTCAATATGCTGCTATGCAAATCTTACCAATAGCTATATTTTATTACTTTCAGTTTTGAAAGGTGGGATGATATCTCTCACTTTTAAAAACTGATATTTCTAAAAGGTGTATTTATTTTGCATTAAAATGTTTCTGGAATGTAACAGTTCAATTCTAATAACTATGATTAAATATCCACAAATTTGTTTTGAATAAGCAGAGCCAGATAAGTGGCATTTATGTACCTTGCAACACTATTTAAGATTGCTTCCTCAGAACAGAAAGAATCACTGGGTAGCAGATAAGAGAATTCAGCATCTTTTGTTTGTGAGTCTCACATTAACTGCGTTTATACCTCTGATAGTTTCCATGGTGAAATTTGTAATTAAAAAAAAAAGAGCATATAGTCAGTTTTGAATTGTTATATTTAAAATGAGTGTTTGCTGATCTCCAATTAATCGAAGTGTTGAGATTTAAAGAATGACTGAAGAATCAAGGTTTTATATTAGTAATTTCTATTCTGGGAGAAAATAAACGAGTAAAGTCCTGAGATCTCTGCTATCAAATACACAGTCATAAGGAAGTTAAAAAGCCACAGTGAAGTGTACACATCTTAATTACATTTATATCGATATCTATCTTAAATAGATACCAGCATTAGCTGTAGGAGTTTCATGTGTTTTGCAGGAGGGAGTTCTCAGAGTGTACTCAGTGTGCTTGTCATTGCAGACCGGGAGCTTACAACGCAAACATATTGTGCAAGCAGAGTCCAGGCTGGAATGTGTCAGTGCAGCGCTTATGTGGCCTGTCCACAGAGATGGGCAGAATGGAAAATAAATGGAGAGCTGGAAAGGCTTCCAGGGTTTATTTTTTTCAGTGACTCTCAGAGCTAAACAGCCAACTCTTAATAAAGAATGCGTGGTCCGAGGCAGGGACTAACTGTATGCCCACAATGTTCAAAAATGATTGGTTCACAGATAATGAAGCAGAGAAGCAGATTCTGAGAAAGAGAATTTCGGGACCATGCAAGGGAAGGGAAGAAAGCAGACCTGGAGGAAAGGTAGAAGGACAAATTGGTCTGCAATGCAGCCTGGGAAAAAGGCCTCAGCAGACCCAGCAGAGAGTCCAGAAGCCAGGATGGGGCCCTAGAATTGTCCTGAACAACTCCTGAGCTGGGCCTCTATACTCTCTTGTTTACTTGATATTAGATGCCTGGACAAGGTGACCCTCCTTAGCTGACACAATTCACAAAGAGAGCTGACAGCTGAAAGCCCTTCCTAAACCTGGGGAAATGAGTCATTCATTCCTGAAAGGGTTCTCATGGCAGCATCCACTAGGAATGGTGAGGTATTTTGGAACCAGGAGGCACTGGGAAATGCCTTGTCTGATAGACTCTTTGCTTCTTTCATTCCTTCATTTCCTTCTGTCTCCCCAACCCAGTATTTTTCCAAAAATAAAGGACTAGGCTGTGAGTTATCAGGAAGAAGGAAAACAAATAATAATTTTTCTAAGTCCAACTGTTCTTTTAATGTCAAGACCACTCAACAATCATTTTAGTTTTCTATGGAAAAGTTAGCTTCATATATCTGATGTCCCAAGGACCTCTTGTGACAGTTCCTATATATATGATACTAGCATCCTGACCGGAGAAGGCAGTGGCAACCCACTCCAGTACTCTTGCCTGGAAATCCCATGAACGGAGGAGCCTGGTGGGCTGCTGTCTATGGGGTCACACAGAGTCGGACATGACTGAAGCGACTTAGCAGCAGCAGCATCCTGACAGCTAGATGGAATGTCAGGAGAAAAGTACAGATAAAATTATTTTTTCCTTTGTTTTGAAGGAAAAAAGAAAGCATATTTATTGAGTGTCCACTAAATGTGACTTCAAAGATTTTTCTTATCTGTGTTAGAAGTTGATAGCGAATGAAACAGTACATTAATTTGAGAAGAGTTTTTTCTCATTTTAACCATTATTTTTATAAAATAAAAAAATCATTAACCAACATGTTAAAATTTCATTTTATAAAGTTTGCATCATGTTTATTTGGGCTGCATTGCTGTTTCAACTATTCAGTTTTATTTTTTGGGTTTTTTTAACCTATTGTATGACTTTTGATGCACCAGAAATTAGCAAATGCTGGAGAAGTTGGTGAATGGATATATAAAATCAGCATATTGAATTGGCAACAGAATGACATTGTTTATTACATGCTTTTTAGCAAGGCATTATGATAAGACAACTTCACCATTAAAATAGTATAGAAACGACTAACTGGAAAACTTCTTAGGTCTTTAAAGTTTTTTTCAGTATTTGTTTGCATGGACTTAGAAGTGTCACTTAAATACTCACTAAGAATGGAGCTAAAGGCTGTGACTTCTTTTAAATTTTCATGATTTTTTTTAAAGATCACCCCTCAGTCAGTTTAAGAGAGTCGTCATTGCTGGCTATACAGCACAATACAAATTTAGCACTTGAAGACACACAAAGATAACTCAACGAACTGATTTCTGCATCTTCAGCCACCTTATTCCATTAACTCTTAGAATTACTTTCCTCCAGACATAATTTGTATGAATTAAAAGGAGAGGAAAATTAGAACAACTACTGAGGCTTTTTGGTGACTAAAAGAATGGTTATTTTATCAACAACCATAAGTGTTAGATTTACAAAAAGGAAAAGTATCTTAAATGAACCATTCTTCTAACTTGTGCCTCTTAGTTTTGAAAACATCTGAGTAAAAATCATATTCAGTTCAGTTTAGTTCAATTGCTTAGTCATGCGACCCCATGGACTGTAGCACGCCAGGCTTCCCTGTCCATCATGTTGCCGACTCTAATTTGAAAAAGTAGAGGAGGGAAAGCACTGGATTTTTTCTCTTTAAAATTACATGTTGTTTGCAGTGTTAGATTGTAAAAGCTCCTGTACATCAAGAACAAATTCAAAGTAGATTGTTTAAAACAGACTTTAACATTGAGGCTCTTCAACTTGTAGACAAAAGTCTAAGCAGTTCTTTAAAAGAAACTCTATAAAATAAATTATCAACATTTTCATATCTAATGGTCAACTTTTGTTTCTCAAAGTGATGGTTTTAAATGATTATTTTATATGAGATTAGAACTGTGTTTTTCTTCATTTATGCAACAAACATGTCCTAATAGATGTCAAGCTATGTGCCATTTCTGGAACACTATAAGATGCCTAAACTTTAATCAAGGCCTCTTTTTGTTGTTGTTATTTACAAACAGCCCTCCTCCATCTTCATGGGCATATTACTTCTGATTCAGGAATAGCTCTATCCATCCTTGTCTTTTGGTTTCCTATCTCAATTCTGCAATCTCCCCTCTGGCCATTCCACTCTTGAATCATTTCAAAATCCTGCCTCCCAAAGTAATCTGTCTAGTTTTTCCTAATCTTCTAACTTTCCATTACTCATCATTTCAGTTCTTCTTACTGGTTCACAATTGCTTTGCTAACCAGTCTCAAATTACTTATCCTTATCTTGACGGCCTATTCACTACTTTACCCCTGCTGATGTCTTTTTCTTTATCACTTCTAAGACCTCCCCTTTGCTCACACTTCTACATGCGAACGCATTTCCAGAGTATGAGAATGCTTTGGATTCAGGCTTTTCCCTTAAAAAAGCTTTAGTTAATTTCTCCTTAGAGTAGAAGAATTAGAATCGAGCTATGGTTTAAAATTCACTAATGCATCTGGCAGTACAATTTTGTATTTTGTGTACAACTTATTCTGTCTGACACTTCTGGTCCTTTGCCTCCCATTTAGCCTTCACTGACGGCTATTAAAGGCCATCTTTAGGTAGCTGCCCTACTATCAGGCTATGTCCTCTGCAGTGGCAAGCAATTATTCTTAATAAATCAGAGAATCACAGAATTTAACTTAGGCTTCACTGATGGTCTGACAGTTAAGCCTCTGCACTCCCAGTGCACGGGGTCTGGGTTTGATCCCGGGTCAGGAAACTAGATCTCCCATGCAGAAACGAAGATCTTGCATCCACAACTAAGAGCCGGCGGAGCCAAATAAATAAATGTAAACAAATGAAAAATGAATTTAATTTAGAGACAGGGATTTCCCTACAGACAAGAACCCAAATTCCCACTTAGCATAGAAATCCCTCTCAGAACATTCCTGATGCCTAAAATAACCTTTTCAAGAGGGAAAGTCAACTTAAGGCACCAGCTCTTTCCATGTTGCTCACAACTCCTTTTGAGGAAAGTATTTTTTGTGCTGAGGCATTCTGGTTTCCTATCACCTCCTCTTGGCATCACATGTGACTGGAGAGACATAAAATATTTCTAATGATTTCTTTTTGCCTTGAAAATACAACCAACCACAGCCATCATGTCCTCCGTTAAACACATTTGTTTGGAGTTGAATATCCAAGATGCTTCCATAATTCCTCTAATGGCCGAGTTTTTTGAGAAGTCCCATGCTCATGCCTCACTTTTGATATAGTTTGGTCAGCAGACTGCACAATAAGACTTTCTTTCAGTGTCAGGCCTAATGTTGCTGTCACTACTGCTCCTGTCATTAATATTGAAGGTACATTTTATAACCTTAAAATAAATGGTTGATTATCCCTTTTGTCCTTTAATGAACTTGAAAACTCACATTCATAGTATTTTGGTTACTGAAGTATCCCTAGGCTCAAAGAGTATTTACAATTCTCATATAATGATTTTGAGCACGTAGAGGTACCATGTAGTCATATTTGAGACTGTCTTGGAAAAAGACTGTGGTTTTTAGTCTGGTACTTTGAAGAACTATTGAGATGTCACTGAACAGTATTTTTAGAATTTTCACATTGCTCACACATGAGCACTTTGGGAATTGTTCAGTGAATATGTCTCCTGAGCACTTTGTTCCTTGAAATTATCAAAATAATCTTGGAATTTATTTTTCTCCCTATCTTGTGATGCGTGGGTAGAACTGGGACAGCTCTATCACATTTAGAAGTTCATTTCTTTTCTTTGTTCTTCCCAATGAAATTGCTCTTTTCAAGTTGGAAAATAAAATAGGTTAAGTTTATGGTTTTTTTTTAACTCTTTTAGGGGTTCTGGAATCCTCTAAGCATCCAGTGAGATACAGCAACACTCTTGTGGAAATGATTCATATAGTCATAATCACACAGAGAATTTGCCTTTAATTTTAGGGGTACAAGTGCCACTGGGATGATATACATGTTACCATTACTGGGTTCTGATTGTAGGTTAAAAATCACTGATTTAGTTGTACTTCATTTTACATCTATCTCTTCCTGTAAAGATGTATAAAAATAAAATTGTATTAATAAGTCATATGTTTAGTAGTTCCATTCAATAACCTTTAAAGCAGATTGTTTCCTAAATGAATTTTAATTCAAATCTTTATTTATAGAATATTGAGTTTCTTAATGTGAGCACGTTTGTATAATCTTATGCTTCAACCTTTTCCTTCTGAATACTTTCTTAAGTAGTCCATAATTAAGAGAATCAAAAATACTTTTTCTCTGTAAACCCTCACCTCTGACCTTCTTCACTTTTATTTGAAGTTATTGCCTGCCTGCATGTTAATTGATGTCGTAGAATATAAATCTTAAGACATGTTTTAATTCTTTGAAGTGTGTCAGGATACCTGCACATTTTATAATAAAGGTATATTTTATACTGGTATAAATGTATTTGAAGTCACTGTTTTCTTTATTAAAAAAATTGAGATTCCCCAACTTCAAAAATAAAATTTATAAATGTATATTTACAAATAATACACAAGGAAATGATAGGAAATTACAGCATACTTACATATTCAGCATATCTAAGTTCATAGTTTTAAATATAATAATCTTATTAGCTACAGATAAAGTTTTGATTAGTGTTTTGATAATACTGACCTTAGTTTACCAATGTTAACCTATAAATTATTATGCAAAAATGGTACGTAATGCCAGTTCTATACTAACAACTTTTTGTCATGCGTGATTTGTGTAACTTGCTGAGCCTGGTGAAAACTTCCCTTCCTTCTCCAGTCTGTGGACATGCTGAGCTCTGTGCAGTGTGTAGGAAGGGCTGAACAAGCAGACTTGTGAAATATATGGCTTACAAGTTTTATCACTTTTGGTAAGAAATGTACAAAGCCCATCAGTGTCAAAACTAACATATATGTTTGTGAATATTTAAGAGAATTGTCAAAATATATTGCTATACATTGAGAGCATAGACTTTGTTTTTATATGAAACAGTTTTAAAAATGCACTTCTGGAGAACTATGCATTTACAACCAATAGTTGTAAAGCAAATTAAATTGATGATGTATTAGGAGAAATAAAATATTTTTATCACACTGTAGTCAAGAACAGGGGGCAATCTTTTTTTTTTTTATTTTTAAATTCTTATTTTAACTTTATTTTACTTTACAATACTGTATTGCTTTTGCCATACATTTTAACTAATGTATTTTTAGTTTGGCAATAGGAGTAAGCCTATTATATTCCTGGATGACCACCAGAATGAGCCCCTAAAAATGCTGAATATCACAATTTGGTGTTTCACAAATAGATTCATATCACTGTATTCCATATAAAGGAAGTTACTTCTGCATATCTCAGGCTGACTGCTGTGGTGGACTCCAGATTTTATGACTCTTGAGTCTTTTACAACTCAGGCAGCCCACTTTGAGAGAAATGAATACATAAGGTAATAGTTGAATACTTATTTAGACGAAAAAAGGAAATCATGACTAATTACCAATTTAATAAAGCTGACTAATTCCACAGGCATCCAGAATCTATAAAATTATGATTTGTGGGGGGAGGTGCTTTAGAGTTTTCAGCTGTGTGCTCTCTGATTAGCTCTTCATGTTGACCATGATTCTATAATGTTTTCTATGTAGAGAGTGACACAACAATGCGATTGTAGAACAGCCAGCAGTAACCTAAAGAGAGGGAAGAAACTGAGACCCACCAAGTAATAATATCACCAAACCTAAAGCAAATGCATCACAAGTTCAACTTTTAGTTAGCCAGATCCCCAAGAGATCCACAGTCACTCCAGTGACACCCACCCTGGGGGGAGTGTTAGTGTGTAGACATTGGTCATGAGTATGGTTAAAATATCTTGCTTTTGCAAAATTCCTAAATCATCTGAGCATGTCAGCCCAGCCTTACCCAGAGCCTTGGGGAGAGGTCTGAAGCTTTGCCTTTCATGGTAAACCTGTTTTTGTGGTGGACAGGAAGATATCTAGACCATAGCAAATTGCCTAAGGAAACAAAGAAGTTGGCTTTACAGTCATACAAAAGTAGTTCTGTTTTTCTTAGAGTTTAGCCACCATTTCTCAGATATTTCAGTGAAGTTCTTTTTATGCGTTCTCCTCTAGAAGTTTTTTGGTAGTCAGTGTTTCACAAATTATACCACTTTTAAGTCACCTCAGTCATTTAGTATTAATAGCATAGTCCTTTGGCAGAGGGAGTAGAAAAACGGCTCCAGTAAGCTTTAAATGTGCCTTTGTTTCCCAGTATTAAGACCTGCATAGAAGGAAGTAATACCTTTTAGGAAATGTTCCCCTGGTTCATTTTAAAGCACAAAATATTATGTGATAATAGGATGTACACCTAATTCAGAGAGTAGAATATTCTGTTTATGATCTGGACTGTCCTTTAGGTTTTTCAGTGTAGTCCTCAAGAAGTTGAGAATTCACCATTGTCTGATTAAAACACACACACACACACACACAGGTGTGTGTATAAATACAAATTTTACAAGTATACATATCGATGGGCAGAGTGATTCATTTGAAAACTCTGAAATAAATGGTGATGAGAACCTCTGGACTAAGTTTCAGTGTAAACAAGTGGGTTATTTAAATTCTCTCTCAAAATAGAAGCTTCAAGTGAGCAAGGCAGCGTGACTGTGGGGCCATAATTCAGGAACAATCTGTAAAGCGAAAGATAGAGGCACTAATTGTGTTGCCTTTGCAGCCCACGACACTGCGTTTATTCCTGTTATTCTGGCTAAAGATGAGTCAGGGACCTCTAATATAGCCATTCCTAAATGACAGTAATTGATTCAGAATGTGAGCCTGAGAGAAATCCTAGAAGTCTGACCTTCAGATCAGTTTAACTGTAGATCAATAATACATTACGTAGACCAATGCAGTATCCCAAATTCCCCCAGTCAATTGCCAAGATAATATTTTACCTCAAGTTGGTCGGCAGCAGTCAGTATAGATAATTTTGTCCCAATAATAATTTTCTAATTCAGGAACATCCAACATCCAGCCACAATGTAGGTAAGGCTCAGGCCAGCCCCATGGCATATGCTCACCTGGCTTTCCTATTTTCCTACAAATGTCCTATTGGAAGAATATCTCTTAATGTTCAGTTAAGCCAAAGCTTGTTTTAAATTCCCTAGACTTTACTTCATGTATGATTATATCTATCTTGGCATGAAACCCTTTCTCTCTTGGAGTTAATAACATTGATGTATCTTCTAGAGACGCTAGGCATCATAAGTATTCTGGGTAGAGGAAGGTAGGCAAACTCTAGCATATGCCTTTATCTGCTATTAGTGAATTACGGATTGTTAGAGTGATGAATTGTGATTACATAGTCTCGTATTAGAAAAAACTTTGATCCAGCAAAGAAAACCACCAAAATTTTTGAAAATGATTTGCTACATCTGGGTACAAATTATAGAGATGTTGCAATGCAGGAGACCCAGGTTCAATCCCTGGGTCAGGAAGATCCCCTGGAGAAGGGAATGGTTACGCACTCCAGTATTCTTGCCTGGAGAATTCCATGGACAGAGGAGCATGGCGGGCTACATCCATGGGGTAACAAAACGTCGGACATGACTGAGTGATAGATATACTTCACTTGCCTACATATGATGTCTTTGGAGAACATGAGATGTAGATGTGAATTGATCCTAAGTTGTATATATGGAAAAGTTAACTTTAGCAATATGCTATCCCATCACTCCATTTTAAGTCATATATTTTTCTTTACAAAATTATTTTAAGAACTCCATTGCAATAAAGCCATATCATTATCAGTCATAAAAGGAATGCTAATTGGGTCATTTCTAGAGACTTGGATGGACCTAGTCTGTCAGAGCAAAATACGTCAGAAAGAGAAAAAATATCATGTATTAATGTGTATATATGGATTCTAGAAAAAATAGTACCAATGAACCTATTTGCAGGGTAGGAATAAAGATGCAGACATAGAGAACAGATGTGTGGACCCAGGGCAGGGGTTGGGATGAATTTGGAGATTGGAATTGACTTATTTGCACTGCTACGTGTAAACAGATAGCTAGTGGGAAGCTCTTGTATAGGACAGGGAGCTCAGCTCTGTGATGCCGTAGGGTGAGCTAGATGAGTGGGGTGGGGGAGGGGAGAGAGGTACAAGAGAAAGGGGTATGTGTATACATGTAGCTGCTTCACACTATTGTACAGCAGAAAGTAACACAACATTGCAAAGCAAGTATATCCCAATTAAAAAACCAATATACAGTATATTGCCCATATTTAAAGTGTGTGTGTGTGTGTGTGCACGCTCGTGCATGTTGCACGCACTCAGTATGTCTGACACTTTACAACCCCAGGGACTGTATACAATTTGGCAAATTTTGATATATGTATCTACACCTGTATTACTAAAATCAAGATAACAAGCATACCTATGTCCCTTGACAGTTTTCTCTTGCCATCTTGTTATCCCTAACTCCTGCCCTTTTCTAGAAACCTCATTGTCCCCAAGCTGATGGATGCTCAGCTGGAGACTGGAGGGGAGCCAGTGCAGACATCCCATATTCTCTGTGTGACCTGCTCTCTCCTCTGTCACTCCGCTCAGCAAACTCCACTGACTTTGACCCCGCCAAATTCCTAGCTCCATCTCCTCAATGTAACCAATTTACTAACAAGTGTTCATATTTCTCCTAACTTGCTGACATTGTTCACTTATTTCTTTCCTTTTTATTAATCTATAGACAAGTTGCTAGATCAAAAATAGTGTCCATTTAATGTTACAGTGGTTCTAGCCAAATTATCCTCTAGAAATCTGTAGTTTTTCCCCAGCAATATAATAACTGTCTACTTTCAAAAACCCACTCCAACCCTTACCATTTAAAAAATTTTGTGGAATCTTTGCTAAAAAGACCAACTTAAATGAATCCCTGTGTTATTTTAATTGTCATTTCTTTGCTCATTGGTTAGATTTGAACTTGTTTATCAGCCTTTTGAGGAAGAAGGGGAATTCTTTGTCTATAGACTTTGTTATAGCTTTATATTGGCTTATTCATCTTATTTTCTAATTTGTAGTAATTCATCTTAAAGTTTCTTTCTTCACCCTTGGATAATTTTGTCACATTTTAAAGGAATCTTGTTGTATTCTTCATTAAGATAAAATTGAGTTTATAGAGAAATTGGAGAGGGCTTGGGATCTGAATAAGGTATGCCTTCTGCAGAGAAAGTAGAGGGTGTGGATAGAGGAGAGATTCAGAAGAAACCTAAGGGGCATTCAGGAATGATAGATGTGTTCATTACTTTGCTTGTGGTGATGTTTTCACAGGTATATACATGTGGCAAAACTTGTAAAGCTGCACACTTTAAATATGTGCAGTTGACTGTATCTCAGTCCTGGCCCAATAAAGCTGTTATTCTGAAAATGACACCAAACATTCAATCAACAGCTTCCCACCAAAAATAAGAATTGAGTTTGATCAGAATATTTTTGTGTTATCTTATTTAGATTTCTCCTGTCTCAGTTATAATGGCTTTCTAAAATAAACTGGGAAGCCAAAGAAAGTCACTTTCACCTTCAAGATTGAAAACAACAACAACTGAACCAGTAAAATAAGTGCTTCTGAATCAGTCTCAGTCTACAAAAACCCTGGAAAGTAAATATGACTTCAACGTAGCATTATAAGGGAATCATAGTCAATAAATCTCTGGGAATGAAGGAGAGGAAGTAAGGGAGAAAGAGATATCTTTTAAACCTCAACCGTGTCGTTAAAGAATGAAAATGGCCTTATAATACATTTTTAGAGATTTTTCAGTATTGAAAAAGAGAAACACTTAAAAATATTTCCTTTTAGTTTAAGAGGTGAGCACCTAGTGATTCCACAGAGCAGAATGGGCTTGAGTTGCATCCGTACTTATCAGGCAGGATTTATGGAGTCGAGGATCACTGAAGAAGGCAGGAGAAGGACAGGTTACTAGAAAAGGATTCCAAGTAATGTCCACAGGGCTGTGAGTAAGCCAGGACTTAAAGTCTGTCCCAGTGGGGCAGCGGGCTGGATTTTATAGTGAGAATGCACTGAAAGTATCCTGCATCAGCTCAGCTATGCACAGTACAAAGGCAAGGCTTTTATCAGTTTTCATGAAATGACTTGAAAGTTTTCATGCCATAAGAATGAGATAAATTATGAATGAACATAAATAAACATATCATGATTAGAAGAAGGGGGATAAAGAGAAAGTGGAGCAGGAGACAGTAAAGAAAAACAAAAATGATGTAGTTGCAAGATAGTGGGAGCACTGTGGTGGTGGATTCTGAAGGGTAGGATTCAAGTCTCAACTTTGATATTTACCAGCTGGGAAACACAGAAAAAAACATTTTAGCTTTTTAGAACCTGAGTTTCCTGCAATCGGTAAATTTGTGACAAAAATGTACACACTTTTTAAGGTTATGGTAAAAATGTCTTGATGAGGGTATAAATGTCTTTTCAAAATATAACCCTACTTTCCAATAATGTTGTTGGTTCCAGATGCACTTTGGTTTTTATTTATTTAAAAACAATTGTTTTTAAGTTTTTATTTCATATTGAGGTATAGCTGATTAACAAGGCTTCCTAAGTGACTCAGTGGTAAAGAACCTGTCTGCCCATGCAGTAGACACAGGAAACACCAGTTCAGTCACTGAGTTGGGAAGATCTCCTGAAGGAGGGCATGGCAACCCACTCCAGTATTATTGCCTGGAGAATCCCCATGGACAGAGGAGCCTGGCAGTGTACGGTCCATGGGGTCACAAGGAGTCAGACATGAAAGAGCCGCTGACCACTCATAGCCGATTAACAATGTTGTGATAGTTTCAGATGAGCAGTGAAGAGACTCAGCCATACATATACATGTATCCATTCTCCCCTTGCATTGAAACTGCCATGTATTGCTGAGCAGAGTTCCATGTGCTATATAGTAGGTCCTTGTTGGTTATCCATTTTAAATATAGCAGGGTATACATGTCCATCCCAATGCACTAAAATTTGAGGGGTGAAAGGAGAAGGTAACGGGAGCAAGGAAATGGTTGCATGAGAGCAGGCTGACTCCTGTAAAATCAAACTAGGTTTCATTGTATTCGTCTTATATGTAGAGATCTGAGCAGGTCTCTGTCCTGGGACTTTATTATGGTTCTGTGCTCTGCCTGTTGACTGCTGATACCGGGATGCCTCGAAGCCACCTTCAGCACAGCATGTTCAATTTGGAATTCATTATCTACTCCCCAGTTGTTCAGTCTAGAAGCCTGCAGGCCACCCTTGACTCTTCTCTCTCCTGAGATCTCTCCTCTGCCCCACGGATCAGCCTCGATGTCCTGTCACCTTCTAAACATCTTTTCTGCCCTTATCACTTGCACTCCTGGTGCCGCTGCCTGAGTTCAGGTCACGGTCTTCTCAGTGTTTGACCTGCTCTCTCCCCCAGTGAATCCATCTGCTTCATTGCCACCATCTAGAACTAACGTTCTAAAATGCCAACTATCTTTCCGAAACACAAGGCTTTCTCTCCTCTACAGGAATTTAACTTTCAGGTGTATTCAGGTAAATGAGCCAAGACGTCTGTTAAAAATATGTTCGCCTTAGTGTTCTTTATAATAGGAAAAAAAGGAAAGAACCCAAAATGTCCCCAAAGAAGGGACCAATTATACCAATTGTTCTACCAACAGTCTATAAAATAAGATTAAAATGGTGGCACAAATCTGTAAGGAGTAATTTAAAAAATGGTTAATGTTAATTATAAAAAATTACTGAAAAAATATTCATAAAATTATAAAGAATATATTATATTATAAAGAGATTCTGGTTGGTAGAATTCAGCAGGAATTCTTCTGGTCCCACTTTCTCAAAAACCAAAGACAAAATGAAAGTAAAACAGAACAAAAATTCTCCTATGTGCCTTATGAGTATTATTAGAAGTAATATTCTTGGTAAGGATTTAAGTGACCAGCCCAAATCCCATGACTTAGCACAACAAATGTGAAATGCCATACAACAAATTCACTAATCTCTTCAAAGTTGTGAAAACCAAAGACTTTGAGGAATCCCATTTCTTCCTAATTTTTTTCATGAAAATTTTTGTGCAGTCTCATATAAAATACTATGTGGTGTCTTCAGTTCACTGTGGTTTACTCTATCTGTTCATATTTATATTTATTTTTTAAAATACCTATGTTCATACATATCTTTGAAGGCCAAAGAAAAATAATGCCATACATGTTATTCGTTCCTTGTTTGGTTCTCTGTTTGTCTCTCAACTAAGGCTAAGAGTTGGACACGACTGAGCGACTTCACTTTCACTTTTCACTTTCATGCATTGGAGAAGGAAATGGCAACCCACTCCAGTGTTCTTGCCTGGAGAATCCCAGGGACGGGGGAGCCTGGTGGGCTGCCGTCTATGGGGTCACACAGAGTCGGACACGACTGAAGCGACTTAGCAGCAGCAGCAGCAAGGCCATGATAGAAATTAGTTATCCTCAAACACTTATATTGGCTGATTCATTATCTGTTAATTACCATTTATAATCAATTTTTTAATGGTAGTGGAATCTGGTATTGCATATAACCTTGCTCACAGAAGGCTTAACAGACTAAGGTACCCATGGGTATGCATGCACACACACATACACACACAAAGACACATAGTCGTTTTGCAATTTACATGTTTTGACACCAGTGGGACTATTCATTCATTTTTATAGTAATGCTGTGATTAAATTCTATGTAATGTGGTATGTTAGAGGTTTGTTTTTCATTTTTTAATAACCAACTGTCTTATAAAGTGAAGTGAGAGTGAAAGTGAAGTCGCTCAGTCATGTCCGACTCTTAGCCACCCCATGGACTGCAGCCTGCCAGGCTCTTCCGTCCATGGGATTTTCCAGGCAAGAGTACTGGAGTGGGGTGCCATCACCTTCTCCGGAAGATACGCCATAGGCAAAATGTGATGACTTTAAAATCAGATCTCGTAACTAAACTGTGGGGGATGGAGGAGAGGTGGGGTTAGTGACTTTAAATATTTAAGTACTACAAAGCCCCATCAGTTCAGTTCAGTTGCTCAGTCGTGTCCGACTCTTTGCGACCCCATGAATCGTAGCACTCCAGGCCTCCCTGTCCATCACCAACTCCGGGAGTTCACTCAGATTCACGTCCATCGAGTCCGTGATGCCATCCAGCCATCTCTTCCTCTGTCGTCCCCTTCTCCTCCTGCCCCCAATCCCTTCCAGCATCAGTCTTTTCCAATGAGTCAACTCTTTGTATGAAGTGGCCAAAGTATTGGAGTTTCAGCTTTAGTATCATTCCTTCCAAAGAAATCCCAAGGCTGATCTCCTTCAGAATGGACTGGTTGGATCTCCTTGTAGTCCAAGGGACTCACAAAACCCCATAACCACTTAAAAATCCAAACATTCTGACTGTAATACAGAATCTACTAGAACTGTGAGAATACCACTGTAATTATCATCGTAGCCGTTTTACAAAATAAGGCTTTCAGAACTAGTGATTTTCTCAGGATCACACAGCTAGACCGGAATTCAGACTCCTCTTTTTAATCTTGAGATTTTTACTATTAAATCTTAACAACCTTCAGACGACTCAACCCAGCAGTCGTTTTTGAATTTTTAAAAGCATTTAAAATAAGGACTTGATTCTGCTCAGACTAATACTTTGTCTTAATTTTGATCTATTTTTACATCATGGTTATCAACTATTTTTCACTGTACTCAATCTAACTCGGAAAACCGCACTAATCACTTTCTATCCCGAGTCCTAACAGAGACTATTTACGATACGCGTGGCCCCTATAGCAAACATCTTAATCATTGTCAAGAAAAAATTTATTAAAGCTTAATTTCTTCTCAGATCTCTTCACTTTCTATGTTGTTTTCCATCTGCCCCCACCCTTCCTCTTTTATATAATGAATTATAACAGGTATGAGTAATGGATTAAGTATATAACTATTTATTGGTGTAAATATCTGCACACAAAGATTAATGGAGGATTCTGAAAAAATGACAACTAAATAGTTAATACTGGCATTTTTTATATCTCCATGGTGACTATCCATATATGAAAGAAAGGTCTTTGAAATGTATAAAAGAATATGATTGTGAAATACTCCATGGTAAATAGTATTTAGGGCTTTGAACATAAGAATTGATTTTTCTTTTACAAATAGATGTGTATATACATATATATGTATATGTATAACTGAAACTTTATTAGTTTTGCTTTAGAATTTTAAAAATTACCAGTGTTTCTTATAATCTTTTGTCCAAAAGCAAAAGTAAAATATTGTATCGATAGTAAACAGAACAACAAGCTCAAAACCATCTCTTTTTTTTTAAGGGGATATGGTGAATTGAGAGGGATTGTGATTAAGAAAATAGACTATGGGGTGCAGTCAGTCTGGGCTCAAACCCACTTTCTAGCATCAATTAGCTGGATAACTTTAGGCAACTTACCTAAACCATTTAAGTACTTATTTCCTTCTCTGCAAAATGACAATAGCCATAGTACATAACTGGTCATGTAATTATGAGATAATGATAACCAGGCAAAGTGGTTGACAGTCTGTTTGGTACTCAAAAGATATTTTAAAATAATTTTTAAATTTCTAAGAAACATCATTTGCAGATAGTAAAAATTATGCCTTTTGCTTGCACTTTATAGTTCACAAAGTACCGTCACAAACGTGATCTCATTTTATCCTCACCATAAATGTGACGCAGAGAAACTACAAATGAATCTTAATAAAATTTAATGACTTAGCAAAGGTTCCACCACAGGTCAGTAGTGAGACTTCTTTGTCTTTGTAAGCAGGACAAGGTACAATAGTTCCTTTGAAGGTCATACTGAAGCTAATGGATATATCTGTCTATATCTAATCTGTACCTGCATCTGTATCTACATCCTAGAATATATGGGGGAGTATTTAGTACAGGCAGCAGTTGTATCTCTGTATGTTCATTTCTGGCACTGGATGCTATTCCTATTATAAAAGTTGCGACCTTGCCACTTACGGAACAGATGGCATTGCTTGATTAAAGTCAGGCCATATTTAGAACATTTCTAAAAAGCCTTTTTCATTTGGATAAATGTGTCTGCCCACTGAAATGGTGTCTTTTCATCAACTGAGCACACCAAATCATAGACTATCTTCTCATAAGAGCTCTCTGCCATCCATTCTCAGGAGAGCAAGTGCTGAACTTATATTTTCAGAAGTGGACTTTACATACTCTCCAGAAGAGAACGTCAGAGCTTTTCTGACAAAGGTGAGGGTCTGTGAACATGCATACTTACCCATTAACAAGGGAATTATCTGTCCTCATTGAAACAAGACTTTGAACAATTTGTTGTCTTCTGAAGCAAGTAAAAAAAGAATATCAACTTGTACACATGAAAGATGAGAGAAAGTGGTGGGGGAAAAGACTAAGAGAAGAAAATTGTGCATTTTACATAACACAGCTTAATCTTACCTAAAATATTGTACAGTAGCCTAAACATGTACCGTATGTTTATGTATGTACGTATGTATATGTATATATATAATAGATGGATAGGTATAGCTATATAAACAATCCAGAGGCCCAGATTTATATATTATTAAGACAATTAAAAGTAGAATTTGTTTTAAACAAAAAGCCAAATAAGACATTTCTGCTAGATTTTAAAGTTATATTTTAAGCAAAACACTCTATTAGCCATTACTGTATAAGGTAATGTTATTAACATACAATATTAATTTTTTTAGCTTGCATTGAAGCAGCTATTTGTGGAATCAGGAAAAGATAAGCCCCAGCAGTCAAAGAGTAATATCAAGAAGATAGCATTCAGGTGCAGCAGCCAGGCCAACTCAGATTTCTGTCTAGACTCTGCCACAGAACAGCAAAATTTCCTCAGGCAGATTTCTTAATCTCTTTAACCTTACAATACTCATCTGCTGAATGAGGCCTCTGATGCCTGACCCATAGGAGAGCTTTGAGGATTAAAGGACATGCACAATTCACCCACCTTGTCCATCCAAGTCCACTCGTATTAGTTTGCTAGGGCTGCTGTAACAAAAAGTACAGACCAGGTGGTTGAAACAATGGAAATTGACTGTCTTGCGGTTCTGGAAGCGAGAGGTCTGAGATGGAGGTGTTGGCAGGTCGGTTCCTTCTGAGCACTGTGAGGGGAGGTCTGTTTAAGGCCCCTTTTTGGCTAGTGGAGGGTGTTCTCCCTTTATGTTTGTCTTTCCTTTGTATGTGGTTCTGTGTCCAGGTTTTTCTTTTTTATAAGGACACCAGTCATGAAGGATTAGGGCCCACCATCCTCCAGTGTGACCTCACCTTAACTAATTAATATCTGCAACCATCCTAATTCCAAATAAAGTCCCATTCTGAGGCACTGGAGGGCGAGGACGTCAACATCTGCATTTCAACCCAGTACACTGTTCAAAGGTTGCTTTTTCAGAGAAATCGTGTTTGACCACCTCTTCTAAAAGTGCTTCTATCCCGTCTCAACACACCCATTTCCTTGCCCTAAATAAAATGTATGAAAGTGAAAGTGTTAGTCACTCTGTTGTGCCCAACTCTTTGTGACCCCCCTGGACTATAGCCCGCCAGTCTCCTCTGTCCATGGAATTCTTCAGGCCAGAATACTGGAGTGCGTAGCCATTCCCTTTTCCAAGGGATCTTCCTGATCCAGGAATCAAACTTGGGTCTCCTGTATTGCAGGCAGATTCTTTAGCATCTGAGCCACCAGGGAAGTCCAAATAAAATGTATAAATATATAATAAAAGTAATCATATAATTATTTTCTTATTTTTTCTCTCTCACACACTAGCCTGCTTTATGAATCGTTCTATCCTAAGCCCCACCATATGCCTGGTACAGAACAGTCCTCCAATAAATATTTGTAGAAAAAAAGATAGGTTTTCTAGCTCAAGATCTAGCACCAATAAAATGATAAGTGCTAGAACTATCTTAAACAGAGGGTCATTCTTGATGCAAATCAGTAGTCACGAGCCACATGTGAAGGAAACAGTTTTAAATTTTGTTTTAATAGATTTAAATACCCAGTTGTGTCTAATGGGCAGTGCAGATATAGAATACCTTCATTATTGCAGAGGATGCTGGTGGACATTGCTGGACATGGAGAGAGAACCATCTACGTGGGTGCGTAGATGAGGGTGTCAGAGAAAATGCAGTACTGAGCCAGTGCTGCCTGATAGAATCTGACCACATTACCCTGCATACTAGCTCTCTTATATCTCTTTTCTTTTTCTTCCTTATGGTACAGGTATATTGCACACATTCTTTTCTTCAGTTATTAAATTAAAAATATAACTTAAAGTTTTAAAAAGCTCTAAAGGGATTGTGTTGAGAACCGCATTAACATAATTGCTGTGGATTCTGCAGCAGCAATTTTTAATTTTAATTCTGTTCCTCTTTGCTATTCAGATGAGTAAGAGGTAGGTGTAGATGATTAATCTACAGATTCTGTTTTACAAACTTACAAATAGCTCTTTGAGAAACCCAAACTTAAAGGACACAGAATGGAGCTATTTCTTTGCTTAACGAGCAAATGGATGTACAGGTGTGGCTAGCGAGGAGCCAGCAGGTGTCTGCGTGTGGGCTCAGTTCTTCTCTCAGCCCGGGAAGTATGTAGATTTTCACCACTCCTGTTCAGCCTCTGATATGAGTAACAACCTAGACCCAAAAGTTTTATGAAAACTCTTTTCGCTTCATATAGAAATTTGTCTCATACTTCACGGCAATAGCACACTTTCAAATCCATTTCTGAAATCCCAGACTATGTACTTCTTAGTGATGAACTCAATGATGCTACCTGTTAAAGAAAAAGGATGGAGTGGAGCGGAAGGCAAGACTAATAAGAAAATGCAATTGGACCGTTATGGAAAACATATTGCTTATGTAAAATGTAATGCCTAGGTAATGATAAAATAATAAACGTATGTATCAGTGAACTTAGAATATGCTCCTATTTGGAAAAATGAATCCTAGATTTTAAAAATAACCTCTTTTTTTGTCATTTTAATCCTCATTTGAACAGTAGCAAAATACCCATACCACCTGTTTGGTGACTTTTCTGAAAGGAATTGGTGGTCTCGGGATAGATAGTCCCTACTATAAAGGTGTTAATCTGACCAAATTAATCACAATTCAGTTTAATTAACTGATTCAAGAGAAACGTTGCTTACCTCAAGTGAGCCAGGCATATTTACCCTAAAGAATAAAAAATACTACTGGAGGGGCTAGACCTAGACTCTTAGTACATACGGTTTATTATGTTTATTACCTAAATGTGGTTGTGGAGCAGAGTATTCTCAAGCAACTGAATAGAGGAAATGTGAAAAATTAAATGCAAAATACAAAACTTCATCATGGGCCTATTGGACTGTTTTTCAAAAGAAGCAGAAGCTTTACCATTTGTGGATTGTGAAAGTAAGAAAAAGCAAAGTTGGAAAACATTTGATTTATGTTTTAGGGACAGGAAGCGATAGAAGTTTATACGTTAACAGGCTCTCAGAATGCCTTCATTCATCACTACATTTTGGTATTTCAGTTCACTGCTCATTAAGGTTATTACCTTAATTTATTTAATCAAAATATTGACTCTATTCTCATGCTGCAAATGACTTGTGACATGATTTGATTCTTAATATGTTTTACCAATGAAAGCTAAACAAACTAATGCTTATTTTTCATGATTAAAGTACTAATATTTTGATTGTGTTTTTATTTTAGTTTAGAAGGTTTTTATAAAAATTCTTGTTTCTGTGTTTGCAAACAACAAACTTTGAGTTTGTTTCACCAAAATTTATATAATCAGAATCTCCAAATTAAAAAGTTAGTTAAGTAACCCATTTGCCCTATAACTTATCAGCCATTTAATAACAAATCCATGATTCCCTATTACCAATTTGTTTTGCCTGAATTTCTAATAGATATTCATTTGAGTGTTTGAGATATGGAAAAACGCATCCCACTGAATACTTAAGACTCCATCTCTGACTTTATGGAATTTGGCAAACATTATTTTAATACAAATAAGGACGCTAGCCATTAGTTAAATAAATTACCTTATTTTGAAATGTTCTAAGGAATCTCTGACTAATATGGCAGTCTAACTGATTTTTTAAGAGACTTTTGGCCAAGTCCCTTTATTTTTTAACTTAATTGAGTTAAAAATCTGAATTGAGACTTTATTTTAAAAGAAAATTTGCAAATTAGTGTTTCAAAACTCTGCAATACTTCTTCCTCTTATCTACAGATATAAAAGATTCAGCGACACTTTATCCAGGTGCTTTTGACTGTGTTTTACGTTGCTGCTTAACAAATTACCACAAACTTAGCAGCTTAAAACAACGCCTATTTCTGTCTTTCTTTTTGGCTCAGATGGTAAGGAATATGACTGCAATGCGGGAGACCTAGGTTCAATCCCTGGGTCGGGAAGATCGCCTCTAGAAGGTCATGGCAACCCACACCAGTATTCTTGCCTGGAGAATTCTATGGGCAGAGGAGCCTGCTGGGGTACAGTCCACGGGTGTCAAAGAGTTGGACATGACTGAGTGACTAACACTTTCACTTGCACAGTTCTTAGCTCAGATATCCAGGTTGGCAAGGACACATTATGTGTCCAAGGTGTTGGCTGCCTTTTCTTATCTGGAGCTCAGGGCCATCTTGCAGACTCAGTCATGTCATTGGAAAAATTCAGTTCCTTGTAGTTGTAGGATTGAAGTCCCCGTTTTCTTGCTGGCTGTTGGCTGGAGATTCCTCTGGCCTCCTAGGGGTCATCTCAGGTTCTTGCCCTGTTAGTCATCTCCACCTCAGCATTGGAGAACCTCTTTCCTGTTGAAACTTTCACACATTTCTAATCTCTCTGACTTCCTATACGTCTTACACCCCCCCAAAACTCTATCACTTTGAAAGAACTCATAAGACTAGACACACTGGAATGTTTCTCTATCATAATGTCTACTGATTAGTAACCTTAATTATAGCTACAAAAATTCTTTTTTCTGTGTGCTGCTGCTAAGTCGCTTCAGTCATGTGCAACCCCATAGATGGCAGCCCACCAGGCTCCCCCGTCCCTGGGATTCTCCAGGCAAGAACACTGCCATCGCCTTCTCCGTTTTTCTGTGTTACTTAATATAATCATTGAGTAACACCAAGGCTGACCACAGTGGGGCCATCTTAGAATTCTGTATAAGCCAATATGTACAATTCTTATCAGTTAATTAAACAACAGAAAGAACATAAAAGAGAGTGATTGGTGGGATGAGATGACTCATCACCTTATATTGAAATGCTAAGACAAATAATACCATGTTCAGATTTGATCTGATAATAATATCTTAGGAATTGAAATATAAAAATCAAAACTGATACAGACAGATATAAGATTATAAGGATATGAAGGAATGCTGAGAGTTTTATCATTTGAGAAATGAACTATCAGGTAAAATGAAGAAATAACCAGATAATTGAAATGTTATGTGAAATGATTCTTAATTGTAAGTGAAAGTATTAAAATATTAGTCACTCAGTTGTGTCCGACTCTTTTGTGATCCCATGGACTGTACCCCACCAAGGCTTGTCTGTCCATGGAATTCTCCAGGCAAGAATACTGGAGTGGGTAGCCATTCCCTTCTCCAGGGATCTTCCCAACTCAGGGATCGAACCCAGGTCTCCTACATTGCAGGCAGATTCTTTTCTGTCTGAGCCACCAGGGGTTGGATCCACAGGCAGAGGCCGTATGATAACTGTGCATCGGTCTGCTTGGATACTTAGTCTGCTGCACGTTAAAGCTGAATGCTACTATATCCCTGTGCCACAGTGTCTGTGTGGACTCCCACTTCATCACTGCCTGAGGTCATGCTTTGTCCTGTACCGCACTGCTCCCCCATTGTTTCACGGGACTGCAGGGGTGAAAAAGGAAAGGGAGGAGACTGGGGAAAAAAACAGATGGGTAAATTTGAGAGAGGACTTTTTGGTGTGGGGTTTCTAAATGAGAATTTGTCGGTAGAGTGGGGAGAAACACTTTGAGTAGGGACAGGGACATATGAAGGAGGGAGAAAATGAATGTGCCAAAGGAAGAGGAGAAAGTGCCAAAGGATGCAAGTGTGGATAGAATCAAGAGAAAGATCCTCAAAGGTGGAACTGAGAGAATGCATGGATTGGTTTACTTTGGAAAGGGGAAATATTATTTCTCTGAAATACAGAAAAAGGAAAGAGAACAAGTAGTGGTTTCAGATGAGAGATGCTGAGCCAGTTCATGTGAAGCAGATTTTATCCTGTCATTGTAATGAGACCATTTTATATATATTTCTTCTTCTCTGAAGTGACAAAAATAGTAGGACCAATAGAACAGGGCCCATGTGAATATTAAAAACACATATATTATGCTTAGACTAGTACCTGACACATTATAAATATTCAGAAATCTTAGCTTTTGTTTTATTATTATTATTATTTAGAAAATAACAGTAAAGGTAAATGAGATAAGGTTGCGAACTTAAACGTAATATAATGATTTTTGTTGAATAATAGAACTCCACTCCTGGCATTGAACTCCTGGTAAAAGTAAATAGCATTACACATGGAGCACCCAGTGAACATGGTTAATCCTTTTTCTAATAATAGTACTTAACAGCCTGAAAGGTACAGAGAAAGCAGTGGACATCAAGGTTTATAGAAAGTCAGAAATGAGTGCCCTATGATCTGGTTATTCTCACAAAGGTATATATCAAGTTCAGAGTGAGCTAGGAAGTTTAAGTAGGAAAATAACAGATCTAGCTAGAGTTGGAAATTATGACTGTTTTAAGTCTTGGAGATGGATGGGGACTGCAGAACTTAAAGTACTGGAAGGCAGGATTAGAGATGACCATCTGCATGACTTAGGCTTTCCAAAGTTAGGTGGAAATGAATATGAAAAAATTATCGCCATGATTAAGATTGTATTGGTAGCAACAGTACCCACTAGGACAGAAAGAAAAAGTATGGCCCATGCATAAGGGTCTTATCCACTGTTGAAAGAAGTTTTAGATATTAGAAAATAGCAGATGGTATAGACTCCAAAGGGGAGACAGGGTTAGTTGAAGGAAGCTGTTGGAATGGTAGACTAGAAGGGCAATAGAGAACCAGTGATTGTTAACTACTTGCCAAGTTTCAGTAACAGGAGAAACGTAAGTCCATTTTAAAAATTGTAGGAATAGTGTCCATTTAATGGAGCTTAAGGATTCTAGTTCTGAGATTCTAGAATTGTGCTAACCAATACAGCAGCCGCTAGCCACATATAGTCATTTACATGTTCAGGTAAAATAGGATGAAAATGTTTATTGCCTCAGTTACACTAGCTACATTTCAAGTGTTTAATAGCCACATGTAATTCTACATTGTGGGCAGCAGAGATTTTAGAACATTTTTCTCACTGTAGAATATTCTAATGGATGGTGCTATACTAGAGGCATAGTGGACGTGAGAGTATAGTGCTACAGAAAATACTGAAGCAGAAGAAAAATATGCTGAATGAGGATATGACCAAGGACATTCGGTATTTTGACAATTTGAGGTATTCTTTTATTATAGCATTTCTGAAATTAGGATGAGTCATGCAATTGATGTGCTCACTTAAAAAGGTAGGGTTTATTTTTTTTCTCATGAAAAACTGTTAACAAATTGATGATGCATCTCACCAGCAGTAGCATCTTAATATCAATGGGATAAGGTAAGAACAAAGCCAAAGGGGTTTTCATCTTAGGTATTGATTGCAGGGATAAAGGATCAGGAGTTTAACAGGAAGATGGAGAGAGGTGTTGATCATGGGGAATGAGCTAAATTTAGTAAGTACTAACCCTGAGACACCATTCAGAACTTCGGAGTAATGATGTATTGGGAACAATTTAAAATACTTTCTCAGGTTCTAGATTCTCTGATTCTGTTTCTAGATTCTCAGGCCTTCTGCCGACTGAGAATTGGGTTGATGGTGAGTCTCAGGCTAATAGCCTCAGTAATTCTAAAGTACCATCTTGTGGTGCTGATCAAATACCTGGCTTTGACAGCTGTGGCATGGTTTCCTTAAGACTGGCCAGGGGAGAGGAAAGGGATGAAGAGTAACCCCTCTTCATTTGAATGAAAGGGAGAGAGCTAGATGTATGTCTGAAAAAAAAAGAAAGGAGAAGCCACTGTGAAAATGAAGATAACAATAGCCATACATCAAGGTAGCCACTATCTTCAAACTTGAGATCTGAACTTGAATGGAGATGAGCTACAAAATACTAGTCTCGGCAGAGGGGGATGTCAAATGGGAACTGAATGTTTTGTTCTTATTCATTTTGTTCTGTTTTGCTTGTTTTGTGTTTTGATGTAATAATAACTCTGGCATGCCTTTCTACAGTAAATTATAATAGAATTAAACATCTATTAAACTTTATCTCACATGATTAGTGACAGCTACCAAATACTTTTTTCCTGGAATTGTATGTTTTGTCTTAATATATACATATCTGCATTTATACATATTCTTGTGGGGGTGTGTGTGTATGTGTGTGTGTGTGTGTGTGTGTGTGTATATATATATATATGAAAATAATGTAGTAGAAGGAATTCTGTCTTCTGAGTTAAAATATCTGATTTTGAACTTGGAGTCTAGTGTGCAGGTTAATTTCAGATTTAACTTTAGCCAAGTTTTATCTTTTGAAGCCTTAGGTCACTTTTTATTATTGTTTTTTAGATCAGTTTTAGGTTTACAGCAAATTGAGAGTGAGTTACAGAGATTTCCCGCATACCTCGTGCCCATCACCATGCACAGCCTGCCCCTTTGTCAACGTCACTCACTAGAGTGGTACATTTTTCACCAAGGATGATCCTACATCAGCACACTTTAATCGCCAAGATCCATGGCTTACCTTAATGATCACTCTTGGTGTTGTCCCTTCTGTGGGTTTGGATATGTGTATTATAACACGTTGCCATCGTGATAGTATCATAGTGTTTTCACTGCCCTAAAAATCTTCTGTTCTTCAACCTATTCATTCATCACTTTCATTTAAAAGAGTTAATGTTGGTTTGGCCAAAAAGTTTGAGTTTTTCAGTAAGATGTTACCTGTCCTAACTGTTGTGAAGATAGAGGAAATAAGATATATGAAAATATAAACTACAATGTGTAGATATTTCAACTGTAAAGTGATGTGCCTTTTTTGTCAAACTTGTCATTTGTTGGTGTCCACCTCTGAAATGTTGCATGCTTGTTGGGTACAGAAATATTGAAAGTTTGACTTCCAGGATTACGCAGCCTAATTTAGCATTCTCTCCCTTTTTAAATTTTTAATTAAAGGATAATTACTTTACACTATTGTGATGATTTCTTCTTACATCAACATGAGTCAGCCATAGGTATACGTCTTTGTATACCTTATTCTTTGTATATGTTATTCTTTGCTGATTTATTATGTAGGGAAAAAAAATCAAGTAAAATCCTTTAGATACCTGAATCTAAGGAACTCTTGATATGTTAAAAATTAGACTTGCTAGGGGCAATATTATGAGTGTTTTTGTTTATAATTACAATTATTTTCAACCCTGGATCCCTCAGGGTAAAGTACTAGAGCTTTGTCACTGCAGGGGAGAGAACAGGGAGTAAAAATGTCACTCAGATTTAATCAGCAAAAACTACCTGAAATTAGCCACAATGCCAAGAATACCGACATTATTTCACTGCTTTGATAAGCTGAAGGAAAATTTATGGACCTCACAGATTTGGTTTCTAACTATATTCAAAACCTTCACCTGGATGAACACCTATGAAAACCTACAATTCCAGGATGCTGAGGCCACCAAGGTGGAATTCAGCTGACTTCTTATTCATTGCATAGTGGGTGGATGAAGGTGTTCTCTCCAGGTATCACTAAGAATATCTGCCAATTTTGAGCTTTTATTTGTAAGACAAAGAGTAAACTAAACCACAACCACTGAAAGGGATCTGATCTATCCTTCAATCTCTGGGGCTTTCAGTTCAGTTCAGTTCAGTTCAGTCAGTCGGTCTTGTCTGACACTTTGCAACCCCATGGACTGCAGCATGCCAGGCTTCTCAGTCCATCACCAACTCCCAGAGTTTACTCAAGTTCATGTCCACCGAGTTAGTGATGCCATCCAACCATCTCATCCTCTGCCATCCCCTCCTCCTCCCACCTTCAATCTTTCCCAGCATCAGGGTCTTTTCAAATGAGTCAGTTCTTCCCATCAGGTGGCCAAAGTATTGGAGTTTCAGCTTCAGCATCAGTCCTTCCAATGAATATTCAGGACTGATCTCCTTTAGGATGGACTAGTTGGATCTCCTTGCTGTCCAAGAGACTCTCAAGAGTCTTCTCCAACACCACAGTTCAAAACCATCAATTCTTCAGTGCTCAGCTTTCTTTATAGTCCAACTCTCATATTCATACATGACTACTGGAAAAAACATACCTTTGCCTAGATGGGGATTGCTGGCAAAGTAATGTCTCTACTTTTTAATATGCTGTGTATGGATGTGAGAATTGGACTGTGAAGAAAGCTGAGCACCGAAGAATTGATGCCTTTGAACTGTGCTATCGGAGAAGACTCTTGCAAGTCCCTTAGACTGCAAGGAGATCCAACCAGTCCATCCTAAAGGAGATCAGTCCTGGGTGTTCGTTGGAAGGACTGCTGTTGAAGCTGAAACTCCAATACTTTGGCTACCTGATGCAAAGAGCTGACTCATTTGAAAAGACCCTGATGCTGGGAATGATTGAGGGTAGAAGGAGAAGGGGATGACAGAGGATGAGATGGTTGGATGGCATCACTGACTCAATGGACATGGGTTTGGGTGGACTCCAGGAGTTGATGATGGACAGGGAGGCCTGGCATGCTGGACTCTGTGCAAAGAGTCAGACACGACTGAGCGACTGAACTGAACTGAACTGAGGTTGGTCAGCTTTTCTTCCAAGGAGCAAACATCTTTTAATTTTATGGCTGCAGTCATTATCTGCAGTGATTTTGGAGCCCCCAAAATAAAGTCTCTCACTGTTTCCATTGTTTCCCCACCTATTTGCCATGATGTGAGGGGACCAGATGCCATGACCTTCATTTTCTGAATGTTGAGTTTTAAGCCAGCTTTTTCACTCTCCTCTTTCACTTTCGTCAAGAGGCTCTTTAGTTTCTCTTCACTTTCTACATAAGGGTGGTGTCATCTGCATATCTGAGTTTATTGATATTTCTCCCGGCAGTCTTGACCCCAGCTTGTGCTTCATCCAGTCTGGCATTTCTCATGATGTACTCTGCGTATAAGTTAAATAGCAGGTTGACAATATACAGCCTTGATGTGCTCCTTTTCCTATTTGGAACCAGTCTGTTGTTCCATGTCCAGCTCTAACTCTTGCTTCCTGACCTGCATACAGATTTCTCAAGAGGCAGATCAGATGGTCTGGTATTCCCATCTCTTGAAAAATTGTCCACAGTTTGTTGTGATCTGCACAGTCAAAGACTTTGGCGTTGTCAATAAAGCAGAAGTAGATGTTTTTCTGGAACTCTCTTGCTTTTTCAATGTTCCAATGGATGTTGTCAATTTGATCTCTGGTTCCTCTGCCTTTTCTGAATCCAGCTTGAACATCTGGAAGTTCACAGTTCATGTACTGTTGAAGCCTGGCTTGGAGAATTTTGAGTATTACTTTGATATCGTGTGAGATGAGTGTAATTGTGCAGTAGTTTGAACATTCTTTGTCATTTCCTTTCTTTGGGATTGGGATGAAAACTGACCTTTTCCAGTCCTGTGACCACTGCTGAGTTTTCCAAATTTGCTGGGGCTTAGTGGTGTTTGAAAAACTAGCAAGGACAAACCCCAGTCTAAGAAACTAAATCCAAGACAATAATCTCAAATCAAGGAAGGAAATGATTGCAGTGTTGATTCTGGGAGTGTTTTGTAGGCCTATAGCTCTAACCTGGCCTGACTGAACTTTTAAAAAGGAGAGTAGGAATATGTTTGCACTCCAAGTCTCGGAGGAGAATAGAAGGAATTAGGGTTTTAAAAGTTTTTCTAGGTTCCCAAAGGAAAGAATTCTGACAGCACAATCCTAGTTCCATTTATCTTCTAATATAAACCACGGCATACTTAACAGAGTTTGAAATTCTTTATTGCTTTCCGTGCTGGCAGTTTTGCCATTCCCTTCATCTTCCTTAATGTTTTCTTCAGTAAGAGTTCTAAAACCAAAAATATCCTTGTAATTTACTGTCTTGAGTGAATTTGGACTCCATTTAGGCAAAACAGGCAGCAACTGAGCTTTGTGGTTCTTAGCCTTTGTGCGTTTAAAAAATATCCGTGCTTTGTTCCTGTCCTGAAAGATTCTAATTTCACCTGGGCCTGTGTATTGAGTTTTTCTAGCTCTCCAAGAGATTCTAATGTGCAGCCAAAATTGAGAATCACAGCCATTTCCCCTCATCATCATCAACCTTCCTCAGATCCATTGTCCTTGACCACTGACTCCCATGGCCAATGTCAAACCTTGTGATTGTCTAGAACTGCTCCAACCAACCTTGAAATCTTAAACATCCCACATCCTCAGCATATCTTCCTTTCTTTTTCATGCCTCTTATTACACTGAAGACCCAGTAGTCTGATATTTCAACTGCTCTACTGCTAAAACCTTCACTGTTGCTCTTCCCTAATAAGAAGTTCAAAGTCAAGATTGCTCTACCTTCCTCTCTCCCTGTTTTGACCCCTAGTATTTACAGAGGAAATTACAGTCACCTACAGTGGTGCCACAGCAAAGTCACAGTCTCTAGTCTCAACTGAAGGGAGCCTCAGTGCTACCATACACGATTTGTTCCTCTCGTCAGCTGTGTCTCCATTTCTCCCATTCAAGGGCCCTTCTCTCCGTGGGAAGAACCCCTGTGCCTGGAATCCTACTCTCTTCCTTGTTACTGGACTTACTGTTTCACCTATAATTCTTCTTGTGTCGTTGGCTTTCTCCAGTCTTCATGACAACGTGGATAAAGGAGGACATCAGGCTAAGTTGAAATAAGCCAGATGCAGTAAAGGCAAGCACTGCATAATCTCACTAATATGTGAAATCTAAAAAAGAAAAAAAAAAGGTAAAGATTGAACTCAGAGTAACAGAGGCTAGGGGTCGGGGAAGATATTGATCAAAGGGTGCAATTACTTTCAGTTATAAGAAGAATTAATTCTGGAACCTAATGTATTAATACACAGAAGGTAAAGAGTTCTAAAGATTCCACCAGCAATGCAGGAGATGCAGGAGACTCAGGTTTGATTCCTTGGTCAGGAAGACCCCCTGGAAAAGAAAATGGCAACCCATTGTAGTATTCTTGCCTGGGAAATCCCACAGACAGAGAAGCCTGGCAGTATACAGTCCATGGGGTGGCAAAGATTTGGACGAAACTGAGCAACTAACGGCAACTAACTAAACAGACTCTTCAATTTATTCATGGTGCTATCATTGTCAGATTCACAGATCAGTACGAGCTTCTCACCTTACTTGAGTCCATGTTATAGTATAATGTTTAGTGTGGTGACCGTGGAAGAGTGTTAAGTAAATAATGTTTATTATACAGGCTGCAGCACTGGTTTCCAAATTGTGCTCCTCATGATTGTAGATCCTCAGCCATAGCAGTTCTCTCTGTATCCAGTTTACCCAGAGAAATATTGTTGCTCGTTGTTGCTAAGTCGCATCCTCCTCTTTGTGACCCCTTGGACTGCAGCACACCAGGCTTCCCTGACCTTCACCATCTCCCAGAGTTTGCTTTGGGAGAGAAATGTCGGAAATGTACCTATTGAAAATAAAACTTTTAGAAATGTTGAAAGATATGTGTGTATATATATATATATATATTTAGTTATAAGGTTGATAGCAAATAAACAATCTATACCCTCAACAACTGGGAATAAGAAATTTGATGGATATATTTTTTTTAATGACAGAAAATACAAAATATTATGTCCCCATATTATCAAATACTTTAAAATCTTGGATAGCTGTATCATTATTAAATCTAAATAATACACTGATAAGTTGAACACTTTAAACACTTGATTATCTTTGTTAGAATATGTATCAGTGCAGTTCAGTTCAGTTCCGTAACTCAGTAGTGTCCGACTCTTTGCGACCCCATGAATCGCAGCACGCCAGGCCTCCCTGTCCATCACCAACTCCCGGAGTTCACTCAGATTCACGTCCATTGAGTCAGTGATGCCATCCAGCCATCTCATCCTCTGTCATCCCCTTCTCCTCCTGCTCTCAATCCCTCCCAGCATCAAAGTCTTTCTGATGAGTCAACTCTTCGCATCAGGTGGCCAAAGTACTGGAGTTTCAGCTTCAGCATCATTCCTTCCAAAGAAATCCCAGGGCTGATCTCCTTCAGAATGGACTGGTTGGATCTCCTTGCAGTCCAAGGGACTCTCAAGAGTCTTCTCCAACACTACAGTTCAAAAGCATGAGTTCTTCAGCGCTCAGCCTTCTTCACAGTCCAACTCTCACATCCATACATGAGTACTGGAAAACCTATAGGGTTGGTCAAAAAAGTCATTCAGATTTTTTTCTATGTCATGTATGGACTTTTTGGCCAACCTAACATATGTACAAGAATCCTTTCCCATATTAATTTTAGCTCTTGAAATGCATAAAGTAGAAGAAAAAAAGAACTATAATCTCCATGGGAGCAGCTTTATACCAAAAAGCCACAGAAGCAATTCTGTGTGCAACTTGCCAGAATATTAAATTTTAGATAAACTGTTTATTTTCACAAATAAAATTGGAAAAGACCAGGGCCAGTGCCCATTCCATGGTTTGGGAGAACTGCTAGTGCTTTATGTCATTGTAGAAACTCTGGTGACTTGGAGATGAGTTTTTTATAGATAGTTCCTAATTCTTTAATTCAATGTGAGTTGCCAATTTGGAAAATTGCTATATTATATTTATCACGCAGTTATAATTTCTAATGGTTTGAAGAGTCATAGATCTGACCGCATCAATACTTGGCTCATTTTTGAAATGGAAAGTGCTGAAACACCATAGTATAGTACTCTGCTAAATTCTTCAAAATGGAAAAACAACCGGTTTATATGTAAAGTAAGAATCAATGGGTGGAAATGGCTGCATTTTTGAAATTCCATTGTAAATTACAGTCTAAAATATTTTTTAAAAATAGCATGTTTGCAAACATAGTTGACTTCCACTGGGAGTTAGAGGCCTTGTAGCTTGATTTTACTGTTCAGACAGATTGTGGACACTTACAGAAGGTACACTTTTCCTTAAGCCCTAGAAGGCCATTTTGAGTACATCTGTGACAATGTACTAAGTCTATTGGAAACTCCCTATTTGAAAAACTAAGTTAGATTAGACTGGTGTAAACTAGATCCTTTCTAAGGCCTTTCAAGTACTATTATAAAATCATTATACCCATCAGATATTTCACCATATCTCAAATACACAATTGATTTTGAATGCATCAAGCATAAATAATTATTTTACCCTGAACATAGAGTTAAGGAATCAGGCGGGAAGAAAGAACTCCATAAAATGTTGGTGATATTTTATAAATCTTTAAATATTTCGAGGAGAAAACCCAGTTTAATAATTCACAATATAATCCTCTTTTGGTATAAACTCAGTTCTGTCTAGTTAACTAGCTAGTTGAGAGTGTAAGGTGCGCAGTCTAAAGAATTTTAAACTTCCTAGAGTTATGTTCAAAATAAGTCTATAGCAAAAGCAGGATGTCAGGTTGTCTGGGGCCGCAGAGACTGCAGGGTGCACTGTGATGTTTGATGAGGTTCCCTTCATCACAGTGGAAGGGGCAGAAAGACAAGTTAAGTTCAAGTAAACATGAGCACTTTTGGTCACATTGATCTTGTTTTGAATATACTCGCTGAGTCTATGTACACTGAGTATCCTGAAAATATTGAGGGGTCAGCAAGGCCTATTTGAGTCTGCTGTTTCCTAAAGTGTCTCATAGCCTTGAGTGGTTCATGGGGGATTTAATCCATGTGCTTATGATTCATTTACACTAGACTCATCAAAATGTCATAGGAAGATATTGAATGTCCCAGAAACCTTAAAGTTTATGAGGCCACTTAAAGCATTCCTGAACCAGAAAGTCAGAGTGTACCAGGAACACTCAGAATTCAGACATAACAGGGGGGCAATTTCATATTTTCTAGTATGTCCTAGGAAACCTTGGAGTAGATTCAAAATTTCTAAACTCCAATTTCTAGCCTAACATGTACATATACTAATGACATCCCAGTAACATGTGCAGGGCTGGAATGAGAATATTTAACATTAAAAATATCTGAAAGCCAAATTTGAATATTTTGAGTATCTGCACAGTGGCCTGAGGCCCTATGGATTTAAAGTTAAGTCCCTTCCAGGTGATAGACCAGAAAAACACCTGGTACTTTAAAATTTTCACTCCGTAAAAAGGACATTATTCCTATGTCAGAGTAATTCATTGACAGTCTATAATATTGTGTGATTTATAAAATGCTTTAAAATGTATAATAGATCTGATTAAATAAATGTGTCTGGCATTATAAACTCCATTTTTAAAAAAGAAAAATGGAATTACATGTAACTTTGAACATTGTTGCTTTAGTTGCAGTAATATATATCTGGTGATAGCTCTGAGGTGTGATAGTGTTCAGTAATAAAAGCAGTGCTGGCATATAGCCCGTGTAGCTCGATTTTATCTTTTCATTCATCATTTACACACTTGAAAGAAATCTTTGACTTGAGTTTTTAGTAAAAACCAAACCAAACTAAACCGTAATTGCTCTTATAACACAAAGCATGACTATTATAATGGGCATAAAATTCAGTTCTAGTTTTTCTCCAAAAGTAAGATGTTTTCTCCAGCATAATTCTCTTCCTATCTAATTCTATATATTTTCATTTTAAAATGGCATTTTCCTACAGGGTAACATAACCACAGACTATTCTTTGAACAAAATGTGTACCCCATGGTCAGGTCAATTCCATCAGGGCAGAAACTAAAAAAATAGGCCACAATTTATTTAAATTATGTAGTTGTTTGGAAGTATGTTTAACTTATACAAGTGTGTTGTGAAATGTGAGTGGAGAATATTTTTCTTAGTAAAATTCAGATAATTCATTTCTTAAAAAAAACTGTGAGCCAAAGATTAAAATAGTTTCCACTGTGTAACATTATTAACATAATTTGATGACAGTCTTAAGAGAATTTAATTTTGGTGAACTAATTTAGAGTTGGTTAATTTTGCAGATTTCAGAATTTCTGGTGTCTCATTTCCTTTTTTCGTCAAACCATTAAAAATAATTAGATTATTATCATTTTACACTTCTGTGTCAGTTTCTGCTGTACAGCAAAATGCATCAGGCATATGTATACATATATCCTGTCTTTTATGGATTTATTCCCAAAGAACATTCAGTGGAGTTCCCTGTGCCATACAGTGGGCTCATTAGTTACATATTTTGTATATAGTCATGTGTGTATGGGAGAAGGCAATGGCACCCCACTCCAGTACTCTTCCCTGGAAAATCCCATGGATGGAGGAGCCTGGTGGGCTGCTGTCCATGGGGTCGCAAAGAGTCACGACTGAGCGACTTCTCTTTCACTTTTCACTTTCATGCTTTGGAGAAGGAACTGGCAGCCCACTTCAGTGTTCTTGCCTGGAGAATCCCAGGGACGGGGAACCTGGTGGGCTGCCGTCTACAGGGTCGCACAGAGTCGGACACGACGGAAGCAACTTAGCAGCAGCAGCAGCATGTGTATATGTAGATCCCTATTTCCTTGTTCACCCTCCCATTCCCTTTTGGTATCTTATGTTTGATCTCTGTATCTGTGTCTGGTTTTGCTTTGCAAATAAGATCATTTACCATTTTTGTAGATTACACATATGTGTTAATGTTTGTTGTTGTTCAGTAGCTCAGTTCTGTCCAACTCTTTGCGACCCCATGGACTGCAGCACGCCAGGCTTACCTGTCCATCACCATCTCCAGGAGCTTGCTCAAACTCATGTTTTTTCTCGTGATGCCATCCAACCATCTCATTCCCTGTCATCCCCTTCTCCTGCCTTCAGTCTTTGCCAGCATCAGGGTCTTTTCCAGTGAGTCAGCTCTTTGCATCAGGTGGCCAAAGTATTGGAGTTTCAGCTTCAGCATCAGTACTTCCAATGAATATTCAGGACTGATTTCCTTTAGGATGGACTGGTTTGATCTCCTTGCAGTCCAGGGTCTCTCAAGGGTTTTCTCCTACACCACAGCTCAAAAGTATCAATTCTTTGGTGCTTAGCTGTCTTTATGATCTGACTCTCACATCTATACATGACTACTGGAAAAACCATAGCTTTGACTAGATGGTTCTTTGTTACCAAAGTAATGTGTTTGCTTTTTAATATACTGTCTAAGTTTGTTATAGCTTTTCTTCCAAGAAGCAAACATCTTTTCATTTCATGACTGCAATCACCATCTGCAGTGATTTTGGAGTCCAAAAAATAAAATCTGTCACTGTTTCCATTGTTTCCTTATCTAGTTCCTTATGAAGTGATGGGACTGATTGCCATGATCTTAGTTTTCTGAAAGTTGAGTTTTAAGCCAACTTTTTCACTCTCCTCTTACACTTTCATCAAGAGATTCTTTAGTTCCTTTCTGCTTTCTACATAAGGATGTTGCCATCTGCTCTGAGGTTGTTGATATTTCTCCCGGCAGTCTTGACTCCAGCTTGTGCTTCGTCCAGTCCAGGATTTTGCATGATGTACACTGCATATAGTTAAATAAGCAAGGTGACAATATATTTGACATATTTCTTTCCTAGTTTGAAAACAGTCCATTGTTCCATGTCCAGTTCTAACTGTTGCTTCTTGACCTGCATACAGATTTCTCAGGAGGCGGGTAAGGTGGTCTGGTATTCCCATCTCTTGAAAAATTGTCCACAGTTTGTTGTGATCCACACAGTCAAAGGCTTTGGCTTAGTCAGTGAAGCAGAAGTAGATGTTTTGCTGGAATTCTCTTGCTTTTTTGATGAGCCAGTGGATGTTGTCAATTTGATCTCTGGTTCCTCTACCTTTTTAAAATCCAGCTTGAACATCTGGAAGTTCCCATGTTAGGGAAGTTTTTGACTATAATCTGTTTAAATCTTTTCTCAGACCCTTTCTCTTTGCTTCTTCTGGAGCCCCTATCATTTCAATGCTGTTGCTTTTGATGTTTTCCCAGAGGTCTCTGAGATTGTCTTCATTTCTTTTCCTTCTTTTTCTTCTGCTCTGCGCAGTTGTTTTCGCCATTCTATCTTTTAGCTCACTGATCTGTTCCTCTGTTACTGACTCCTTCTAGTTTATTTTTTCATTTCAGTTATTGTGTTGCTCATCACTGATTGTTCTTTAGCTCTCCTAGTTCCTTATTAAACAGTTCTTTTGTCTTCTTGATCTGTGGCTCCATTCTATTTCTGAGGTTTTGTACCATCTTTACTGTCATTACTCTGAATTCTTTTTCAGGTAGATTGCCTATGTCCTCTTTATTTAGTTGATCTTGGGCATTTTCACCTTACCCCTTCATCTGCAACATATTTCTCTGTCATCTCATTTTTGTCTGACTTACGGTATTTAAGGTCTTTTTTCTATAGGCTGCAGAGTTTTAGTTCTTCTTGCTTCTGTTCTCTGTCCACTGGAGCGTGAGTTTGGTCCAGGGGCTTGTGTAGTCTTCCTGGTGGGAGGGACTAGTGCCTATGTTCTGGTGGGTGTTCTAAGTCTTTTCCGTCTAATGGTCAGGGCTGTGGTAGAGGGTGTGTTTTGAGGTGTCTGTGGGCTTACTGTGACTTCAGGCAGCCTGCTTGCTGATGGGTGGGGCTGTGTTCCTATCTTGCTGGTTGTTTGGCATGAGGTGTCCAGGAATGGAACCTGCAGGCAATTGACTGGAGCCGGGTCTTGGTGTTGAGATGGATACTGCTGGGAGAGGACATGCTGGTTAATATTCCCTAGACCCAGGAAGTCTCTGGTGATCCAGCACCCTGGATTTAGTGCTCCCACCTCGGAGGTGCTGACTGTGGCTAAGCAGCTAAGAGCCCACAAGCCACACAGCAGAGCCAGAGAAAAATGAATGGAAAAAGAAAGAAAAAGAAGATGAAAAGACAAAACCCAAAACATGTAGCCAAAACAAACCAACAATAGTAGGAAAAGAAGAAAAATGAAAATGAAAAACAACTAAAAAAAAAAAAAAACCACAACCAAGGGGATGAAAAACTAAAACATGAAAACAATCAATAAACACTAAACAGACAAAAAAAATTGATGAACAAAACAAAAACAAATAGTAAACTAAAAAATAGCAAAGGAAACCTAAAGCAAACACATAAAAATTATCAAAAACAAAAAGAACAAAGCAAGAAATAAACATAAAACAACAAAAAAGGTAAATAGAGAAAAAATTAAAGATAAAAAATAATAAAACACCTGAACATAATGAAACAAAGAAAGAATAGCAGTAGTAATATTTTCCTGTGGTCTCTTCTGTCGGTGTCCTTGCTCCACAGTGAGCCCCAGCCAGCCTCTGCCTCTCCAGGAGGCCCTGTACTACCACTTGCTAGGTATCTGGATTGCTGTGGGCACTGTGGAGCCAGCTCAGACTCTGACCTTTCTCAAATCCGTCATGTACTTGTCCCCAAAGTCCACCGCTGCTAAGCTAGACTCGTCTCGGTTGTGGGAGCACTCACTGTCTATTCAGATATTCCACTGGTGCACGATTTATCAAAGTGATTGCAGGGATTTGATCTGTGGCATGTACAGGTGGACAGAGAGATTTCCATTCCTTCACCTTAGTCATACCACCCTTGGAGCTCAGCTTTGGTTTTGCCCCACATCTTCCTGGGTACCATCTGTTCTCTGCCCAGGGGACAGGGAGGCCAAAGCAACAGCTGATTAGAGCACACTTACTCAGACCCAAGAGGGGTTGGTGGCCACAACTGGCCACAACTGGTGTGTGTGCAAAAGTGTCTGTGGTGATGGCAAATGGCAGCCAGCTGCCTCAGACTTGGACATGCCCGCTCTGGTGGAAATTCCTTCTGGTGCTCATGGAAGCAGGGGCTAGCAAGTAGGGGCAGTGGTGGCCCTGTCTCTTGAATGCCACTCAAGAGTGGTGCCTCGTTTTCTTGTCAGACCACACCTCCTCTAGGGGCATTCCTGGCCCGTGGAGCCCTTCACTCCCACCCCCTTTCTTGTAGTCACGCAGCTAACAGCAGCCCTTTTCTCAGATACACTCTTAACCCCACGCTTTAGCACTAGGCCGCTCCCAGCTTTGGTGGATTCCTGTCTCAGAAAGGGGCACTCAGGGCTTATTCCTGAGGAGGCTTTGGCATGGGCAGTGGTCAGGACTCTGGAGCCTACTCAGGCTTGAGGAGGAGGCCTTGATTTGAGGAACAGACAGGCCTGCCCAGATGGGTGCCACTCCCAGTGCCCGTGGAGGCTGCAGCTTGTGGTGGGGAAGGGGGTTGCCATGTTGGCCCCACCTCCTGTGCACCACTCAACAATGATACCTTGCTTCTTTGGTGTCCTAGGCTTCCTCTGCAAACTTTCCTGGTTGTGGAGCTTCTTACCCCTTCCCCTTCAGGCTTTTTCACTGCCAACAGCTGTCCCCTCCCTGGGTCCTCACTCCAAACCTCGCTCTCCAGCACCCTCACCCCTCCGCAACAGGAGACACACGACTCAGACTGAGGTGTGCAGGGCTGTGACACAGATCATGAGTGCAGGTCTTCCTTTGTCCAGCTTCCACAGACTATCTGCCGCCTTCCCTTTAGTCCCCTGAAGGTCTCTTTGTATCATGTCTAATTTCCTTACCCTTCAGGGATTTTCCAGAGGTTTTCTGGAATCTCTCTTCACCTTCAACTTCCTGTCAGGGTGCTGATCCCTTTTTTGATTTGTCTTTTATATTTTTTCTTTATTTTGTTCTTCCCAGTAGCAAGGGGATGTTTCTTGTCCTTTTAGGTGTCTGAAGTCTCCTGCTTCAGATCCCTAATTCTCTGTGAGAATTACTCCGCGTGTAGATATCTTCTCGATGTACTTGTGAGGAGAGATGAATTCCACATCCTCCTGTTCCATCATCTTGACTCTTCTGAAATCCTTTTCCTTCCTCCATTGTTTCTGTTTCATCAGCTGCTTGACTCTCCAAAATACGCAGGCCATTCACCTGAATGGCCATCCAGGTGAAAGTTTCTCGGTGTGTGAAGCCTGTGACCAAAGAAAAATTACAAAGCAGGTATGTCCCCACACTGACACTCAAGCCCAGTTCCGGCCATCTCATCCTCCTGGTTTTCCTTTCTACTTTGATTATTCAGTCTCATTTTCCTTTGTTGCTTCTTTCCTAGCTCCTCAGATTGTTAGCATTGATGTGTCTCAAGCTTAGTGGACTCTTCTGCCCTTTTTCTGCATATCTCCTACCTGACCTCGTGTAATCCTACAACTTTAAAGTCTATAGGCTATTGTCAATTTTCTGCCACTAATCTGGACTTCTCCTCTGAATAGAGACTTTAATATTGAACTGCCTGCCTGCTATTTCCACTTGGATGTCTACCATATATCTGTAGCTTGACTCTCTCAGAACCAAAGTCTAGCTCTTTTTTGACCAAACCAAGCTTCTCCTATGCACTTCCCCATCTCACGCCACACTTTGCAACGATCACTGCCTTCTCCCCGTTCCTCTCCACCCTGTTCCCCATCTAGTTCAGTGAGCAATCCAGCCAGCTGCCTCGCAGAATATGACCCAGTCTCTGACCATTTCTCACCATCCCCACTGTTACCAGCTTTGTCCTGGCATGGATCTTTGTCACCGGTCTCTCCGGACGTGCAGCCCTGCTTCCCCATGCCCACTTCAGTCTGCTCTCCACACATCAGGGAGTGGCGCTGCTGAATCTAGATTGTGTCAGGTCAGTCCTTTACTCACAACTTTTCAGTGACCTCTGATCATTATCAAAATTAAAATCCTTATAACAGCCTGCCACCTGTGGGTTGTTGTAACGCTGTGGGTTGCTGGCTGATTCAATTCCTTTTCCTGCTGTGGCCAGTCACACTGACTTCCTCCTATTCCTCCAACTCGCCAAGCACAGTCCTGCTTTGGGGGGCTTTATAATTTCCATTACTTCAGACCAGAACCTCCCATTAATCCCTGCTTTATTTCCTTATATTGTTTGTTCTTTATTCAAATATTTTTAGGGAGGTCTTTCCTGTTCATCCTGTTTAATACTTATATCCACACCATCCCTGTTCCTGGAACTCTTCAGGACACTTCCTTTTAAAATTTTTATTCTTAGAACTTATTACAGTGTAAATAAGTCTATAGATTTTGCTTCTTTGTTTTACTTTCTGTCCCTCCTCTCCCAACTAGAAGGAGGGTCCTGGTCTATTTTATAGCTCACTGCTATATTCCCAGCTTCTAGAGTAGTTCCTAGAACATGGGGTTGTTAAGAAATATCTGTTGAATTAAAGAATAATGAATGATTACTGCTCATCTTTCACTTCTTCAGTGGAAGCAGGAAATATAAAAATATGAATTATTAAATTATCAGAGTGTCCCATATTCATATGTAAATGTAATAATCCAATTTGATTGTTGGGATATATCAAAAATAGAGAACATGCATTTTTAAGTGCTTGATCAAACACTTTTTTTTTTTAATCTAAGAAAGACCTTCTGTCAGTCAAGAAATCAGAATTATATTGAATTAATTGTTTCTAGGTCATTAGTGAACTTGATTGTTCTGTTACTCTCAAAGCACTAAATATAGCATATATTGAACTGAAGGTCCTTCACGATCCTTGAAACTTCCTTGCATTTCTAAAGAAATACCCAGACTTATGGGAAGAAGTTTTAATGAGACATTGTACTATTCAGGAGAGAGGAAATCATAGTCTTTGACCTCAGGGGCATTGATGAAATAATAGAGTGAAAGCTCTAGGGAAATTAGTTTTTAGGAAGTGGAATCCAGTGGCTCATTGCACATTCTGAATAGCATCAGAGTAAGAATGACAGTCTGGCTGATTGGGTTTAGTGATGTGGGTAGATTTGGCTGTTATATCATCTGGAGTAGATTGAAAACCCCCAACTACCAATGAGATCTTATGAAGGTATGAGGACTGTTGAGCAACAATTCATTCTAGGATTCCATTTAAGTGAGAACAGCAGGTGGGCTAAGAGAGAGCAGGGCAGTTTCAGTATTGGATTTCTAATCAATGAGGACAGATAATCTTAAATAGGTTCTTACGCCTGTCCTGACTTGTTCAATCCACAGATATTTCTGGCACAATTACTGTGTATTATGTATCATGGAATTAATAGAAGGGCAACACAGCAGTGACCGTGACGGAGACGTTCCCTGCCCTCCTGCAGCTTCTGTCCCAGTGAGGGAGTCAGACACACATGTGAGTGCTGATTGTGATGGGTGCTTGAAGGAAGACTAGAAGGGAGAGAGAACAGCCGGGCCACAAACCAGGTTGTCATGGAAAGCAGCTCTACAGGTTCAATGCTAGCCCATGAGGCACTTACGGAAACCCTGTATGTGGATCCGCTGTAAGGAATTCAGATTTGCCATCCACTCCCACTTCTTCCCACTCTCGAAGATACCCTGTCCCCTTCTGCCAGTGCTTTCCATTCCTCTCCACTATCTCCTCCCTCTCTGCCATTATCAATTCTCTCCTATTTTGAAATAAAACCATCACATTTGAATTCTCCTCTCCAGCTTTTTATTTTTATTTCCTCACCACCAAAGTCCTCCGACAGTGCCCTCTTAACCCCTTGTTAACTTGGTTTCATTGAGGTGTGTTTAAATGGGTTTTGGAGACAACGATCTATGAAAAGGACTGATGCGCATACATTTAAAGTTTTAATTCAGCCAAACTACTGACATCTCTGTTTCAGGTACCATGCCATTTTCATTAAATTATAAGCTGTTCCATCTTTAATAACTATGTGATAATGTCAGTTACTCCGTTTCTCACCAATATGTGGCAGCTGAGGACAGATTAAACTCTTCGAGGCTAAAATAAAGCTCTTCCCAAAAGGATTTTAAATCCTTAAGCTGAGACTTGATCAAGGTAGAACCACAGACTGCCACATGACACAGTGTGGATATGGAATGGATTATTATAATAAGCAAATAAATTAAATAATAAACAAATAATAACGTGATGGTGTTTCGTTTGGTGTTTAATCTCCTAGCAGGTGGGTGTAAATTGGTGGTGGTGGTTTAGTTGCCAAGTCGTGTCTGATTCTTGTGATCCCATGGACTGTAGCCCTCCCGGCTCCTCTGTCCATGGGATTCTCCAGGCGAGAATACTGGAGTGGGTTGCCGTGTAAATTAGGTCTCATTAAAATAAATTTTCCAGTTTGGGTAGCTGTATGCCAAACTGCTGGAGAGTGAGTCCGAGAGATTGTTGGATAACCTCTCTCATCCAAGCCTCTCTGAGTCTCTTAGGAGCAGCTGACAGACACTCCTGCGTGCATCTGCCTAGGATACACGGACCTCAGCTCTACCAGTGACATCACCCCGCATTCCTTGGTCTCTAGAGCACCTGGCAGGAGACCCAAGCAAGATCATTAGCTGTTGGTGCTCCTTATTCCATCCAAGCTGGTGCCAGCCATATTATTCTCTTTCAAAGTAGAAAGGAGAATGCATCCTCTCTTCTAGTTCTCTCAAGGCAGTCCGAGTGCTGTGCTTCTTGATAGCTCATCATGTTTTAAGAAATTAGTTAAAAAAAAAAAAAAAGTCTTCCGGTTCTCACGCAGCCCTTTGTCTTTGCAGATTGTGACTGGGAGAGTTCATATGCCCATCACCATAGTCTACTCAAAATCATTGTACCTTTCCAAACCCAGGCTTTATAGCTGAGTCTAGTTATTCATACTAGATTTCTTAGATTTTCTTAGAGTTAATTCCTATCCAAACACTTAAACTTTCTGTTTTAGTGAGAATGGTCTACATCCTGCTACAATAAATAACTCCAAAATGTCAGCTGCTTAAAACAATATAAATTTATTCCTCATTTATGCTGTGTGTTCATCACGGATTAGACGTGGATGGGGGAGGGAGTTCTGCTCTTTACTTAGAGACACAGCTAAAGGGAGACTTCACCATGTGGAAAGCTTCCAGTCACGGTGGCCACAGGAGAGGGACACTACGTACTGGTTTTTAGTGGTTTTCCCCTGAAAGTGGCGTGCATTACTTCTGCTCAAGTTTCCTCGGCTAAAGTCATGGTGACCACAGCTGACTTCAAGGGACGAAGAAGATGCAAATCCTGCCTTATCCATGAAGGAGGAGGATTGGGAATATTGGTAAGTAGTGCTAGCGATAACCAACCTAGATAGCATATTGAAAACCAGAGACATTACTTTGCCACAAAGGTCCGTCTTGTCAAGGCTATGGTTTTTCCAGTAGTCATGTATGGATGTGAGAGTTGGACTGTGAAGAAGGCTGAGCGCCGAAGAATTGATGC
Source organism: Redunca redunca (assembly GCA_006410935.1). NCBI lineage: Eukaryota > Metazoa > Chordata > Mammalia > Artiodactyla > Bovidae > Redunca > Redunca redunca. The sequence continues at coordinate 427,698 of SJYQ01094372.1, forward strand.
TTTTGAACTGTGGTGTTGGAGAAGACTCTTGAGAGTCCCTTGGACTGCAAGGAGATCCAACCAGTCCATTCTGAAGGAGATCAGCCCTGGGATTTCTTTGGAAGGAATGATGCTAAAGCTGAAACTCCAGTATTTTGGCCACCTGATGCGAAGAGTTGACTCATTGGAAAAGACTCTGATGCTGGGAGGGACTGGGGGCAGGAGAAGAAGGGGACAACCGAGGATGAGATGGCTGGATGGCATCACTGACTCGATGGACGCGAGTCTGAGTGAACTCTGGGAGTTGGTGATGGACAGGGAGGCCTGGCGTGCTGCGATTCATGGGGTCGAAGAGAGTCGGACACGACTGAGCGACTGAACTGAACTGAACTGAGTGCTAGCGACGATCACACCTCCTTCCTTGAAATTTTGCGTCTGTAATCTCCTCCTCTCTCCCTGCCCATTCCTGCTGCTTATGATATAGCTCAATTTGTATGGCCTTCAAGCATGTAAATAGCTCAAAGTTCTTCCATATTTAAGTGAGTGGTTCTAGCTTAGGGTCTGTCTTGAATTGTTGGCTTGGACTTCAGTCATCCCAACGTCACTGCTTTTAAGGTCACTCATACAGTTGTCAGGCCTTAGTTCCCAGCCATGTGGGCTTCTCCATATGGCTGCATTTAATATCTTGCATCCCCCGGGCTAAGAGATCAGAGAGAAAGAGACATCTTAAGACAGGATGATGCTACAGTCTTTTTAATTTTATCTTGAAAGTGGCATGCCATCACCTTTTGCCCAGTGATGAACCCTGGTACAGTGTGGAACAAGAGACTCTACAAAGATGAGCATACAGGGCAGAGGGTAGTAATTGGGAACTATCTTGGAGTCTAGCTAGCACTGCCCTTCAAGAAGGTTCCTCACTTCCCATGTAAATCCATGGCTGCAATAAAGCTTTCTGAATCTCAAGCAGTGTGCCCCACATAGAGCAAATATAATTTAGAATTTCTCTCTAGGAGGTCACTTCATTTAGACTTTGTTGGTCTTCTTGTTGGTCTTCTATCATTGGTTTTCTTCTATGCAATTAAATGTTCTTGTATCTTAATTATTTTCTGTGTCCCATATCCAGCAAAGTATATTTACTCTTCTATAGAACATTTGCTTTATTTATGTTCTAATTGCTGTTTTTAAGTCAATGTTTAGGTGGCAGTTGTACTTTCAGTGTTAGCAGACATAATATATAGCAAATAAGAGCAAATAAATACTTGATATTTTTCCTGCCCCTTTCTATAGAAGGATGAGCTATGTGAGCTAAACGTGATTTTAAATAGGATGCTGCAAGGAATTAGAAATTGTGGCACGGTCACAGAAACCCCACATTACAATCCATCCTTGTCAGCACACTGATTCCACATACCAGCATTCTTTTCTGGTTAATGGAAAAATCGTTGAAAGATATTAGAGGAAAAATAAAATTGTGTAAGGGGTAGGAAGTTCATATTTGGAAGGAGGGATTATATATGGCTATTATAATAACAGATAGGGGAGTGCATATGCAGATAGGGGAATTTTTGTGCACCCTTGGTTTTATTGAGCAAAAGTAGAGAGATTTATTTTCCTCTCTTTGTTAATTGTTCGAACAGAAATAAACCCTACTGTGCAGGAAGCTAGTCACTCTTCCCTACTCTCTCCTGGTATTAAAAGAGTTTATTGAAATCCTCAAATCGGCTTCATACTGTGGTACCAGTGATGTCTCTTGCATTACTTCAGTCAAACCGTGCAGTGTGACCAATGCAGACAGTCTGTTAGGAGCACAGGGATAGCTTGCCTTTTCTTCATTCTTTCTGCCTCTATTGTTTCTGCATTTTGGTTGCTTTTATCCTGCCATTTTGAATCTCTTATGGCCCAAATTATAGTATGCTCATTATATGCAAGGCTTCTCCTCCTACCCACCTCCTCTTTCTTCCCCCCAGCGACATCTCACTTCATTCCCAAGAAAAACATCACCCTCCTCTCTCAGCTCGCTGTGTTTACATTTCTCTGCTCTTTTCCTCTCTTCTCCTGGCATGCTGGTTTAATCAATTTTACCAAATGACTTTCCTGGCAGCCATAAAAAGAAAACTCAGAGCCAGTTAATAGCAATCTGATACTGTACTTTTTGTCATTTCTGTGAAATGTATAGAAATGTTTGGTCATTGGATTGATTTTTAATGATGTAAATGATCAGATGTCTCAATGCTGCACTGCAGCAGGCCGATAATAAATAGGAAAGAGGAGGAACTTGGGTGCTGGGTGCTCACTCAGTGCCACATAAATAATCCCCCAAAGATCAGCCAAAGAAAAAGCATAAAAGATGTCTTTGCCAAATCGTTTATTAGCATTGTTAAACAAAAGACACCTAGCTCTTGTAATTTTCTATATGGAGGAACTGAAACAACGTGTTTGGGATGAGGGTTTAGAGAGTCATTGATGGGTTTAGTAATCAAACTGCAGCCTAATTCTGTGCATATCTGTTGACATGAGCAGAGCATCAGTGAAATGCTTCGCAGCATCCCCAAATAGCATCTTGTCACCTCAGAGGTGGTGGGAAACATTGGTCATGTTTTATCTGAAAGGCCATAGAACTCTCAAACATATACAGAATCAGTAAGTTGGAAAAAAAACAAAGTCACTTGTTTTTTCCCCTCTGTAAGGAAAAAAAAAAGCTATGTGGAAGAGAAACAATGAAATATTATGAGCACCTCATAAGGCTTCTTAACTAGCTGTGTAAGCTCGGGTGACTCGCTTCACTAGCCTGGGCTTCGGTTTCCTCGCTGTAAAATGAACAAACCAGTAGTACTTTTCTGGATGATTAAATGGAGAGCCGCAAGTCAAGCATTGTGTCCGGCACTCACTAGTTAGGCGGCTCCTGATCATTTGTATTGCATCTATGGTCTCTATAATTGCCCTTCCCTACAATCCTATCCGGCCAGCTCTAAATCCACAGAACAAGGATACCCTCACCGTGCAGTAGGGAAAGTGGGTTTTGGAGTCCAATTTCAGCTCAACCACTTACTTTTGGGGTCCATCCCCTCCTAGCCTCTTCAGCTTCCTCATCTATAAAGTGGGTGGTATTAATGCTGGCTTTATAGGGTTATTACAAATATTTAAAGAAATAACTCGTGTAAAAGTGCACAAAACCGTTCCCCTTCAAAGGGACTCCAAAATGTTAGCTTTATTTCACCCTTCTCCGCTTATTTCCTGTGTTTCTAAATGGTGTGTGGAAGAAAGCTAATTTGTTTCTTATGCTAATGCTTCAATTAATATGATACTCTTTTGAAAAGCTCAGTTCAATTTACATAGCTGGAGATATACAGATACACCCTACACCAGGCTGATTTGAGGCTGATAATGATGAAAGAACTTTTATATATGTTTTCTGTCTTTAGAGTATACTTTCTCCTTCAGAAGGTAGGCACTGTTTCATTTTAAAGGCTGGGTCTTAGTTACCTTCAATAAAGTAGCCAAGTTGGGCTGCCCACTGGTCTAATGAGTTTCTGCTGGATTAGTTCCATTTAGTCTGTTTCATGGCCTGGGTCAGACAGCTCACTAATGGACACACTTAACGATGCCACTTTGGTCCAGATGGTGTGATTAAAGAGGCTCGATTTCACTGCTGGTAAAAGTGACCCAGAGGCACTCTTTGCTGATATTAGGGACATTGTCTTTGTACCCAAAATCACCATCTCCCTCTCCCCATCCCATATTGCAAGAAAATTAGATTCTACTAGAAAGAACAGGGCCCAAGAGCTGTAGTAACAGGAGTTTATTCCCTCATTTGAGAAATTTTGTGTTCCTAGGGTAAATGAGATCAATTTTGGGTTATAATGATAATACTCTCTCTGTTTTTCAGATGTTGGAGAAAGTGTAGCAACAAAGCAAAACTCCACATGTACCATGGAGGGGGATGGGAGTGAAGACCAAAAAGAAAAATATAAAACATAATTAAGTTTGATGGATTGCTTTAATTTTCTTTAAATATGTTAAATCTTTAGAAATAAACTTATAATCAAAAACATAAAAATATTTTACAAATGATTGAAAAGCTGAATATCAATCAATTATATTGTAAAATATTTCAAACTTTTTAAATGGGTAGAAAAACCTGTTTGGATTGCCAATAATACATATTTACTTTTAGCCCTGAAAACAGCAAATCACCGGCACATTTAATAAATCTATGTCATTATCTTTACACATACTAAAAATACCTTGATAATTTGTTAATGTTTTGTATTTGTTAATGTACATTTTAAGCATCCTTAGCTCTATTAAATGTTTGGAGGCTTGGGAGGTATTAGGGGGGAGGAGGAAGAAAGGACAGCCTCTCTAAGAACTCAGCATCTGGTCAGAAAGATAGAACCAGGATTCTTTTATTACTGTCAACAGTTCCCAAGTGAATATCCTGTATGTGTGTGTGGGTACATGTGTGTATTTGCACTCAGTTCAGTTCAGTTCAGTCGCTCAGTCGTGTCTGACTCTTTGTGACCCCGTGAATCGCAGCACGCCAGGCCTCCCTGTCCATCACCAACTCCCGGAGTTCACTCAGACTCGCATCCATCAAGTCCGTGATGCCATCCAGCCATCTCATCCTCGGTTGTCCCCTTCTTCTGCCCCCAATCCTTCCCAGCATCAAAGTCTTTTCCAATGAGTCAACTCTTCGCATGAGGTGGCCAAAGTACTGGAGTTTCAGCTGTAGCATCATTCCTTCCAAAGAAATCCCAGGGTCGATCTCCTTCAGAATGGACTGGTTAGATCTCCTTGCAGTCCAAGGGACTCTCAAGAGTCTTCTCCAACACCACAGTTCAAAAGCAAGAGGAATCATTTTTGTAGGCTGCTGCTGCTGCTAAGTCGCTTCAGTAGACAGCAGCCCATCAGGCTCCCCGTCCCTGGAATTCTCCAGGCAAGAATACTGGGTTGCCATTTCCTTCTCCAGTGCATGAAAGTGAAATGTCAAAGTGAAGTCGTTCAGTCGTGTCTGACTCTTCGCGACCTCATGGACTGCAGCCCACCAGGCTCCTCCATCCATGGGATTCTCCAGGCAAATCAGAGTTATGTGTATTTTACATTTAGAAAAGTTTACTAAACTATACTCCAAGAAAGTCTTTCCAATCTGTGTCTCCACCAAATGTTACAGGTGTACTTGTTTCCCCCTGCCCCACCCACCACCATCACTGGATATTTTTAGTCTTTCGTTTTCACCAGTGTGACAAGCAAAATGTCTCAAGGTAGTTTGAGTTTGTTCCTTTGGTTACCAGTGAGATAGAACATCTTTTCAAATTGTTACTATTTGTAGTTTTCCTTAGTTGACATTTATTTGCATCCATTTTCCATTTGTCTTTTGGGTTGTTGGTCTTATTCTAATTAATTTATAGACTCTCCATAAAGCACATATAAAAAATTGTACCATGGCTATATCTGTAGCCCACTTTGTTACCTCTGCATTAATAATTGCTGGAAAAGCCTATGCAATTTAGCCTTTTCATACTTCTACACTGTTGTTTTTCTTCTTTCCTAATTTAGCCTTCCCACCATTGCAGTCAGCAGGTTAGATGGCAAACATTTTAGGAAGGCAAGGGAAGCAAATATATATTGCTTCCTTATATGTGCTAAGTTGTTAACCTCTACCGTCTATTGTATGGTCAATGTACTATAGTAATCCCAAACAAGTCTAATAAATAGATATCATTGTTTTCCTGATGTAGAAAAAAATAAAAAAAAGGCTGATTCAGAGAAGGTTGAGAAGTGAGCCTAAGATGAAGGAAGTGATAAGAGACTTCAGGTCTGTTGGATAATACCCAGACTCTTTCCACCAAACCATGCTTCCTTCAGAAGCACTTCTGTTAACCTAATAGCACCAATTAGCTTGTTTACACTCAAGGTTCCAAGGATATATAATGCAGAAAGAGGCAACATTAGGGCTTAGGTTTACCAACCTCAAGCTTTGGTTGGGGACTAGAGGAGGGAGGAGGAGGCTAATGATAGGAAGAATATAGTCATCCTTGGGTTACCTTGGGTAAAGAGGGAAAATTGGAAAAGGCAATCCCAATAGTACTGAGGATAGGGTGCCAGAATCAGTAAGCTGGAGTTTGCAAACAAGGAGAGGGTAGAGACCGTCCAAGTAGAAAGTGTATATATACTTCAGTGTTCATGAACTATCAAAGAATCAGCATCAATGACAGAGCAAGGACAACAATGTGGACTGGAGAGCAGTTAATATGAATGGTCCCTCATTATGGAATGGCATTCAGATAGCAGAATTTAAAGAAAAAAAAGAAGAAGCAGAACTTCATACTGCCTAAATTCTCCCAGTAGAAAGAGTTTTCAAATACTGGAGCCCTACCTTTGTAGGAAGAGGATCAGTTATACTTGGCCTGTTTATCCAAAAGCAAAGATGTGGGTAGCAAGATTACTAGATGTGTCTTCTTAGAGTATGAAAGACAATTATGATAGCTCAGGTTACTGGCTTTCAGTAAATTCCATCTGGTATTTTACAAATTAGCTCATTATTCTGCTGTTTTTATGAATGTGTTAATCTGTAAACATATCATTGTCACAAATTAGTCACCTAGTGTTTCTCTGAAAGTGATTTAATACAAGCACACCCACATCATAATATGGGATAGTAAACTAGGTCCTGGCTTGACCCTCTAAATGGAATTCAGCATAAAGTATGATTCACTTTGCAAGGGGATTTTGGCACACACACTGCCTTCTGATTTCCTAAGATTAGAAATGTGATCATTAGAATGTGATCCTTGCCGTGAGTATTGACAATATCATGTGATATTAAAAACCTCTTTAGTTTTCCCTATGAACTTTTGAGAGATCCCAGCCTACTGATAAATGATGAATTTACAAATTGAGCATAGCTTTGTTTGTTTTTATTTGCATTGGTTGTCGCAGGTGTCATCACAACTGTTTCAATTCAATAATAGCAATTGCAATTTTGAGAATTATTGTAAACATCTGATTTTGAAAGAGTTTTTTTTTTCTTTTAGAAGGGAAGCAGATGAGTTTACCCACCAGCTATTTAGAAAGGAAAAAAAAAAACTATGTAGGAAAACATAAACTTCCCTCTCCTAACTTGATTACCTATTAAGAAGTGCCTTGGAATATAATCAGGAAACTCTCTCAGGGACAATGCCTTTGCTGCAAGCTTGGAGCTGCTAACTCAGTGGCTTAATATAAACAAATAGGGAAGATGTAGGCTTCCCTGGTCGCTCAGATGGTAAATAATCTGCGTGCAGTGCAGAAGACCCGGGTTCAATCCCTGGATCTAGAAGATGCCCTGGAGAAGGAATGGCAACCCACTCCAATATTCTTGCCTGGGAAATTCCATGGACAGAGAACACTGGCAGGCTACAGTCCATGGGGTCACAAAGAGTTGGACATAACTGAGTGATTAACACTTTCATTGTTATAACGTGAAGTTTTAAGATAGAGTGTTCCAGTGATTATTTCTTGCTTTTTTATTATTATTATTATTTATTTGCTTGTTTGTGTGTTTTTCAGGGGTAGTTGTTAAGAGGCTCAGGCACATCACCCAGATTTTGCTTGCCTTCTTACAATGCTGTCCTTTTGCTCAGACAGACTCTCCTCATTATTGCAAGATCATGGCTCCAGCCAGGCACAAGGTCCAAAGTCAGAAAACAAACCCTTTCTTCCTTTGTGCTTCTCTTTTTATGAAACACTTTTCCCAGAAGATACTTCAGCCAACTTACCTTCATATCTCTTTGGTGAGGTTTGGTTTTAGGACATAAAGGAATTACTGGGATTAGACTGTTCAGGATTTACGTCTGTACTGGGAAGGGAATCACTTTCTCTGAGTACTTAGCTGCCACAAAAAGTAAATTCTTGTGAAAACAGTTGGGTTTCTGCCAGCAAGGAAGAGGGAGGGTGGATGTTGAGTCTTTACCAACAATGGTAAAGGAACCATGGTGTTACAAACATGGTAATAAATGTTAAAACTGAAGTCTCAACAAAGGCAGTGAGGTACAATAAAAGCCACATTCCAAAGTATGGTGTCTGCGCTAAGTTCCAAGTTTCAAAGTAGTTGGCCAAGAGTCAGTTTCATGACTTTGGGGCTTCTGATACCAGGGCTCTTAACTCAGATCAAGGCGATCACAGAGTTCAAAGAGGGGGGAAGAAGAGCGACATGTTAAAAGCAATTCATTTTTTATAGAAAGAGATAACTGGGTGGTGCTGTGAGCCTTACCCTCTCTTACCTCAAACGGAGCTGTAGTCATCTCATTCACATCAAATGTGAAAAAATGTGAATGTGAATGTTAATCCTCAAAACCAGAAAAAGAGGATTCAATGGTGGGAATTTTTCCCATGGACCAGATGCACACCACACTTGAGAGGCAGCTGGCCTTGAACAATTTTATTTCCTTCCTTAGAGGACCACCTGGAAAAGGCACTTGAACTTCACATGAAGTGTTTGGCTTTGTAGGGATGGGACCCCTAGAAAACCGTGGGCTTGGTGGAGGGGGATGATGAACCAGCATCACTCTGAACACAAAGCTCTGCCTGGCTCATGAGAGTTGTAGCCGGAGTGGCCAGTGGGCACACAGCTAATGAATCCACAAAGTGCCCAGGAGACAAGGAGGCAACATGCAACATATGCCAGGTCCCCGGTGCAAAATACCATCTTATGAACATGCCAATTCAAAAAGAAATCTTCCTTTCATCACCTCTCTCCATTCTCTGACTTCAGAGTAGTCAGTACCAACAGCTGGGAAGTCAGGATAGGATGGAAGAGGTAAGACAAACCCTGCCCTTACCTCACCAACTTACCATGTTGCAAGCAGCTAGCCTGCAGTGGGCCCAGCTGGGACCTGGAAGAAGATGTGAGTTAAATCAAGTTTGGAGTTTCAGATTACAATTTGAAAGGATCATTCTAATATCTGAGTAAAATCTGAGTTGATGGTTTAAAGAGAATATAAAGTTCTCTATTGCCTAAGAGTGCCCAGAAAAGTCACATGACTCTCCCCATATAAAATTTTAAGGGGTAGTAAGAAACCAAAACAAAATGTTTTTAATGCATATCAGATGCCCTTATTTTCAACAACTTTGTTATAATATCGATACTTTAAAATTTTTTTTAATATTCTGACAGTACCACATCACATTTCTAGTATCTAGTATCTTTAGTTGCATGTTTTTTCTTTCTATCATCCTCTAATATTTGAAAGGAAAATTATTTATACCTTCCAATGAATATTCTAATTTTTGCAACACCTATGCACCAGTAGAAGAATCTCAAAGTAGATCTGCATTAAAGATACGAGGCAGTAATTCACTGTGGGAAACAAGGGAAATAAGAAAGTTAGTGTTAATGGTAGTGCCCTTCTGTCACAGTTCGCTGCTTTTCATTGGCCCTTGTCTTTATTCGCCCCTCTTCCTTGCAGACTCCTTAGGACTGGGAGTTTAGGATTGTCACCTGCTCACAAAAGATACTGCCCTCGAGGAGAGGGCGCCAGGAGGTCTTGTTGCTGTTGTTCAGTAGCTAAGTTATATCTGGTGCTGTGTGACTCCGTGGACTGCAGCGCACCAGGTGTCCCTGTCTTTCACCATCTCCCAGAGTTTGCTCAGACTCAGGTTCATTAAGTGGGGGATTCCATCCAACCAAGGATTCTGGATTTTGACCCTTCTCTTTCAGGAACAAGAGTGTTCCAACTCTAGACACACTATGGCAGCCTCAGTCAAATGATCTGCCTCTAATTAATGGATATTTGTTGGGCAGGAGAACAAAGGTGAGGAGTTTATATTTTCATTAACTTTGCTCCCGCTTCCAGTGCAACTTCCATTCTTTTAAAAAGAAAGCAGAAATTTAAAAAAAAAAAAAAATCAGAGAAGCTTGCTGAGAGTCCTGGTAACAAAGGACCAGATCCTCATCTACCTGTTCCATCAACAGTCTAAAGGGAAAGGGTCAATGACAAGAAATCCTCAAGGTTCACTTATTATTGGATCAGCTTTGCTACTATTTTGTGGAAAAATGTAAAACTCTTTTGTGTCTTCATCCATTTTATAAACCGGGAAACTAAGAACAACAGATGAAATCGTGTAACATTCCAAGCTGAATTCTTCCCCACTCATGACACGTTTCCCATAGGGAAAAGTGTAAGCCACATGGTTAAGCAATTGGATCACATATTAGTATTTCTCTTTCTAATTCAGTCTTGGATGTGGTGTTTATGTTTGCCCATCTGAATCTGTTAAGTGAACTGTATAGTCTGTAGGGATGTTTTGAGGGGTGGAGTGTGCCAAGAGAGGCAAGCTAGTTGATAGTTTCAGGTGCTCAGTGTTTTGGATTCTCCTCCAAGTCAGAGCTTTGAAAAGCACAGCAGAGCAGAAGGTATTGAACACTAGGTGAAGGAGGAGTTATCTGTCTACAGTAGGCAACTAGGATTTAATAACTAGCCTTGAATTTATTTTGCACTCAAGTGTAAAGAATGTTTTAATTAATTATATCAAAATGACTTTAAAATTATTATTCTAAAAGATTGACTTCTGGTTTTAATATGTTTTAATATTTTGAAACTGTCAAGTGATTATTTTAAAATAATCACTTGAATGTTCTTTTTTCTCCCTAAAAAGGAATTTACCTTTTGAGTGCTAAATTTTCTTCCTCCATCAAGTTAATAAAAATCACAGTATTTCCCCCCTTCATTATTCTCTGTCTTTTGCCTCCTATCTGAGACAAATTAACATTCACTGAAGAAAGTGATGAAAGGAGTTTAAGAAAAATAAGAAGCCAATATTTTGACTGAAAGTATAATATATGTCAGTCATATAAAAAGGTTGCTCTCTCCAGAACCCCTATGCATGGATGTAGATGTAGATACATTAAATGTTAATTATTCTGGGTGTGTTTTATGTAATCCTCTTGATTGAGTAACCATCAGTTCAACGTCAAGCTAATTCACTTGTCTATTCAATATTACAATATAGCATTAATTTTAAGTTGTTTTATTTTTGGAGGGAGGGAAAGGATTTATGAATAGCAACATAAAATTTCTTATATGGTGACTCATCTAGTCAAGGTTTTGATTGCAAGGAAAAGAAGCTAACTTAGACTGGGTTCTGTGAAAAAGGAAGAATATAGTTAATGTAAAGATACAAAAATCATGGAAACAAAGTGTAACTGGATCTTGTTGGATTTGTAAAGTTCTAGAATCAGGCAGTTCTTCTTTGTGTGGCTATATAATCATTCATTTCTGTTTGTCTCTGTGTTTCAGCTCTTTGCCTGCTGCTCTGTCTGTAATTACTGCAATTTTCTTAGTCGTCCCTTTGCACTTGATCCAAAATGGCTTCAGCCCCTATGTCCACATGACACTTTGGTTCAAGCTTATCTGTAACTGATTAGATTCCCCCTATTTTCCTGTGAACATATGCATTTCAGATATGAATATTAATGTTTTCTATCAAGTGAATGAATCAGGTACCAGTGGGTCACGTTTTCATACCTATTGCAGTTGGATTTTATAAGAGTACTAAGGGTGTAGTTAAGGAAGGCTCTTTAGAAAGAGCTGTCAGAAGACAAAAATAATCATGTTTGGTGTATTGACTGATTCATTTATGATAATCACTCCACAAATATCTCATTGAGCACTTATTGTACACCAGACACTATTCTAGGCACTGAGAATACTGCAGAGACAAAACAGACCAACAAAATCCCAGTGTCCTGATGGAATTTCTCTTATCATAATCTTTAACCCTTTATTTCAAAGATAATTGGGAAAAAAATAGAATAGCAGTGTCCTCATACAGTAAATACAAGGGATTAAAATTAACAATACATGTGTAGGTGTCTTTGTGTGTATATGTGGTATGTACATTATAAATGTGCTAAGTTGCTTCAGTTGTGTCCACCTCTGTTGATTGGCTACGCTGTGCTGTGCTTAGTCAGTCAGTAGTGTCTGATGCTTTCTGACCCCATAGACTGTTGTCGGCCAGGCTCCTCTGTCCGTGGGATTCTCCAGGCAAGAATACTGGAGTGTGTTGCCATGCCCTTCTCCAGGGGATCTACCTGATCCAGGGATCAAACACAAGTCTCCTCCAGCTCCTGTACTGAAGGCAGATTCTTTAACACGGAGCCACTGGGGAAGCCCTTAGTTTGTAATATAGTCACACTTGCTTTTACTTAGTTAACTGTCAATGGTGTGTAAGTGGGAGTATGTGTGTGTGTGTGTGTGTGTGTGTGTGTGTGTGTGTGTGTTTATGTATTGGAAACAGTAATTGAGGTCTTTGGATTTTAAATTACATCTAATTTGGAGACTTTGATGTAGCCTCTTTTAACTTCCAATGAAAATGTCTATGAAAATACACCCTCCCAAAATTGCAATTAGAAAAGCACTTAAACCCAGGACCAATAGTGATTGATGCCAGAATATTAAAGAACCAATAAATTAGATTCAAAGTATAAATAATAGATCATCCATCTTATGTCATTCTACAAGTAGATAAAAATAATTTCTTGAATTTACCTGGACCAGAAACATATATAGTATATACTGTTACTATATTAGATATGTAATTATCTTAAGTTTTTTTTTTAAAGAAATGTACCACCATACACAAAGTAAGAGCAGAATTACAAAGTTAGGAAATATACAAGTTTGCAAATATGTACATATTTGAGCTGGAGTGAAATAAGCACATCCTGTTATCAAGATATGTAAATCAGATATGTCATTTTGTAAGTAGGCATAGTTTAATGTCAGTGGTTCCAACTCTGAATCACTACTGCTTTTGGCCCCAGTTACAGTGCTTGTACAAACATGAACAATAATAAATCAATTATTCTTTTCTTTTTTAAGGCTTGATATTGATTTAGCTAATAATGTTAGTGGAGTGTTTGAATTCGTGAATATATATTTTAATTCTCACTGTTCAGCTTTGAGGTTAGATATTTCAAATAAAAGATTTTGAAATTATTAGATACATGGTTTTGAAATTCCAGTATTATCTATATTAACTATAAATGACTATCCTTCCTTAATAAGTACTAGATATATATGTCTCTTCATTGGTGTCTCAATTATGATAATAATACATGGAAATATTCTCATCAAGAAGATTAATCAGAAATATGTAAAGTAAAAAGTGAAAATCCTTTTTTAAAGAGGCTTACTTTTACTTCCTTATCTCAGAGGTAATTAGTTTACCAGTATTTCGTGTATATCCTTCTGGTTCTTTTCCTCTAATTGGCATAAATATATATCTATATTCACATGCACATTTAAATTCATATGAAGTAATTCATATTAAAAATATTACTCTGAAAGGTTGAGATTTTTTTTTAAAAGCTCTTCACCTACCAATATTTCAGATGTTTTTTCCAAGTCATTCTTAGAAATCTATACTATCCCAGAAACATGGTATATATTGAAGCTGGGCCTTAAGTATTATATGAGAAATATTTTTACTTCTTCAAATTTGATATGATACAAAGCTTTTAGAAAAGTTTAAGGTAGAAATGAGATATAATTACATTTCAGAAGGGACTTCCAATACTATCTCCTTGTAAATTGCAGACCAGGTGAAGAATATTTTATTATATTTTCTAAAGATTGAATACGTGCATATGCGTGTCATGCTAAGTTGCTTCAGTAGTGTCCAGCTGTTTGCAGTCTTGTGGACTGTAGCCCGCCAGACTCCTCCGTGCCTGAGATTCTCCTGGCAAGAATACTGGAGTGGGCTGCCATGCCCTCCTCTTCCCAATCCAGGGATTGAATCCACCTCTCTTATTGTCTACTGCGTCAGCAGGTGGTTTCTTTACCACTAGTGCCACCCGGGAAAAAGCTCAAAAGTATATGTGAGCAACATTTAAAGAGCTCTCTTCATGTTACAAAATATTTTCTATAATTACCCCCAGATTTAAAAATTATAATAACCTGTAAATTTGCTATTATTTCTGTTACAATAAGGAAATTAAATCTCACAAACTTTTAGTGAGTTGTTCAAAATTACACATAAGTGAAAGGCAGAAACTGAAATTAAGGGCTCACATCTTGAGACCCTAAGACAGAATACAAAATTTCGACTTTTGCTCTTCAAAGTTGTAGATTTTTTCCACATTTGATATTTGAATAATAAATATTAATAGTAAGTTCTTTCTTTGTATCCTAAAATTAGTTATTCTAACACTTATGCTTTCAAAACTATTAAAAGTAGAATTTAGCAAGCTTTCTAAATATCCCAATTATGAAATGTGTTTGATGATATGAGAATTTTATCCTATAAATATGTTTAACATTTAAGATGGGAAAATTTAAGTTTCGGCTATATGATCCAAAGTAACTTGTTATATTAGTTAAATCATGAAAATTTCCATCAAAGCATCTCTTGGTTTTAGGTGATCAAAATAGGTGTTCCATGCATTTCGTTTACACTTTTCTGTTGGTAGTTGTAAGCTTGGTCATAAGAACATGTGGAAATTGAATGAACTAGCAACTTGCTGAAACATGACCCCACTCCCTGATTCTTAGCAGTTGAAACCATGTCTTCATGAAGTGCTCCTCTTATTTCAGTTATAAACGTGCTGAACAGTGTGCCTTCAGGCTTTGCTAGACTTTGCCAGAAATGAGAAGCCATCACTATCAACATGGTCATTAGTTAACATTTGTTGACTGAGTGCCAAGAACGTTTTTGGTGTTACAAATACACAGAGAAAGACACTGTTCCTTTCCAGAGGGATTGGTTTTCTGTTGGGGGGTGGGAGAGAGGATTTGGTCTGAATGTTCTTCTCCTACTGGGAGGTAAGGGCTGGAATGGGATGACTGGCAGCAGTTGTCTTGGATCTTATTCTACATATGGGGATGTCATTCTAACTTACTTATTAATTGATAATATATATAATGAAGTGTTAGTCACTCAGTCATGTCCAATTCTTTGCAACCCTGTGGACTGGAGACTGCCAGGCTCCAGTCCATGGGATTTGCCAGGCAAGAATACTGGAGTGGGTTGCCATTTCCTTCTCCAGGGGATCTTCCTGACCCAGGGATTGAACCTGGGTCCCCCACATTACAGGCAGACTCTTTTACCATCTGAGCCATCAGGGAAGGCCAGTATATATAATACATAGAACAAAACTGACTTCCCTGGTGGCTCAGAAAGGTTTAAAGCATCCACCTGCAATGCAGGAGCCCTGGGATCAATCCCTGGATTGGGAGGATAACCCTGGAGAAGGCAATGGCTACCCACTCCAGTGTTCTTGCTGGTGAATTCCATGGACAGGAGAGCCTGATGGACTACAGTCTATGGAGTTGCAAAGAGTCAGACATGACTGAGTGACTAACACTGTCACTTTCATACATACATATACAAGCATACACAAAAAGTATGCATAAATTTTCATTTTATTGGAAACTTTTAAGAATATATTGCTTCTTTGGCTTTCAATGAAAAAGTCATATCCCCCAGAATATCTAAGTGTCTGCACTATCTATTTACTAAGCTATACTCATACCCGTACTACTAATATAGAGACTGTGCTTAAAAAATTGTGCAGAGGTAAGAGTCCCTTGGACAGCAAGGAGATCAAACCAGTCAATCCTAAAGGAAATCAATCCTGTATATTCATTGGGTTTTCCTTGTAACTAACCTGGTAAAGAATCCGCCTGCAATGGAGGAGACCCTGGTTTGATTCCTGGATCAGGAAGATTCCCTCGAGAAGGGATAGGCTTCCAGTATTCTTGGTCTTCCCTGGTGGTTCAGACGTTAAAGAATCCACCTGCAGTGTGGGACACCTGGGTTTGATCCCTGAGTTGGGAAGATCCCCTGGAGAAGGAAATGGCAACCCACTCCAGTATTCTTGCCTGGAGAATCCCATGGACAGAGGAGCCTGGTGGGCTACAGTCTGTGATATCGCGAAGAGTTCAGAAAACTGAATGGCTTTCGCT
Source organism: Redunca redunca (assembly GCA_006410935.1). Taxonomy (NCBI): domain Eukaryota; kingdom Metazoa; phylum Chordata; class Mammalia; order Artiodactyla; family Bovidae; genus Redunca; species Redunca redunca. The sequence goes on from SJYQ01094372.1 coordinate 443,621, forward strand.
TCATAGTCACTGGAAGGGCTGATGCCGAGCTGAAGCGCCAGTACTTTGGCCACCTGATGTGAAGAGCCAACTCGTTAGAAAAGACCCTGATGATGGAAAAGACTGAAGGCAGGAGAAGAGGCCAACAGAAGATGAGATGGTTGGATGGCATCACCAACTCAATGGACATGAGTTTGAGCAAACTCTGGAACATGGTGAAGGACAGGGAAGCCTGGCATGCTGCAGTTCATGGGGTCACAAAGAGTCAGACATGACCTGGCGGCTGAATAACAAATTTGTATATGTAAATATTTTTATACAAAAATATTCTTAAAAGATTAATTAAAGAGCACTTTTTAGACCCTTTTCTATATCTAAATCTGGAGGAGTTTAACTTCATTTCACTCAAGTTATTTACGAGACAGTCACTGAGAGTAGCTGTTGGCTATAGCAAAATGTGATGGTGATAGAAAGATATACCTTAACACTTGAAATTAAAATTTCATTCTGAAAGTGAAACTCAGGGAAAATCAATGAGTTAAGTCATATCAGATAAGTGACCAAAGAGTTTAGGAAACACAATGTTTGGACTAAGGATGTGTCTTTATTATGCTTTGTTTATATTAGCATAAAGATATAACTTAATCACTTTTATTAAACTCATTGTGAAATTGAAAAGGTTTGAAGAAAATGGAGTCTTGAGCCTGGCAATACAAAGATAAGATTTTGTTTGGAAAGTGTTAATTTTGTGTTTCTACTGTTAATGTTTTTGAGAACATTTTTTAAAGAACTCCCCTATTCACACCATACCTAGAAATAAAACAGGTAAAAGCAAAAGAACTCTGGATGAAAGAGTACAAGGTACCTGGCCTTCACTTTGCCCTGAGCTGGCTTGAGGCAGCTTTGCGAAACCACAAGACTCTTAGGAATTTAGTTTGAAAACTATCACCCTTGGAAGTATAACCCCTAGTTATGCTTTAATTATAGGAAAAGGGCATGAGGACACTAACTAGTTAATTCTTCTGATTCTGAGTACAGTAAACAATCTCATGAAAATGTTACAGTATTCTGATTTGCTTAGGGTTTGTAGTTTATACTTTATCAATAAAATAACATCCTTTTTAAAATTTTAAAAATCCTTTTTAAAGTAGCTTTTGAATTTCTTTCTTATATCAATTTTCTGAGGATAGTTAATGTGAGTCCAGCCTTGAAAGACCAGATATTCTTGTGCTTGTCTTGGTATTAAAATTTTAAAAAGGAGATGATAACTAGCCTTTTGTCTTTAGGGATGAGCCTACACCATGTCTATAGGAAGTTTGTGCCAATCTGTACTGCCTTGCTAATATTAATTTGAGCTCTTTTATCGATTAAAATGGTGGAGCTGGGGTCCACTATAAAAGTAGTATTTTATGCTTACTGCTGTACCTCTTAGAAGTTCTATGAAAAGATGATTACCTTTCAGTAGAAAAAACAGATTTGTATTGCCCCACTCCATCAACATTACTCATCTTTCAGAACTATTTTTCAAATTACAAATCTGTTAGTTCTGCCTAAATGTTATTTCATGAAGACTGCACATTTGTGAAATATTAAATACATTTTGTGAAGTATCAGTTTGTAAAATAGTGATTAAACTCTGAAGACCCTGTTTGTAATCTACATGGGATAAAAATGCTAGAAATCTATTTTTAATATATGTTTGTTGCTTGGAGTTTTCAAAATACTCAGTTTAAGATTTTTTATTAATAGGTAGTCTGTGGTTCCCTGAGCTGTGAAATAAAGCATATTTTTTCTTTCTTATCCCTCAAGCAGAAATTTGGCTTTTCTATTATTTGTCATAGCTTCTCACTTGCGTGTTCTTTCATTCTAATGTGTTACCTTATTCTAGACAGATGTGTCTTATAAAAATAGAAATAAAAAGCCAATAAAAGTTTACCTAAAAATATTCAGTTGAAATCTCCCCTTGGTTTAAATATATTTTAAATTTACATTTCCTCTAGTAATCTGATGACTAAATTGCTTAGTTTTTTTTTTTAAATTTTNTTTTTTTTTAATTTTTAAAGTGATTTGTTATTTGCTCACAAATGGAAACATAGCTAACAAACTATGAATGTTAAACTGTGTGGTAATTGAGAGAAAGAGAGATATTTTGAGTATTATTTCATCCATGGGTATCACGTTGGCATACAAACAGAGTAGAGTAGAATGAACTTTAAAAAAAAATGGAAATTTCAAATACATGCCTATTTCAAGGGAAAATAAATTTCTACATCATTTAAAAAGGTATTTATATTTGCTACTTTCCACTGAGGCCTTTTTATATGTGTGAGGACAAAGTATTGGTTTTGTAGTAGGTTAATAACCATTTTTCTATTATCACCATCCTCAGAGAACACTAACCTGTCAAATAATCATCAAATAATCTGAATTTTCTTCCAGATCTACTACTAACATGATGTATGATGATGAACAAATGCTATCATTTTGGAGATTCAGCTCCAAAGGTGGCATAATAAATGTCATACTTTCCTCAGAATGATTCCATGAGGCTAAAATAGTACCTGTAAACATAAACTTTAGAAAGCATAGCACTAATACATGGTGGTATTCTTCTGTACAAAGACACCAAGATGCAGTGGTAATGAGTGCAGGCTTTGGAGGCAGACTTTCTTGATTCAGATTGTAACTCTTACTTGGCCTTGAGCAAACTGCTTACTATTAGAGTGCCACTCTTTCTTCTTCTGTAGGACAGGGCTAGTAACAGTGTTGTTGTGAGGATTAAATGAGATAATATTGTAAAGCACTTAGTAAAGAGGCAGGGGCATTGTAAGTGTTCCTTACTCTTAAAAAACAATATTTAAATATCTCATATAAATAACAAATTTTGAATTACTCAGTGATGCTTGGTTCAAGCATTTAAGCTTGTTAAAAACAATTCAGACTGAAATCTTTTGGTTCAGATCACAAATGGCATTGTGGAATTTATTCCCTTTAGAAAAAGATCGTGAGGATAGGCTACAGGAAATCCCAAGAAATATTCTCAAGTTTCTTTTCAGCTGTGGTACCATCTTTCTGAACCTACAAGTTCAAACTGCTTTTAAATAAATCACTCAGTTCTTCCTCTTCCCAGCAGTACTTTCATCAGAAGCATCGTTTGATCAAAATGAAAACTCCCCAAACCATGGCAATTTTCAAGACTAAATTTCTTTATACCTGGTTTTGAATTTGTGGGCAGTGCCAGCCCCCCGCCCCCCCAAGTCTCTGTAATGTTTTTTGCTATGACAGGGCCTCACTGGGGAAATCCTAACTCAAGATAATAGCCTGATGTATTAAATGTTGCCAGTATTACATTAATATTAAGTAATTGCATAACAGCCTTTTTAAATACTAAGTTAAAAGTGATACATTAATATTGAGTACACTGCTACTGTAAAGTCCATTCTCCTCCTGATTTCCGAGTAACACCATTTAAGTGCCAACCTACTATTACAAGAGTTTACTATTTTATTCTTGCTCCAAAATGGCATCAACAGTGATGGGGTGCTTTCAGGGGATTGTTGAACAGAATTTTTGCAACAAAGGGGGAAGCTTGAGGAAATGCAGAACAGCTCCAGTAGGCATGGCAAGGCTTTATCTCAGCGCTTCTCAAATCCACACACCCCCTAATCAAGCGAGCAGCTTTATGGCATGCGCAATTGCAAGTGAAGTCTAACGACTTCCGCAGGACTGGCTTCCACAGGATTTCCTGTCCAAAAAAGACCGGTGGTCCTCTGTAGTTAAATGGTTACAGAACATCAAGTTAGCCAGGCACCCCCTCCCCAGCGTGTGTGTGTATTAAAAACAAGAGAGTGGAAGTGACCAGACCCTGTCATTTGCACATTCTCTCTGTGGACTTCTTTATTCCCTTTCTCTTCATTGGGTAAGAGGAGGGGGGAAGAAACACCCAGCTGACAAAAAGCCTCCCTCCTTAGTATCTATTTGTTCAAGGTGTCTTTTCCCTGGGAGGTTATTTACAGGTTTCTCGCTGCTTAGCCTGGTGATCACTNGTATGAGGACATTGACAAGAGCTGAAATTTCATAGAGAGCCCAAAAAAAAAAAAGCCACAACAACTTTGAGAATGGCAACTATTTAACTAATAAGTAAAAGAAAAAAGGAAGCTTAGGATTTGGTATTTATTTTTTCATCTTTTGTTTTTTTAATTTGAAAATTCCCTGGGGAAGGACACACACAGGCATCTCATGTCAATTTGCTTGGTGTTAGGTCTTTGAAAATTTCCAGAAGAAGGTTTAAGGGAAAACTTAGAATGCTGACTCAATTTTAAAATGATGTTAAGATATGTTGGTACCTGAGATTTAAGGAATATTTTAACTATTCAAGAAATATTTCTACCAGAATGAGCCAATTTCACAGAATTCTAACAGATAAATCATGAGGTGCTTGGACTCTCATGGAACTTGCTTAGTGCAATAATATTTGGTCATGTATTAAGGTTCAACGTAATGAATTAAGGTCCACTGGCATGTGACATCATGTGCCATTTCTTGTTAGAGTTTATGATTAAACATTTATAGGAACTAGTTGCTGAGGGTAGTATAAGGGCAAAGCTCACTATTTAAAAATTGCTTGTTTTCACCACACCTTTAGGGTAGACTGGATTCAATTTCTCATAGCAGAGACTTTGTGAATGTATGGTAAAGGTACATTTTCAGGTTTTGTGGCTTACTAATATGGTTTGGTTTGGGTACTGCAGTGTATCTCATTTTGAAAGTATATTTGTCGGGTATATTTTCTGGCTGTCCTTAGAATAAGTGATATTCATCAAAATACAGGTTTCTGAGGGTTTTCTAGTTACTTTTATGACAGTATCTCAAATGAAAGCATTCTGATATTTTGAAACTCCACCAAAATCCCCTACTGGTTTATTACAGACGTTTCAGCTTGTTAGCTGAAAATCAGTTACAGAGAAGGGTGAGTGACATCCTCTGTCACTGGGCAGGACTCGTTTTCTGTCAGTATCAGATGGATCCAGAATCGACACCGTGGCGTATCTTCCTTCAATGCCATCCAGAGCCACTGTCCCAGGCTCTGATGTGGTTGGGAAGGAGCCTGGGTGACATGCCTGCAAACCTCAGTGGCCCACTTCCAAGTGCATCATCAGAGTTCCCAACTGGGGAGCTTCGGTGCTTTCGCCTTGCTTGTCCTGATGGTGAGGGTCGGACACAGCAATGAGGTCTTTGTCATTCTTACCACTACAGTCAGATAGGTAGCCTTAAACCCCAAGATTGAAAAGGTCCTGGAAACAATCCCTGGCACATAGTAGGCATTTATCAAATATTTTTTCCAACAATTCCTTATGCCTTCCTTCCGGGTTAATTTTGTACCTATTAAGATTCATTTAGGGAAAAATAAAATTAGCATTCTCATTGCTATAAAGTGTACTTTGCTGTAAAGCAACAGTTTTTGTTCTGCCTAGGCTTTGCTGTTTGGGTCTATTTGTTTATGTTGTAACAGGAAGGATGCAATTTACTCTTTGAATGCCTAACATTATAACCACCTTTTATTTTATTTTATTGTTGTCGCATTTACCTCCCCTCTGCTTTTGACTGGAAAGAAATGAACTTTTCAACCCTGTAGTTTTTGAAAGAATGCAAATGTGCTTATTCATGCTCCTCTAAACCTGTAACATATATGTTTGAAAACTGAATGTGAAAGTTCAGAGCCTTGGTGGTTTTCTTTTGTGCCTGAAGCTAGGTAACCCTTCATACATTTCACTGCATGACGTGCCAGTGTGTTGATGTCGTGGCCAAACAGAGCCACTGTGGAGTGTCAGTGTTGTGTATCTATTCTTGCTTGGGCCCTTTAGAAGGATTCATTAATAAGATATTGAACTCAAAGGCAGAAGGTGGTGACTTTTTCAGGTGACCAAATTAATGTTGTGCTTGGTCTCAACTTCCCCAATTGTTGTTTCTTTCTTATCTATAACCTCACCTCTTAATACCATGGTAAGAGATTTCTAGGTTTCTAGGATTCTAGGTTTCTTGACAGAAAACCTTCTTTCCCTTTGTCCTGCTGTAGGAGTCCTGTTGGATTGAATTCTATGCTCCTGAATGGTCCTGCTAAGAGGAAAGGATTTGCCAAGTTGTTCTGCTTTGCATATCCAAATCTTTTTCCTCATTCTCACACACAGGTCTTTTTTTTTTTTCCCCCACAAAGAGGGCAGATCAGAAGTTGGCAACAGCTCAATGCCTGGGAATAATAAACATTTTAAAGGAGATGTGTGTCTTGGGTTTCGCAGTCTAATCTCTGTGAAGGCTCTAAACCCTTTGGATGGGCAGGGTATAGAGATGCACACTTATTTCTCTTCTACTCTTTGAAGGAGCAAGGAGGGAAATTTGAGATGCAGGAGGTCTAAGAGGAGTCTTCAAAAGTTCATCAGAGGTAATGGTTCCCGTAGAAGCCTAGTGTAGAGTTCTTCTCAGATTCTCATCCTCCTGCCCCAGGGCTGGTATGCTGACGGTTGAGCAACAGTATGACAAATTCTTAGTTTATTGGTTACAAGTTAAAGTTAATAAGTGGTCTTATTACTTGTCTTAATAGAACACTACCCTTTTGAGAGCTAAAAGAGTGGTAAGAAGAATGTGCTTTCCTTGTTTAAATCTACATTAGAAAAATTTGCTGGAGGATTTTATTGCTAAGGCTTCTTTCCATTACACTTTTCAACCTTTTTAGTGCCAAACCAAACAAAGATAAGGGTTCATCTCATTCCGTAAATACGTACTATATAGTTAGTACCCCCCTCCTTTTTTTTGTTTTATTCTGGCTAGTTGTGAGAATATAGTGGTAGCCTAACAATTCAGAAATGGGCCTTCTTGCATGGCTGAAAGAAGAGAAATGTCAGTCAGCTTTCTAGGAATTTAAATTTCATCTCGTAGCAACAAAGAGGACTTTAGAAACACCAGGCACAGAATCATTATGCAGGGTTCCAATAAGAGGGACCTAACATAGTGCGCCTAGCATGTGCTTGTAGCTTTTCGCTTTATTTAAAAATACATAACAAGTTTGCATAACCTGATTTATAAATGCTCTGGAATTTCATGCCAGAAATGCCAGGGCCATCTTGTATGCAATTGAATTTTACATATATAAAATTTAGGAGGGCATTTTATTGAAATACCTTGGCATCCTTCTTATGATGAACACAGAAGACTCAGAAGACAGAGGGAGGTAGAAGCCAAAGGCCCCTGCCAGGGAAGGTGGTTTTGTACTGCTCTGTGGGCTCCTTTGAGGAAACCTTGGGAGATTTGGGACCAGTGACTGTGGATGGTTGGTGACTAATTGAGGTCTAGGATTTTATTTTTGGAAGTCCACACATTTAAGTACTTTTATCAAATTCCCTTTATGATGCCGAGACCTCACTTTGATCGAGGCAACATGGGGTGATTATAGCACTTTGACTCAACCCTGAGGCTTATTTTTCCTTTTTCTAGGCCCTCACATCCTTTCATTGGACTTGCCCTTTCCCAGTTCCTAATAAGATTTAATCTAGTGGGTCACGATTTGGTTGTTCCTCAGTAAAGCAAGAGTTCACCTCACATACTAACTCATTTTGTTTTGTTTTCTTTGACCTAATTCATTTATTGAGTGAAGCAAGCTATAAATCAATATATCAATAATAGTGTGTACATTTATGTATGTATACATATATATATGTGTATATATAAAATTTCAACAGTAAATCCAATGTGTAAATAATCAGAGAAAGGCAAGATGGCCTTCTTTTTAATGAAAGTATGGTCCTTCTTATCTAGACTGTTAAAATCACATCTTTGAAAGTTTTTCTTCTCTTCATATGTCAAAACTATAGAAACTCAACCCAGAATTGCGTTTCCTAGAGTTTAGGTTTTATTCACTACATGTAGCAGTCTCACTTGTCTTATGAGAGTTTTAGTGGGTGGGAAAAACATTTGTGTTTGATGACTGTATGCTCTGAAGGATAAAATGGATTAAGTCTCCTGCAAGATAACAGAGCCCTGCTCATTTTAGTCAACCTAAAATCCTGCCAGTGTCTGCTTGTCTTCTAATGAGATTTCAGGTCATGGCTGACCTTGCTTTAGTAGCATCTCTTCCTCTGAGTGACAGAACTACCCAGAAATTCTAGAATCCACACACAATTTGTTTGTGAACACTTATGACCAGTAAAGTTTAGCTCTAGCTCGTAATTATACAAACTCATCGTGTTCACAAATCCCTGGGGCTCGGTGGTAAAGTCAGCCATTGTTTAAGGCATAAGTTCCCGTTTAGATACAACATAGCAAAGATTTTCCTTTAGATGAAGTACTGATCCCATTAAACATCTATTGTTTTTCTCTTGGTTTTCTGTTTTACTCTCTTTTAGTACCTTTAGCTTATAGTCTCCTTAATTTCTGTTAGTAATACCTTCTAATTTAAACATGCAAATGAAAATTCATTCTTTAAAATTTTGTAAAAATTTGATTAAGCAATGGTGTGATAGATGAGAAAAGTTGCCGTTAGCAGTATCAGTGTGCCCACAACTTACGACAGTGAAACGTAATTCAGTTGCAGCAGACTTTCCGCTGTGGAAAATCCCATGGATGGAGGATCCTGGTGGGCTGCAGTCCATGGGGTTGCTAAGAGTCGGACACGACTGAGTGACTTCACTTTCACTTTTCATTTTCATGCATTGGAGAAGGAAATGGCAACCCACTCCAGTATTCTTGCCTGCAGAATCCCAGGGACGGGGGAACCTGGTGGGCTGCCGTCTATGAGGTTGCACAGAGTCAGACACGACTGAAGCGACTTAGCAGCAGCAGCAGCAGCAGCAACATAGTTTGTGTAATTTACAGGCTGACAGGTTACCTCCTCACTGGGCTGAATGGGTGGCCCAAGGCAGGGAGGAGTCAGACAATGCCTACAAAAGAAAAAAGGGAGAAAGTGTTCTCCATCACGTGAAAATGCTTAGCTATGGATTTGGGATGTTTGGTTTCTATTAAATTCTTCACTTTCTACCCCTTTGTTTCTGCACTCACTTTAGCTGACTGTTACTGAGTTACTCCCACTAATGCTGCCGTATCCAGGTTCCAAAGAAAACAGCAAGGAAGGGAAAAAGGAAAATAGTTCAGAATTCCAAGAGGAAGATCCCAAGGAGGGAACTTAACAACCAGTTTCCCACTTGCCTCAGGCTAGACGTTTCTTTCTTTCTTCTTTGAACAATAGTCATACTTCCTCTCTTCCTCTCCTCCTTCAGTCACACCCCACAGGTATTTGTGCTCATAGATTCCCTAACTCTAGAGTCATCCTACCTTTTTTTTTTTTTTTTTCACAATAGCTCCAAAATATCACCAGGCCAGTTAATTGCTATAACTATTTACCACTCAATGGACTGTTCGATGGGCTTCCCAGGTAGCACTAGTGGTAAAGAACCCACCAGCACATTCAGCAGACTCAAGAGAAGCAGGTTAGATCCCTGGGTCAGAAAGATCCCCTGAAGGGGAGCACAGCAACACACTCCAGTATTCTTGCCTTGAGAATCCATGAACAGAGGAGCCTGGTGGGATATAGTCCATAGGGTCACAAAGAGTCAGGCACAGCTGAAGCAACTGAGCATGCACTTACACGCGTGTGCTCAACTAGAATGGTGTTTTCTAGTTGTTACAGAACTACCAGCCTATAAACATTCCCAAGGAAATATATTTCACCTGGAAACTATTGTGTACAATTTGAGGATAAATGTTTATTTTCAAAGATGGATAATCCAGAGTCTATATGGTAGATTATTGGCTGGGGAAAAATAGTAAAAAACAAAACCCTTCCGGCTTTCTAACTCTGGTGTTGCTGCTTTGTGTGACCTTGTGAAAGCTCTCAGAGCTCTTCACCACCTGTTGAAAACAGTTCAGTGGCTATTTACCAGCTTCATTTTGAAGAGTAGACCATTAAAGGAACTTTCATATTGGTAAAAATAATTTATTAGACTGTTAGACAATGACATGCTAAAGTCTCTTGGGTGAATTTCTTAGCTATACATAACAAATATAACCACTAAACATTTCATGGATGATATCAACACTGTTTGAACCCAGGCCACATGTTTTCACATAAATTACATCCGTTAATGGCAACAGTAACTTTCAGAGGTGGGTCTTATTTGAATCCCTGTTGGCAGATGAGGAAAGTAAGGCCCGCAGAGGGGAAAGAACTTGCTCCAAGTCACAAGTCTATTACTTAGGGAAGCTGACCCACTGAAAAACAGTTCTGGCCTCATTTGAAAACCCAATGTCTTTTGATTGACCATATTGTCCTGTGGCGGATGCCTGTCTGTGGACCTTCTGGAAAATAGCTTAGCAATATCACCAGAGAAAATAAGCAGATTCCCTGTTAGTTAGCAAGCTGGGAAAGTACATGGAGTGCCCAGTGAATATCAAAGACCTTTCTCTGAGAAACCCTTCCTGTTCATGTTCAGACTATGACCTGTACTTTGGCCATGTCAGCAGATCTTTTTGTGTTTTTTCAAAATTTTACAAGGAATCTGAAGTGACCCTTGTTCCCAGGGCCACTCTTGTCCTGCGGGATTTTTTTTCTGTGAGTTAAGGAAAGGTGCTTCTCTGGGCAGGTATATTAGGAGAGATGCCCCACATCACACATATTAGGCAGGTGAATTAGAACTGCAGACTGTAGAAACTGGTAAATGGATAGAGCTTCTGTGCAAAGCCAGAGGCAGCCCTTTCTTTGCCCATGGCACAGCCCTGGCCCTCCTTTGACTTGAGTTACACCACTACCTCAAAAGCAGATGTACCAATCAGATGAGAGTACTTTGCTGCCAATAACAATCATACAAGCTTTGGGTTTTGCTTCTAGCATTATTACTTTCTTCTACATATTCTAATTACAGGTGTTTAGGAAAAAAATTTTTTTTGCACAAGTAAAAAATATTAACATTTTCTACAATCAGAGCTAATGCAAAACAGCCAAAGAAACATTTTAATCACAATATAGCTGTTGAAATGCCATTCTTAGTGAATTGGATTAGAACACGTGGATTAGAACATGCTGATCTGTTTACACACAGGGGATGCCCAGATAAATATGATAACAGTTCTGCCTTGAAGATACTCACAGACAAGTGAGGAGAACATCCGCAGAAACAAACGATTGCAGAATGGGGGGGAGCACGTTAGTACAGGAATGTACAGAATACTATGGGAGTTTAAAGGAAGAAACACCTTAACTGGCTTGTCTAAATACTTTTGAAAAGTCTAGAAATGGGGGAATAAAAGTATGTCTGATGGCTTCAAGAGTTAGTAGTCACTGGCAACACCTTGGAGAGTAAAGTTGGGGAGAGTTCTAGTTCAGGGGGTTATAAAAGCACAGAAAACTAGTGCAGACTACTTTCAAAATTTTGGACACGAAAGATACAAAAATGGGGAGAGAGAAGGGAAGAAGGGGAGGAAACCCAGCAGTTAGTGAAGAAAACCAAATACTTTTAAGCATCAGGGAGTATACCCCTAAAGAAGTATCTAGAGATAGGACTTGAAGACTGCATGAAGGACATTCCTTCCCCCAAGTAAGGAGGCGGGTGAAGGAGGATGGAGCCAATCTTGTAGAGACTAGGGAGTTAGAAGGGGAACACAAGGCAGTTTGGTTTCATGCCTTCTGTTTTCTTTGGGAGGTAGAGTTCAAGATCAGCATCAGATCTCAGAGGGAAGGCCGCGGAAAGGGAGGTGAAAGAGCTGAGTCAAGTTACTGGACAGTTTCTGTGGGAACTGGAAATGCTTCTGAAGGTGGAAGTGTCAGAGTGTCCAGTGAATTGGAAAGAGTTGATGATGCTAAATGAATATGTGGAGTCAATGAAGGATGCTTTACTCTGCTTTGAAAATTACTCACATAAAGTATTATGTTAAGAAAAGGGACAGCTGTGTGACAGAAATGAAGCAATCCTTAATTACTAAATTAGAAACTGTTTTGTAATTAGCATTTTTCCTGTTGATAGTGTTTTGGGAATTCCAAAGAATGCAGAACTGACTTTACCATTGTTGTCTTTTCCTTGGTAGTGGTGGAAGCTGTATTATGAACATGTCAACTAGACTGTAGTTTCAATTTCATGACCTGATTTTGGATTGTGAGATTTTTTGAGCTACCTGGAAATAACTCTGGGGTGACAAACAGAAATTTTAAGATTTGCATCTTGAATTTTATCTTCAAACGAATAAGAATCACAGTGGGAAGAAAAGGCAAAATGATTCAACTTTGCTCCCTTTTTACTAGGAGCCTACCTGTCTGTGGTTTATGTTGCAATGTCACATATCCATATAGATGTAACCTGCTTTTACAAAGACTTCTTCAAAATCCTTCTGAAGTTGACTTGAAAGTGTCACCAGTCTCTGAGAAACTTACTGAAAGCAACAAAACATCATATGACTTTAGCCAGAACCAGTATAGCCTAGTTTAAATATTTGTAAATTTAAATTCTCTTTTACGTTTCCATGATACCTGAGGTGTAGGGGGGGGAGGATAACAAATATAAGATGTAAATTAAGGGAACATTTTAGGTAATCTTATAATTTTTTTTAGATCATAATTATAAACCCTATCATGTTCGATGAGTTTGGGAGATGTTATGAATTCCTTTTATGTCTTCTCATTACTAGGACTTTCTCCCAGTTTAGCAGAATTTCTTCTTTAATATTCTTGGTTTCCAGTGCTCAAAAATATTTTGTACAGGGCTTTTTTGTGGATATTCTGCTTCAGCTCCAAAGCTCTAAATAAAGTCCTGAGCAGTCCTAGTCACTTATAAGGAAACTTCATTATGCCCTCCCTTTTAGTTCATGTTTTTCTTAAATCTGAAGATGAGGGCGTTGAGCTGAATAATCACTGTGGTGCCACACACAAAAAATACCTACTGTTCGAAAGATTGCCTTATCAGTTTACTCATTTCTGGCTTGTCTAAGTATAACTGATCTTCAATTAAATGGAATACTGTGAAATATGCATGGATCCATAAGCTACTCTAAGGCTGAAGTCTGATGTTTTTGTGAAAAAAATAAAAGCCCCTCCTGCAGAAAATCCTTAATCTCTCAGCCTTAGGTATTTGGCTTAATTCCTTCTACATGAAACTTTTAAATAGCAACCTTGTTCATGGGTAAGATGGCAACTTAATGTTTATTAATGCTGATATCACCAGTAATTGGCCACTCTGTGCAACACAAGGAACTTGCTCAACCAGGGATGGAACCCACGGCTTCTGTAGTGAAAGCACAGGGTCTTAACTACTGGGCAAACAGGGAAGTCCAAATCATCAGTAATTGAGAAAATATGTCTTATGTACCATTTTTGTGTCCATTATATTCCCAACTCTTCTCTTGGTCGATGTTCTCAAGCTTACTCTTGTTCATCCAACCTCTGTCTAGTCTAAGAAATGACATGGAGTGAAGTTCTCAGTATCAGATGTGTAGTTTTGAGTTTCTTTGTGTATGCATGCTTATTTAGTGCATTTAAAACAAGTTGGCAATGTGATGGAGCAGCTGTTGATGCTTTAGAGAAGAACTTTGGCAAGTTGATAGTGGGCAAATTGGTAAGATCCCAGGGTCACTAAGAGTAGTGGAAGAGACCTCTTACACATCATAAAGTATGGCATCGGAGTCTTGGGAATTGAGTTCTAAAAGAAAAGAAAAAAAAAACAATTGGAAAAAATCACATTTTCTAGAAAGTAATCCAGGCAAGTTTAGTTTTGAGAAAGTAAAATCTTCTGGTGGATCAGGATGTCACCATTTTAAAGACGGATAACATTTGGCCAGGCCTTCCTGCAAATCTTGCTTCCAGGACCTTTCTGTGACCAAGCTAACCTGTGAGACTTCATGGTAACAGATCATGTTCCCTTCTCTTCATAGTAGCTATCTGGACCACTTTGTTCTACTTTCTATCCTGAGCTCTGGCACAGTACTACCACCCACAGGTGAAAGTGAAAGTTGCTCAGTCGTGTCTGACTCTTTGCGACCCCATGGACTATATAGTCCATGGAATTCTCCAGGACAGGATACTGGAGTGGGTAGCCTTTCCCTCTTCCAGGGGATCTTCCCAACCCAGGGATCGAACCCAGGTCTCCCATGTTGCAGGCGGATTCTTTACTAGCTGAGCCACAAGGGAAGCCCAAGAATACTGGCGCGAGTAACCTATCCCTTCTCCAGCGTATCTTCCCGACCCAGGAATCAAAGTGGGGTCTCCTGAGTTGCAGGCAGATGGTACTCTATAAATTTTTCCTCAACTAATGAGTAGATGCAAAGAAAAGGATGAACAAAAAATTATATAGTTGGGTGTTATTTAATTAAGTAACCTGCTTTATTCAAATAATGTTACTGTGCCATATGTTGAGATGAAGCAAGGGAACTTATGCTATTAAAATAATAAAGATAATAATAAATATAATAAATAGTAAATATTTGAGATGTTAATGCCAGGTATAGATTAAACTTTTTATATACAGTGTCTCATTTAATCCTCCCCCAAATCCACGACAAGGCTGTGTTACCTACTTCCTAAGGTGTGTAACCTTGGGTAAATTACCTAACCTCTTTTTGTGTTTCAGTTTTCCTCCTTGTGAAGTAGGTTTAATAAATAGTGCTCACTTCTTTGGGTGACCTGAAGATTAAATGAGAGCACTTGCCACCCAAAAAGGAACCAGTGAATTCTGGCTTTTGTTATTGTGGAGATTAGGAGAGTAGGCTGTGATAGGCTAACCAGGTTGCCTAAGGAAATGTGCTTGTTTAGTGGCAGGCCTCTTTTAACCTAGGTCTTATCAGTTCTCGATTGTTTGGAGGACTGGCTGCCTGCTTCTTGTGTATCATATATTTGGAACCCTTCAGCATGTGCTAGAAAAACATCTTGGGCTGAGTTTGAATTATGGAGAATAATGCATTTCTCCTCGTCTCTCTAACCTCAATAAAAATCACCTACCCTTAGAAAACTTCTAGAAATTTCCATAAAAATTGTCATCTTGAACATAAATACTTCCCACGCACCTTGGTTTCTGATACTCAGGAGAGTTTAACCACATCTGCAGAGGCAGCCACCCTGCTGAACTGTGTTTATCTACACAATCCAAATGCCGTTCTTCCAAGTCAACTCCTTATCTAAGGTACTCATTATTTCTTTAAAACCAGTAACCAGTTTATCTTTCTTTCCTTGAAGGTATCTATGTTTTCTCTTTCTGGGAAGACAGTACTGGGTAAATTAATCTGTAGCTGGTCCATATCTTTATTTATATGTCCATTTCTTCACTAATGATATTTATATTACATTTCAATTATTTTTTCGCAGTACATGATACAGTTCTCAGACATAACCAAGGCTCCATGTATGGGTCTTCTCTCCTCTTCTCATACATCGTATACTCTCAAGCTAGGCTCCAAAATAGTCCTCTCCTCCATGCCTCTTCTTTTGCCTGGAAAAAGTATTCACTCTGTATTGTGTACCATGAAGGCTTGCCAGGTGACACAGTGGTAAAGAATCTGCCTGCAAATGCAGGAGGTGCAAGAGATGCAGGTTTGATTCCTGGGTCTGGAAGATCCCCTGGAGTAGGAAATGGCAACCCACTCCAGTATTCTTGCTTGGAAAATTCTATGGACAGAGGAGCACAGGATCACAAAGAGTTGGACACAGTTGAGCAACTGAGCACATACATTGTACACCATTCTGAGGAGGCCCTGCTCAACCGGGTTCTGCCTTTCTAGTCCAAAGCATGCAGATCAGCTTCTATTAGTTTTAATGTTACCTTCCTTCCTATTCCGGCATACATATCCTTACGCACATCCTTGCTTGTGTTTGTGCTTAGTTGCTCAGTTGTGTCCAACTCTTTGCGACCCCATGGACTGTAGCCCGCCAGGCTCTTCTGTCCATGGGGATTCTCCAGGCAAGAATACTGGAGTGGGTTGCCATGCATTCTTCCAGGGGATCCACCCAACCTGGGGATCAAATCCAGGTCTCCTGCATTGCAAGCAGATTCTTTACTGTCTGAGCTATGAAGGCTCAGAAATACAGCCATCTTTAAGGGTATGTTGGAGAAGGAAACAGCAACCCGCTCCAGTATTCTTGCCTGGGGAATCTCATGGATGGAGGAACCTCGTAGTCTACAGTCCATGGGGTCGCAAAGAGTTGGACACGACTGAGCGACTTCGCTTTCACTTTTAAGGGTATGTATACCATTAAATACATCCATCTTTAATATTTTTCTTCTCAAATTATTAGGCATTTTTTAAGTATACTGTGGTGGCTCAGATGGTAAAGAATCAGCCTGCAATGCAGCAGACCCAGGTTCGATCCCTGGGTTGGGAAGATTCGCTGGAGATGGGAATGGCTACCCACTCCAGTATTCTTGTCTGGGAAATCCCACGGACTGAGGAGCCTTGTGGGCTACGGTCCATGTGGTCACAGGGTCAGACATGAGTGAGTGACTGAGCCTGAGCATGAGTGCCGGGCACGCAAAATTTAGGAAGTAATCGTCATTTTTGAATATCTTACTTGAAGATGTACTTAACTTTCCATGTGCAATTATTTAGATTTTTTAATCAGGAAATATATTTTATCAGACCTATTTCCTATGGATTACTTTTAGATTCATAAGTTGCCTCTGATTTTGGCAAATACATAAAGTCATGAACCCAAACTTTCTAGCTGTGTGACCCTGACAAGTTGTTTAAACCTACGTGTACCTCGGTTTCCTCACCTGTAAAATGGAGTTTATAATAGTTTTTACTTGATAGGCTGCTGTGAGAATGGGATGCTGTAACATACGCAGAGTGCATTTAGCAGGTCTGGTGCATGGATGCTCTGCCAGGGTTAGTTACTGGAACTGTTGTGCATCCTGTCAGCTTGAGCTCCCTCAGAAGCAGACCCCAAGAGAAGGACTTGAGTACAAATAGGTTAGTCCAGGAAACACTGGGGAGGGGCGCGTATGGTGGTGGTGGAAAAGTGAGACAGGAAAGGGGAGAAAGGGCACACAGTGTGCACTAATGATCAGGTAACTGCAATAGGCACCTGAGCCCAAGTCCTGCTGGGGACCTCTAGGAGATGATATAGAACTTGTTTCAGAGTTATCCTCTTCAAGGGATGAGGACACTGCAGGATTTATCCTCTGATTCCCATCTTCATTGGCTGATGGATGCTCCTAGGAATAAATTCCTGGTATTCCACCCTGACCTGCATGCAGGCAAAGCCTCAGGTAGAGCATTTACACATGACACATGCTTATACTAGGGTTCCATCAGCGTGTTACTGCCGAGGGGATGTGGACATAGCTCTGACAGCGATTGGTACAGAACTATGAACAGAATTCTCTAGGGCTTTCTTACGATTCTCTTTTATTTTGCCTGGCCAAGTACCAGGTATCCATAAATCTTTGTGGAATGAGGGAGTGATTGAGTGCATGGATTTCTTCTACTTGACCTTCAAAGCTGTTTGTAATTATGTCTCACTCTGTCTTTAATTCTCATGATTTCAATTTCATGATTCCCTCTTCTTTAATTGTGTCTGTCTTCTCACTGTACCCAGACACATCCATTTGATTTCCTTACATGGGATGCTCTGCCCTCTACTCTAACTCAGCCCTACTCATTCTTCAAGTTCCCCCCAGCCTCCAACATTTCCTTTCTTCCTTGAAACCTTCTTTAAACTCAGCTCACTTCTCTGAAGTCCCATTAACACAAAAAGACTACACATTCTAGTGTTTGATTATTTGATGACCAGTGAGGTTCTATAATCAATGCAGGTTTCAAGGCTAGGCAAAACATCCAGGTCTCAAATACCTCTTGCCTATTTCACAAACTTGAGCACATCATATGTAGCAAGTACTGTCAAATACCGAGAAGCAGTAGTGCCTGGAATTTGGGGTTAAGACAACCATGCTTACATCCTTGTGGTTTTAGTCATGAGCTGTATATGATCTTGGTTGGTGTTGTTTAGTTGCTAAGTTGTGTCTGACTCCCTTGTGGCATTATGGACTGTAGCCTGCCAGGTTCCTCTGTCCATGAGATTTCCTGGGCAAGAATACTGGAGTGGTTGCTGTTTCCTCCTCCAAGGAATTTCCTAGCTTAGGGATCAAACCTGCATCTCCTGCATTGGCAGGAGGGTTCCGTACCACTGAGCTACCAGGGAAACCCATGTGACCATGGGAAACTTTAATTTACTTATACCTCTTTTTCCTATCATCTGGAAAAGGTAGCTAATGACCTTATATCATATTGGTTAAAGATTAAGTGAGATATTTTATGTAAAATGCTTAGCACAGTGCTTCTCAAGAAGTTGGTCTTTAATCTGTGGAATCTAACAGATTCTTTTGATTCTGCAGTAATAAATATCTTAGACTTTTCTCATTATGCTGCTTTAGGTTTTCATTTTGCAATCACTTTGATTTTTAGTTGTTTTAAAAAAATGTTTAGTGACATCTTGAGACAAAGATTAATATTTGAAATGTTGCAAATTGTAGAATTTTATATGAAAAATAATTTCTCAGTTGAACCTTTGCAATAAATATGCTGTTTTTTTCATATTTTATTTGAAGTATCAATCATATTTATTAGTTAAGGTGAATTGAAAACTTGAAAGTCCTTTGCATAATAGAATGAAGTTCTGCTTTATCATGAAAGAACATCAAGGACTATTTCATATATTCATGCTTTTTTGATCAGGGCATAGACTGAAAAATTAACTTCAACTTTAGCATTTTAAGTTTTAGTGCTGTAGTTCTCTGGTGGAGATGATGAGGGTTAGAAAAGGTGTCTTTGGGGGAAATAATTGTAACATATATTAGAAATTCCTTCAATAATTTGTGCAAAAGCCATTCCGCCCTCATCTTATCATCCCAGTAACAAGGACTATCAGAATTTGATAGTGAGGAAGGGATGGATGGGAAGAGGAGATGGCATGTGCATTTGACTTAAGTATTTGAAGGATATGGTACCTGATCTCTTAAAAGGGACCTATTCTTTAAAGCCATATTAAACTGAGTTCAGATGCAACTCTGATAATGACTGGCTCATTCTGAGCAAATGATCTGACTTTTCTGAGTATCATTTTTCTCATTCAAAAAAGGAAAATGCAGTAGTACCAATATCTTATTTATTTGTTGGTTTAAACTTTGCCTTGTTCTAGGAAGCATTCAACGTGGCAGGAAAGGTGTATAACATACAGGGGAGAATGGTGAGGGCAGACCAAAGGGAAATGAAGTATGTATTGACACTCACATGTTACTGTAATGAGGTGAGGGAAATTTTGTTACCTTCACAAATGGCACCAAAATCTTTTTGGAAAAGAGAACTGCCTTTGCTGGGAGAAATACTTTAAAGATGCCCTTAGGGTAAAGAAGAGAGTCATTGAAGATTTGGCTGTCCATGGGTGCTCAGGTGCTCCAAGGGGGAATTAACTAGGATGGTGGAGAAGAGGAAGAGAGATTAGAAGTGAGGAGAGGAAGAGAATCCTGGCAAAGGCTTCAAACTGTGTGGACTCAGTCCATACACAGACCCCTCCCCACTAAGAGAAAGAAAGAAAAATAAAAGACCACCAATGTCTGTATGTCTGATTTCAAACCTCAGAAGGGCTTAAGTTAGTAATTCTGGTAGTGTTGATGGTATGCAAATCAAAAGGAGTGAAGAGTTTTATATTCACAAGAGAGGTCAATAAGCCCTACCCCAAGAAATGATCACATATCAAAGGGTTAGTTTGGGAACAGCTCACTTTTGTCCGATCTCCAGGGAGAAAGAGAGCCTTCCAGCTTCTAGGAGTTTAACAGACCATTATATCCAAAGAGATATATTCAGAGAGAATATAAAATTCTTAACAAAGCTTCCTAGGAGCTAGTGTAAATCAGGAAACTTATGTCCAGTGTCCATTAGATATAAACTCAGTGATTCCGAGGAAGCACATCTGTTTCTGATGCTAAGATCCAAAGGAAATTTGTCCTAAGTGTCTGGATACAGAGGAATGGGATATATAAAAATCAGAGCACCCTGATATACTTAGGATCTCTAGTGTATCTTAATTCCCTCTTGTCCCTTTCTTTCCCCACAAGTTTCTGTAAGGATTGAAGTATATTTGGAAGCTCTTTAGCAATCATAAATACTATTATTACTTTGACTTCCCCTGTGGCTCAGATGGTAAAGAATCTGCCTGCAATGCAAGAGACCTGAGTTCATATCCCTGTTACTTAATAATCCAAAGAGAGTTGTATATCACATTTTATTAAAATTTCATTATATACTATTGAAAATATTGAAGTGTTCATAAAAGGATAATTTGAAAAAAAAAGTATGTTCTTTATGAAAAAAATCTATGTCTTTTCAAATTACTGTCTTGGAGTTCAATATTTTCCCACACTTTGAGGCCTCTCAGAGGCTTCATAGGCCATCATAGCACCAGGCTTAGAATCCTGAGTCCTGCTGCATTTGTAATGGCAGCAGTAGTGATTCTTAAGGAGATTTGCATCTCAGAAGCAAATGTTCTAGAGTTTGTACATGACTATTGTTGTGTAAGAGCAGATGTTTAAGTCAAACTTCTGAGTGAGGTTGCTCCCAATTGGATCTGTCAATTCATGTCAATTCACAAGATTGCTTTCCTGTGCTTGAAATGTTTCAAGTGCAAATTCATATGATTAGGAAAATGAGAACCTTGAAAATGCTTATGAAATAACAAGCATCCAGGAAAGAAGATGTAGACAAATGCCAAGGCTTCTGGAAAGTTTGAAATTTTTTACATTTATGAGATCATGTCCAAAAAGTTGTTTTTCAAGAACGTGTGATATGACTGCCATTTGCTTTACCCCAGTACAGTTTCTTTAGTAGTTACATTACTACATAAACCCAAAAAGAACAGAATTCTAGAATAGAAGATATAAAAAAGCTCCATAGATTTTTCCACTTTTTATCATTTCTTCATTTTTTCCCACCTAGGTGAATTGGCTATTAAATACTGAAACTAAGATTTTGATTCTAACGCTAGAAGAGTATTTGAATTAGCCATGAGTAAAAGACCTTTGATTGACAGGTGAGCCCATTTGTATCAAGCAACTTTACCTTAAGAAAAATCTACTCCTTTGAAAGCAATAACACATCAAAAGCATTTTGAAGATTATGGTCATTTCCCCCCTTCCTCTGCTCAGAATCTATTTTTATTCAGCCTCATCACAGGCATCTCCTTCGGGTAATCTGAGTTGCATGATTTCCTCACTCCTTCTGTATCTTTAGCATCTTCCGAGCTTCAATCAAGACAGGCGAAAGATAAAAGAAAATAAAAAGGTTTTATTTCCAGGGAAATGGCTTTTCAGGACCTGATTCTTCACGCCTATTCATCACTGCTAAGTGCTCCGAAACTGCTGAGTACAGTATTCAGGAAGCAGCTAGTACATCAGTCTTACGTCTATTGTTCTTAAACTGAGGTCCCTGGTGCCTTTCACACTGTATTTTGTGCATTAACAAAATGATGTATATAGGAGCCTTTATGTCTAGTGTGGGAAAAAAAATCCCCTTCATTCCTATGTTACCTTAAAAAAAAAAATCTCAAAATACTTCAGGGAGAAGCAAATTGTTGTTTCATTTATGCTTTAGTGCATAAGAGGAGTGCGTGTGTGTACCTGTTTCTTGGACATATGGGTGAATTAGCTTGTAAGAAAAAAACAGCATCATTTCTCTTGTAAGAAACTGAAAATTAGGTATTTTTATGGCTTTTTCCTTTGCTAATTTATTCAAATGTAGTCTTGACTAATCTATTATTTTGTTAACATGTCTACTTGATTAATATGTTTTTCCTCTCCTCTGATTCTGATCTACAAATCCTACAGCCATTATTTGTATTATTTAATCTAAGTCCACTATAAATAAATTCCTTAAGACTAATGTTATTCATCTTTCTTGATTAAAGATACCAATAATATCACTAAGTAGCTTCTTTCAGATAGGAATTTGGCTGGCATTAGTTATCTTTTTTTTTGTTTCCTTTTGGAGTTTTGTCATTTTTTGGCATATTTATCAGTGTTGTGTATTCCTGAAAGCATTAATGTTTAAAATATCTGTATCTTGGTCACTAGAATTGATAGTGCTGAACCAGGTGGATCAATGACAGGAGTTTTAAGTGTGTTTCAAGGAAATCTATCATCTTTATTGTCCTTTTAATCCAACACAGTTTTCACAATTTAAAAATGAAATTTTATATATAATTTTATATATTTTCTATGAATGAGAAAAATATATTCTTTGGCACCTGAATTTTAAAGTGCTCTTGAAGTATTCATTGATTAATTCTGTATGATAGCAGTATTTATTAGCCAGGCAGTGATATTTCTCATGGAAACACATTTACTTTAAGATACCAGAAAATACCAAGATATTAAATATGGAGATTAAAGACTACTCTCATGTTCAGTCTTGGTTTTATGTCTGTATAGCAAGAACAAACAAAGGAGGTGTGTGTTTTTTGTTTTTTTTTATAGTTTTGTTTTTGGCTTTATTTCAGAATAAGGAAAGGATGGAAGGTGTGCCATCTGAGAGAAGCTCTGGCTGTGCCATCACAGTAGGGCTGTGATAACATGAATACTCAGAGCCTCTAGGGGGCCAAGTGTGATATTCATGGACAAATAATAATGTGCTAACCTCATTCACAGTAATCACAGATAATGTAGTATTTGTATCCACCATCCTGTTTTGAAGGCAAAATATGGAACCTATTTTGAAGATTTCACATAACAATGTGGGTTACATTAATAGAACTAGAATGACCCAGAATAAAGAGGCAATGAGTGCACTCTAGCCTGCGTCATTCAGACCTCAGCTGGAGTGATGTGCTCACTTCTGGGCTGCAGACATCCAGGAGGGACTCAGAGGAGAGTGGCAAGGATGGAAGCAAACTTGTGCCTTGTCATATATAAAGCAATTGAAGAACTGCAGTTGTTTAAGAGAAGAAAGAAAATGATGCAGTCGTAATTGAAGGACAGGTGCTTAGATGATACTACTTCTTTGTACCTGCAAACCTGAAATGTAGCTGCCGCTGCTAAGTCGCTTCAGTCATGTCCGACTCTGTGCAACCCCATAGATCCCATAGATGGCAGCCCACCAGGCTCCCCCGTCCCTGGGATTCTCCAGGCAAGAACACTGGAGTGGGTTGCCATTTCCTTCTCCAGAAATGTAGCTAGTAAGAGACATTTAACCCCAGAATGCATATGGATGTTCTCATAGTCAGAAGAGCCATTTCATGTGATATAGTCTGGTCCAAATTGGGGAAGTGTTAGTCACTCATTCATGTCTGACTCTTTGCGACCCCATGGACTGTAGCCTGCCAAGCTCCTTTGTCCATGGAATTCTCCAGGCAAGAATACTGGAGTGGGTAGCCATTCCCTTTTCCAGGGGATCTTACCCACCCAAGAATTGAACTCAGGTCTCCTTCATTGCTGGCAGATTCTTTATTGTCTGAGCCACCAGGGAAGCCCAGATGGGGAAGTAGGGATGAACAAATGAACATTGTTTGCTAGGATCAAAAATTGTAAGCAAATGATAACATCTTATCAGTTTGCTGAAATTCATTTTTTTTCTGGTTGGTTAAAAAGTTGTCTTTCTTCCCTAGTTTGCCTTCTGTTTTTTTCTTTTTTTTTTTTTTAATATCTTAGAACACCAAACCATTCTTGACTCTTTTCTTTATCTTTTTGAAAGATAAAACCATATAGGGAATACACATCCCCGTTTTAGTAAATTATAGTAAACTTTTCTTTAAATGACTTTAGCAATTCCCTAACAGTCTAACCTGGCTTTAATTGATGGTGTATAATGTGATCTAATATTTTCTAAAGAAGTATGAAGAAAGAAATTAGTCATAGAGCTTAATAAATGAAGGATGCTGTGTATTTTTTAACATAATTAACTATTTGATTATGTCAGCAAGAATAGGATTTACTATTTAATCTTACCAATTAAAATTAAATGTATAGACTTGTAGGGTTTCTTTAAAATCAACATTTTAATTTGAAACAGTTTTGGACTTATGGAAAATTTGCAAAGATAGTATATATATATACTGGATACTTTCCTCTGTTGTCCCCCACTTTGCTCTATTATTAACATCATATATGAATATGATATTCTTGTTATAATTAATGGACCAATACTAAAAGAGTACTGTTAGCTGAAGCTCATGCTTTATTCATATTTCCTTAGCTTTACTAATACTCTTTATTCTGTTCTAGGGCCTCATTCAGAATAGCACATTGCATTTAATTGTGATATTTTGTTAGATTCCTCTTGGCTGAGACAGTTCCTCAGATTTTCTTTGTTTTGATAAACTGGACAGTTTGAAGGAGTATTGGCCAGGTATTTTGTTGAATTTTCCTCAGCTGGGATTTTCTGATGTTTTTCTCCTGTTTTGAGGAAGAACTCCACAGAGGGTAAAGTGCCATTTTCATTATACTATCACAATGACTTATTGTTATTCATATTAACCTTGATCACCTGGCTGAGGTGGTTTTGTTGTGTTTTTTCACTGTAAACATGGGTCATGTTTTTATTTTTTTACTGTGTCCTTATTTTTTTTTTACCTTATTTGCATACTGTTATCTTTGAAAGGAACCCTCTATGTACAGCTCGTGCTTACGGACGAAGGAATTATGCTCAATGCCCTTGTAGATACAATACCTCCTTGAAGTATTTGGAATTCTTCTCCACAGGAGAATCTCTTCTCCATTTATTTAATCGTTTATCTAGTCATTTGTGTACATGGACTCATGAATATTATTTTCTACTTCAGGTTATAATTTAATACTGTGTTATGGCTCAAATTGTTCCAGCTGTGGCCACTGGGAGTTCTTTCAATTGGCTCTAGTTACTCTTTGACATGTTCCAACACTGTGAGATTTTTGTTTTCTTAGCATTTAATTACTGTCTGGCATTACAAGATGATGCAGGCTTATCTTAGACATTTTCTTCCCCAGTCATAGATTCAACCATTTTCCCAAGGATCCCTGGTTCCTTTCATTGGAGAATGGTCTTTAAAACCAAGATTTGGGTGTTAAGTATTCTCATTGCTGGGACTTCACTGGTGTCTCAGTGATATAGAATCTTCCTGCCAGTGCAGGAGACCCAGGTTCCGTCTCTGGGTCGGGAAGATTTCCTAGAGAAGGAAATGGCAACCCACTCCAGTATTCTTGCCTGGAAATCCCATGAACAGAGGAGCCTGGCAAGCAATAGCCCAGGGGATCACAGAGAGTCAGACATGACTTAGAGACTAAATGACAGCTCAGAAATTCTCATTGCTATCGGGTATCATTGCTTCTCAGCCCTCTTGGCTGACAGAGCAAGGAAATACATGTGTATACTAACCTGTGTAACTATCTATATATACAGTTAGATGTAGAGATGGGTAAATAAAAAAGCATGAGTTTACTCTGGATTACCACATGGATCATTCTAGCCTATTCCCCTTGCTTCCTTGTAACCTTCCATTCCAACTGTAAGAAACCTCACTCCCAAAGTGTACCATTGTTCCATTTCATTGGAATTGTTCCAGTTATTCTAGCTAAAGTTGAAATACATAAATGAAAGTTGCGTTTTTATCAAAGCCTTAGAAAAATTCAGTCGTACTTTTTTTCTAAAATAAATCTTTTTACCCTGAAAACTCATGACTTTAAAATAGTATCTGGGTTCCAGACATTTTTCTGTATGTAAACATTGACATAGTCAACTTTATATTGTTCACAGTAATTTGGGTTATAGATCATGTCAATTCTCAGATATTTCCACAATTTAAATTTATCTGTTACTTTAACCTTTCTTTCTAACAAGCATTCTCCCCACATGATGACTATATCTGGAATAAGAAAATTGGCTAATTTGAACTTTACCGGCTTTGTGTATACATCTCTGCACTTCCTGGGGAGATGCCCAAGGCAGGCACATTGGCCATCTCTTGCAGGTAGCTCAAGGAGAGAAGTAACTTGCAGGCCCTATCATTAGCGTTTGAACGTTGGCCACCTCTGATTTACTGAGAGGCCTTGTAATCACAAAGGAAAATAGGGATTTGGCTTAGACATTAAATCTAGTTTTTTGAGTGGTTATTGCTGCTGCTGCTGCTGAGTTGCTTCAGTCGTGTCCGACTCTGTGAGACCCCATAGATGGCAGCCCATCAGGCTCCCCTGTCCCTGGGATTCTCCAGGGAACACTGGACACTGGAACAAGAACACTTGAGTGGGTTGCCATTTCCTTCTCCAATGCATGAAAGTGAAAAGTGAAAGTGAAGTCTCTCAGTCATGTCTGATTCTTAGGGACCCCATGGACTGAAGCCTACCAGGCTCCTCCGTCCATGGGATTTTCCAGGCAAGAATACTGGAGTGCGGTGCCATTGCCTTCTCCGTTTTGAGTGGCTAGATGATTAGAAACACACTCAAGAATGGATTTTCAATAATAAGCCATACTTTCAATGAACGTCCTAAGGAAAATAATGTTAAGATCTTGCTTAAAATACTTAATATGCCTCCAATTCACATTTAATTTTCTGTTAAGTTGAAAGCCAATATAGAAAAACTTATGATGTAAAAATTATGGAACTCAAGAACACTTGCTTCCCCTTGGGCTCTAACAGAAGTATATTCCTCAGCAGTGCTTTTGTTTGTAGTCTAAGATTTTAAGAAACTAAAAAAAATATAACTAGATAAAAATTTTAAATAGCCATATTTTCCCACTCAGTCCAAAGAGGAAGAAATGCAAAGTGGACATAATATTTAGGATAGGTAAATGGTCAACAGGTTAAGTTGATTTTGACCCCCGTTTTCAGCTTTGGCTCCCTCAACTTCTTCCTGCACCCTGATATCTCCCCATGCTCCCACACACTTACTTCTGTTTACCATTTATTTACAGACATTGAGGGTAAGATGGTGAGCAAAATCAGACACAGCTGCAATGTGGATTGCTTTCATGATCAAGTAGGACACAGAAGTGTTCATCAAATTATCCCACCCATAACCATGAATCCATACCTGGGGCAGATGCTATGGAAGAGAGGCACAGAGTTCTAAGGATCTCTGAGGAGGCATTTGACCTAGTCCAGAGATCAGGAACAGCTTCCCTGAGGAAGAGTTGTTTACAGCTGTGATTTGAAAGATCACTAGGAATAAATCAGAAGAGAGACAAGAGAGAGAACTTCCGTGGTTAATGAACAAGTGATGGGTGATGACTAAGAACCAGGTGGGAGGTCGACCTAGACAAGGGGACAAGGCTAATCAATGGGCAGGGACCAGACCAGCCAGGCCTGGTCAGGCCATGCTCAAGATGCTTCTGGTATCCTGAAAGTAATGAGCAGCTTGCATTTCAACATCAAGAATATACTTCTCATCTGTGTTCCTATGAAAGGCAAAATGTGGCCTGTGTTTCAAAGGAACAAACCCCAATGCCACCCATCTAAGCCTGTAACACTTCCATTTCTCTAGGTGTTAGAAGAGATCATCCTGGTTGAGAGTGGTATTCTTTAATCTACACGTACATAGCCCTGTGTTTGTATATATATATAAAAATCTTTTGTTTTCATTTCATTAGTGACATTAGGAAAGCACTGCCTTCCTCTTCGAGTCTTTAAGTTTTGTGTTTCATCCCCTTCTCTCTGTTCATTACCTCCTGCTGTCTTGGCTGTCTCCTCAATATTCACGCACTCCCCTCAAGTACCCAATTGTAAGATGAGGGGCAGGATTCCAGAGCGCAGAGAAGGACCACGAGACAGGATAGGAGAGACAAAACCATAGGGGGAACAGTGCACCCAGGTGCTTTGGAGCTGAATTCTGCGCTGCTCACCTTCCCAGTCACTTTGTCATCTTTACCTGAAGCTAAGGAGAGTCTGGTGCTTCTCTTTTCCTCATCTGGCTTATGCCACGGCCCATGCATTTGGACATCCATGGTCCGTGCAAAGGAGGTTCATGCATCCTCTTGTCACTCAATGATACTGAAACCATTTTGCTTCTGTGTTCCATGCAGTAACTTTCTAAATACAGGCCTCAGTCTCACCAGCCATCCCGTTTTCCTTGTCTTTCCTCTCACAGGGATCTCTCTAAAGGGCTGAGCTCTCCCATCCCGCTCTTACACATTCTTCTGTGGGTCTCCAGAGTCTTTAGGATGTGACTTCTCAACCTTGCGTGCCCTTGTGAGCCTTTGGCCAATATTCCTTCTTATCAGAATGCCCCACCACCACCACCTCGTCTTCTTGGTGAGGCTTGCCCTTCCTTAGAGGGTCATTGGAAAGCTTGTCCCTTCTTAGAAGTCTTTCCCAACCCTGCTCCTGTGTTGCATCCACATATCTGTGCTTTCCCTGCAGCCTGTGCATTGCTTTTTGATTTTTAATACCATCTCTCAAAGAAAATTGGGCCTGCCCTTTTCTTGTCTCTCTCCCTCATAAGAATGAATTTCCTGGGGGATCCTGTCATTTCTACCTTGTTCATTGTATACCCTACTCACACCCAGCATAGGACATGGCACCTACTTGGTATCTGACAAATGCTTCTTTGATTGACGAATCAATCCCTATTTTTTGCCCTTCTGATCAATCATCCCAAGTTCTCCTTGCTCATTTGGGTAAGTAGAGCTCTAACTGGGGAGTATGTTCCTGGTCAGTGAGTTTCACCACAGATAGAATGAATGTTCTTTATTCAGGTGTTTCTCTTTTCCTACATTCACGGGTTTACATGAAGTATGTAATATATATTGGTTAAAATGACTGTGGGGAAACTCTTCATAACTTTGAAACCTCCTAGTGACCACTGGAAGGAACCTCTCACTTCTAAGCTCAAATCGGACACTTAACCCTCTGGTCTGCTTGAATTGCACAGCCAGAAATTGTATTTTACAGATTCATTTCATGTTCTTTGCCTCTCACCTGAAATCCTTTTTCCATCTCCCCCTAACTGGATAATAATAAAAATAGTCAATGTTTATCTACAATAAACTGTGGAAAATTCTGAAAGAGATGGGAATACCAGACCACCTGACCTGCCTCTTGAGGAACCTATATGCAGGTCCAGAAGCAACAGTTAGAACTGGACATGGAACAACAGACTGGTTCCATATTGTTACCCTGCTTATTTAACTTATATGCAGAATACGTCATGAGAAACGCTGGGCTGGAAGAAGCACAAGCTGGAATCAAGATTGCTGGGAAAAATATCAATAACCTCAGATATGCAGATGACACCATCCTTATGGCAGAGACTGAAGAGGAACTAAAGAGCCTGTTGATGAAAGAGAAAGAGGAGAGTGAAAAAGTTGGCTTAAAGCTCAACATTCAGAAAATGAAGATCATGGCATCTGGTCCCATCAATTCATGGGAAATAGATGGGAAAACAGCGGAAACAGTGTCAGACTTTATTTTGGGGGGCTCCAGAATCACTGCAGATGGTGACTGCAGCCATGAAATTAAAAAACGCTTACTCCTTGGAAGAAAAGTTATGACCAATGTAGGTAACATATTGAAAAGCAGAGACAAACTTTGCCAACAAAGGTCTGTCTAGTCAAGGCTATGGTTTTTCCTGTGGTCATGTATGGATGTGAAAGTTGGACTGTGAAGAAAGCTCACTGCCGAAGAATTGATGCTTTTGAACTGTGGTGCTGGAGAAGACTCTTGAGAGTCCCTTGGACTGCAAGGAGATCCAACCAGTCCATTCTAAAGGAGATCAGTCCTGGGTGCTCTTTGGAAGGACTGATGCTACAGCTGAAACTCCAATACTTTGGCCGCCTCATGTGAAGAGCTGACTCATTGGAAAAGACCCTGATACTAGGAGGGATTGGGTGCAGGAGGAGAAGGGGATGACTGAGGATGAGATGGCTGGATGGCATCACCGACTCAATGGACATGAGTCTGAGTGAACTCCGGGAGTTGTTGATGGACAGGGAGGCCTAGTGTGCTGCGATTCATGGGGTCGCAAAGAGTCGGACACGACTGAGCAACTGAACTGAATTGAACTGTCCTTTTTTGTGCCAGGTGTTATGCCAAGAACTGTACATAACAATTTTACTTTATCTTCATGAATATCCTTTAAAATAATTTTTACTATCCTTGTAAATAGGAAAACTAAAGTGCAAAGAACTGGTAACTTACCCAAGCTCACCCAGCTTGTAAGTTGCAGAACTGGGATTGAACCTAGGCTTCTCTGAGCAGAGCCCTGGCATGCACTGTCTTTGCATGTTATGATCTCCCTACATGGTCACATCCAGCTCAAGAATCCACTTCTCAAGTTTCTGTTGTTCTTTTATTATTCTTTTCCTCTTTTTTCCTGTGGACCTGTTTCAACAACTGTGTGTTTCTTGGCACTTGCCATCTATCATTTTCTGTATTCTCCTGTTCATTATCTTTTCATACATATAACTTGTTTCCTCTTGGAAGCAAAGACAGGGAATTTTCTGCATTATAATTTCCTTTCTAAAAGACCATAAAGCTTGGGGTGAAGAGTGTGGGTTCTGGAGGAGACGGGCGTCTTTGGTTTATATTCTGGCTCTCCTCCGTACCAGCTCCATCAACTTGGGCAAGTTCTTTCACTTTTCTCTGTCTCTGTTTCTGCATTTGTACAATGAGGCAAGCTGTGATGCTTACCTCCAAGAGCGGTTGTGAAGATGGCCCAAAGCACTTACAGCCACATCTGGAACATAATGGCTACTTGGTGACTGTCACTTACCCTGATTCCCAAGAAGCCTGTAGGGGTCCTCTGCACCCAGATGATGTCCCCCCATCTCAGTTGACTGACTGGTATAGGATGTCTTCTTGCTGCCTGCTGTGGCTGCAGGGCACTGCATTTTTGTTTTTGAGTTGTTAACTACTGTGGGCTTTGGTTTGTTTCTCTATCAAGGAGTCCTGCTGCTCCAGTCCCGAGGAAATGAAATGTTGAGAAACCCTTTTCTGCTCAGGTTTCTCAGACTCCAAGATTCCTCAGGGGTGGCTGCTAAGGGCTTCATGTGGCAACCCCTCTCTCCTGTCCTCAGACCTGCAACAATGATTAACTGAGCAATATAGCCAAAACCTGTTGTTACCTGCCCCCACTTCCTCGTTGGCCATGCCCAGAGGGGTCAGGCCTGTTTGGAGCCCTCTGGTAAGACAGTTGGAACTCAGCAAAGTGACAGCTCCTTTCTCCAAATTGGACAACAGAATCACATGCACTTTAATATTTATTAATAGTTAATAATCATTGAAAAATGAGAGCCTCCCAGTTAATCACTGTGTCTGATTTTAATAAATGATGAAGCCATGTGTAAAATATCTCACAATAACATACTCTTTTATCCTTTTATCCTAAAGATTCAGGTCTACAAAGATCCATTTACCATGCGAAAGAGTGAGAAGCAGATTTTCTCTCTCTTTCTAGTTCACAAAAAATAGAAAATAATTGGTCATCAGCATCAACCTCTTGTTAAAAATTTGCTTTGGTTAAAGTAGTATTGGTTTTCTAAAATACAATTAAAAAATAAACTCTAAGGTTTTCTCTTAAAGGACTCAAACCTAAGTAAATATGAATATATTTTATTTCAGAGTGTACCATTTAACATAACTATGAATGGCAAAGAGAGAAAAAGTAAAGCTATTATTCTAATTATTTCCATCCCAGAGGTTTATTTGGAAATGGATTTTTATCCATAACATCTTCATTTGTATTCTGATTTTCATGCAATTTGAAAGGGTTAGGTTCCCTACCCAAGGGATCATCCTGACCAAATCTCAGTGGATCAGCTGAAGCATTCTGATTTTACAGGCAAATTTATATCTTGTCATTTCAGGAAGTATTTCAGGAAATGTTTCCTTCACTACCATCTTCTAAAAAATATCTAATTTGTGTAATACATGGGCATAGTATAGTCCTCTCCTGTGGCTTAAGCCATGTAAAATTTTAGATGAGATAAATTATCTGATTTTCTAAGCATTAGAATAAGCAGTTTCCCTTTTGATACTAGTTTTAAATTCCTACTGGTACAGAAGACTTAAAAGCATGTCCAAAGAACGGCCTATCAATGAATCCCTTGATTTTTTTCAGGAGATATTTAGATGCAACTCTGAGAAAGAAGACTTCTGGCTTCCTTTGAATTCTCCAGCATTTCTTAATACTTGTTGACATATTAAATAGAGGCAAATTGGTGCTGGGAAGCAGGCAGTAAGCAAGCAGCAATCAAAAAATACAGAGTGAAATGCATACATACAGGGACCATACTGACTCTTCAGAGTTAACCTATTCTTTTAAAATATGATAATACTATATCATTTTACTAATGTACTACTTTTTTCTAAAAGTTATTAAAGTAAGTGCACACTTTTTTCTTTGTACTCTATATTTTTCAAATTTCCAAAACCAAAAAACTAATTATAAGTAGATAAACAAAAGCTCTGTTAGTTGCCATTTAAAATCATAAAGGAGTGATTTGATTGAGCAGTACAAAAACCTTAGGTGAGCAGTTCTAAAAAGGACCATACTTGTTTTCATTGAATAAATTACAAATCAGGGCTAAAAGCTTGTTAATTATAAGATCATCCCCCTTACTTGGGTAGGTGTAATAGTCATGGTGTTGTTATGGTTGTTATTTAGTCTCTCATTCATGTCCGACTCTTTGTGACCCCATGGACTGTAGCCCACCACGGTCCTCTGTCCATGGAATTTCCAGGCAAGAATACTGGAGTGGGTTGCCATTTCCTTCTCTTGGGGATCTTCCTGACTTGGGGATCAAAGCCATGTTTCCTTAATTGGCAGGGGGGTTCTTTACCACTGAGCTACCAGGGAAGCCCATTAGTCAGAGTAGTGAAGTTATAACAGACAATCCCACTGTGAATCCAGGTGACTGTTCAGGCCAGCAATCTCCACGTGATCACTTAGAGCAACACCTCCATATCAACCATAGGCAGCTACACTGCCCACACCAGAAGAAAGAGTTGGAGATCCAAACAATAGCAATTAATTGCTTCCATTCACATAAAAAGGAATCCTATTTAAATTTGCAAAGCGATACAGCTTTGTTCATTTCAAGGAGGCAGAGATGCACAATTCCCCTGTGGAGTTAGAAGGAGAGAAAAACTGGAAGTTGCTGAGAAGATGAAAAAGTTTGCCTTAGTCTGTAAATGGGGATTATGGTGTTATCTTACACTGTCACGTTTCGCAAAATCATTTCCTGCTTAAAATTTTTTAGTTACTTCCCAAGGTCCTGAAGATAAAACTGAAAGTCCTTTAACTGGGCCTTTTGGCTATCAGCAACCCAGCATCTGCCTCTCTCACCATGTCCTATCTGTTTGCCTTGTGCTATACAACTCTCCTTCTAGAAATAATAAACATATTGTTCTCTGTCTCCTGCCTATTTTCCTAACTTTGCATATCTGATCCCATCATCTGCTGGGATCACCCTTCCCTAACTAGTGTTACCAGCCATCTCCTTCGGCAATTTTTCTTCCACAACACCACCTACATCCTCCAGGCCTCAGGTTTCAAGTTTGGATTGCTGCTTGGGCTCTTCCTCTGACTTTCATCAGCATCATGTGCAAACTTTAACATAAAAATTACTAGTGGCTTATAATAAGCTCTTTGCCTGTCTCTCCTCCCTATTAAAGACTAAAAGTAGTAGAGAAGTCTTGAGAACTATGTCCCACTAATCTTGATATCACAAAACAAGCATCTAACCCAGAATAGGGGTCAAATAGCTAATTATTCAATGAATAAAAGAATGAATAGGTTTTATCAACCTTACTCTAGCTGATTACTTATATTCTTCAGGGCAGTACGTTTTTCTTACATTTTTGTACAGAATTTGAAATGGGCATTTTATAGAGTAACTCACAGAAATATTTAAATGAATTGAATTTACCTCTTTTATCTTGAGTTCTGTCACTGCTGCTGCTGCTGCTGCTGCTGTTGCTAAGTCGCTTCAGTTGTGTCCGACTCTGTGCGACCCCATAGACAGCAGCCCACCAGGCTCCCCCATCCCTGGGATTCTCCAGGCAAGAACACTGGAGTGGGTTGCCATTTCCTTCTCCAATGCATGAAAGTGAAAAGTGAAAGTGAAGTCGCTCAGTTGTATCCAACTCTTAGCGACCCCATGGACTGCAGCCTACCAGGCTCCTCTGTCCATGGGATTTTCCAGGCAAGGGTACTGGAGTAGGGTGCCATTGCCTTCTCTGGTTCTGTCACTAGGAATTGCTTTCTGATCGCTATTCCATTTAGACTTTATACACTAGACTATGTTTAAAAACATGGAGTCACCAATAAACCACATCTGGGACTCATTTTCATGGATTTATTAAACTTTACATCTAATTGGGGTATCCACTGCTAAGGTATCATATCTTAAACCAAATGTTTGAGCAACGTTGTCTGCCAAACAAGGCTACACTTGTGCTTTGGAAACTCTTTCAAATAACATGTCATCCCTTTAACCTTTAGTCTGTTAAAGACTTAACAGTTGTAGCAGTTCATTGTGCTATATGTCAAGAAATTGTTGTTTGGAAAGGGTGTTGTGTTTATTTGTTTGTAAATTATTCTCATGTGCTTTGGATAGAAAAATGGAAATTGTGGCAACCTACTTAGTCCTTGAAGAATGTGTTGATCCAGGAGGACATGATTCCATATAATAAGAACAAAGAGACAAAACCTGTTTGAGTGCTGTACACACCTTTTCAAGATATCTGTTATAATCCTAGGTAAAGTTTACATGTTTTTAGCTTTCTTAATCAGAAAGTCCTCAAAGCATATTTTAACAATATATTCAGTATTGTGGGCATATGTTCATGAGCTCTCATGTATAAATGACCTTTGACATTACAGTTGAACTTTGAGAATGATTTTGTGAAATGTTTTTACACCAGGAAGTTTCTTGTAGAGCAATCAGAGTCAGTTACAGTCCTATCAACAATTTACGTCCAACAGGGCCATTGGAGGCTTCGGTGCTTTGAAGTTAGTAGCATGAAACGTCTCTAGAATAAAACATTTACATTTTTTTCTATTAATTTCCTTAAACAAAGTTCATGTACTAAATGAAAACATCTTGATAATAAATCGCACATATCAATGGAACCATTACATGGCTCATATAAAGTAAGACCTACATTATTTAAAATTTTTCTTTTTATTTTAAAACTAATAATAAATAGCATAATGGGCATATATATTCAGAATTTTTTCTCATTTAATATTTTTGCTTAAAATATATGAAACCATTAAATATTCTCATAAGATGAAGGATGACTAGTACCATGTTAGGAGTTTTACATATATTATTGTTAGTATTTATTAACATTTAGTGCCTTTCAGTGAAGGAAGTAGCTGATGTTAAGCAGTTTCCTCATGACCCAGAGGACAGGGCTGTGATCCCATTTGAATATGGGCATTTGGGGCTCACACTCTTTCTCTTTCCCTCTATTGCCTTCAGTCAATGCTACAGTAAGTATTTTTTTTAAGGGTGACTAGCTTGCAATTCTGAGGTTCATGCCCCTCCTACTCCACTCATTGATTTCCTCCACTTATTTAGTGTGGCTCAGACCTATGGAGAATCCATGTGTTTTGTGTACTGCTTCTGAGATTAGGGGATAGTACACGTGTTGTGTTCATGTCTTTTCCTGTAGTATGGCATAAGCTGTGCTATGAAATGTAGGCAGAGTGAATGTTAGTTCATAGCCTTGAATTCTCCTGAGCTCACTTATCACCCTTTAACATGACTTTCCCAGCAGAGATGTTCATGCTCAGTTGCTTAGTCATATCCAACTCTTTGTGATCTCAGGGACTGTAGCTCCCCAGGCTCATCTTTTCTAACCTACTGGTACTTTAAAGAAAAATCTTTTATTTTATATGGGAGTATAGCTGATTAACAATGTTGTGAGTTTCAGGTGGACAGCAAAGGGACTCAGCCGTATGTATACATGTATTCATTCTCCCAAACTCCCCTCCCATCTAGGCTGCCACGTAACATTGAGCAGAGTTCCCTGTGCTATACAGTAGGAACCCTGATGATTATCCAGTTTAAATATAGCAGTGTGATCCCAAACTCCCTAATTATCTATTCCCCCCATCCTACCCCTCTGGCAACTATAAGTTCATTCTCTATGTCAATGAGTCTGCTTGTGTTTTATAAATAAGTTTATTTGCATAATTTATTTTTGATTCCACATATAAGAGATGTCATATGGTATATCTCCTTCTCTATCTGTCTTACTTCACTCAGTATGACAATCTCTAGGCACATACTTGTTGCTGCAAATGTCATTATTTCATTCGTTTTAATGGCTGAGTGATATTCCATTGTATATATGTACCACATCACCCTAGCATGACTCTCCTAGCAGAGATGAGAACTTCTCTAATCATCTGCTGGTACTTTTCATGCCAGAAGAAACTAAACCTATCTGTCTGGCATCTGGGTGAATATCCTGGAGTTATGGTGTCAAATGGGGCTTTCCTGGTAGCTCAGCTGGTAAAGAATCTGCCTGCATTACAGGAGACCCTCGTTCAAATCCTGGGTCAGGAAGATCCCCTGGAGAAGGGATAGACTACCCACAACAGTATTCTTGGGCTTTCCTGGTGGCTCAGATGGTAAAGAATCTGCCATGCAGGAGACCTGGGTTTGATCCCTGTGTTGGGAAGATCCCCTGGAGGAGGGCATGACAACCCACTCCAGTATTCTTGCCTGGAAAATCCCCATGGGCAGAGGAGCCTGGTGGCCTACAGTCCATGGGGTCGCAAAGAGTCAGACACAACTGAAGTGACTTAGCATAGCACATGGTATCAAATACAAACTTTTTTAATGCCTCCAGTTTTATGTTAAAAATCTGTGTATTCTGATTCTTTACTTTTCTCTATTTTTTTTCCTTCAACATAAAAATAAGTTCTTTTTCTCCAGATTTTTGGCTTTGACTCTTGCTTTTACTATTCTGTCATCTGCATTTTGCTGGTTGAGAGGCACAGTCATATAGTGTAGAAAATGCTTTTCTCACAGCACATTTATATCCAGATAAGGTAATGGTTTGTTTTCCAACAGATATTTATATGGCTCATTTCCTTCAGGGCTTCACTCAAAAGTCACCTCAGTGCGGCATTTGCTCGACAACAGCTTGAGAACTAGACTTGATTTCAACTCCCACTGTTGCTATATTTTTCTTTATCTTACTTTCCATAATCTCATATACTTCATAATTTATCTCTTCATTTAATGTCCATATTCCTCCAACTGGAATGTGAACTAGATAAGAAAAGTTGACTTGTTTCCTGTTATATCCTCTGAGCGTAGAATAACACCTTACTATATAGTAGATGCCCCATTCATATTTGTAGGAAGGAAAGAGATGAATTTCCCTTGTTATAAGTCTGCAAGCGGTCATTGTTTAGAAGTATTCCTAAAGTTTATGGTTCCTACACAACAAGTATATTCCCTGTAGAGCCACCAATAACATTCCATATTGATTATACATCATTTTATAAAGAGGTGTGTGGTAGGGACAGTTCACCCTGTAGCTAGCCCTTTCCAACTAAGCTAAAGTAAGGTACTGCTGGGTGTTTTCCCTCCATGAGCTCCCATTCTTTGCCTTGTCAGTTTACACTTGCCTCCTTTTAACTGATTACATTTGTAAATATAGCAATGCTGATATGTGGTTAGCACTGCATGGCTTCAGTGTTCATTTTCTTTATGTTCACTTTGCTATTTTAGTTCTTTCTTTGGTTAAATAAATCTCCTTGTTCACTCAGGATGTTAGCAACTAAAATAAGGGTATACCAACCACAGTGATTGGTCTGTGATGCTTGTATTAACTCATATTGAATACATTAATGGACATAAACATACTGACAAAATTAATTCTAAAATGTCTCTTATAAATGATCATTGAACTGTAAACATCTGACAGAATGACAAGGCTGGCCACAGTCTTCAACTCTGCTCTCTGTCTCATGGCTTTTAGATACCTAGCCAGTTATCAAAGATGGCAGGGCTGGCGTGTAGAGATTCTCAGTACCAAGATGCCAACATATTAATATTCCTGGTGTGATGTCATGGCCACAAGTCTCTACCAGTGTAGGGAGCAAGGAATGATTACATAAATTGCAAATGGACGTAAATTGCAAATGGGTATAAAATCAGAACGTGTGCTATTTTCAGTAATTATTACAGCACTTCTTAGAATGGTATAAAAGATCTTATGAATAAAGCATAAGTCACAACCATCCAAAGTTTCATTTTACAATAGTCTATACTGTAAGACTCGATTTGGCAAAATACCTCTTGGTTTAGCTTACTCTTGGGAAACCTTGTGATGTAGTCTACAAGGAACATTAGATCAAAGACTTCTCTGCATTAAAAAGTTTATGTGTTTCAGAATATTCTTCACTGTCTTATTTGACAAACCTTTATATAAGGGATTTCTAGAGATAGTAGTTCTGTATAATATTTCATTAAGGTTTTATTTATTAGAGAAAACCTCCCATTATTGAAAAATATAAATGGCAGTAATTTTATACGTTTACCCCCTTGATTGCTTGCTCTCTCCCTCCCTTCCTTCCTGCTTTTCCTGTTTCCTTTATTTTCCCCTGCCTGTATACAAAAAGGACTTGCAGTATTTTTACAAAAAGTATAAAATCAATAAAGCCTTTTTTTTACATTCAGAACTTTAAAAAGGGAAAATTGGAAGACAGGGAAATAGATATTCCAATAGTAAGGGTCACTATGTTTTCTCTGAAGGAGCTCAAAAATCTCTCTTATAGATACATGGTGGCTAGTCTTAGCAAAAGAATAGAAAGGTTAGTTGAGAAAAACACAACATCTGTTTCTCAGAGAAAACAGTTTTCCTTGTATTAAACCCTAAACTATACTTACTTCGGGCATATTATTTGAATAAAGAACAATGAGTACTGTAATAGTCTGTGTCTTTACCACCATTTCACAGCAGAGCAAAATTCCTAAGACATTGAGATGGCCCCGTTTAAGTAACTTTACTTCTCTCCACTTCATAGCCCTCTGCTCTCGGATTTGGAAACCAAAAGTCTCTCTCTCATAGGATTATCGTATGGTTACAGGAGGGGCTCTTCAGCCAGCAGACACCTAGTATAAAATGAATATATAAAGAATGAGAGAGTATTGTATAAGAAGTCAAAATCAGAACATTATGACATAGGTTAGGCGTTCAATCCCAGTTTTGCCAGGTGCTGTGAGGTGCTCTATCTCAGATGTGCAGGCCACTGCTAGTGTAAATGATGCTCACAGCCCCTCAAGGGAGCTCAGTGTTGTCAGAATAGCAAAGAAAGAGCATTAACATTGTATTCTATGAAAGCTTATTAGAAAAAATTGCATCAAGGACAGGGTTCATACGTTCTGGAAAGCAACCAGAAAGTACATAAAACTTTAAAGAAAACTTAACCTGTATAGTCACCTCAAGTGGGACCATTCCAATTCCTCCAGCAAATAACTTGAGGTGACCAGGGTTCCATGGAGCACAGACTGTCCTAGCTAATGAAGCTCCTAGTAATCATAGCACTAGCGGAAAACAAGTGCGGGATGCTTCATCCCTTTAGCATGAGGAGTGAGGATTATGGGCTGTTCTCATTTGCCTTGGAAAACCCTCATTATACCCCTGGAGAAGGGAAGAGCAACCCACTCCGGTATTCTCCCCTGGCAAATCCCATGGACAGAGGAGCCTGGTGGACTGCAGTCCATGCGGTCGCAAAGAGTCAGAACAGGACTGAGCAACTGAGCACCGCCACCCTCATTATGGTCGGGATAGAAGTGGCAGAGAAGACAGAGATTCATTTGCATACCACCTCAGTATCTGAAAATGTCAGTGGTGCCCGTGGTGGACTCCTTTTGGTTCAGTAGCTAAAGGCTTGGATGAAAAGGGAGTCTGCAAAGGGTCAGGGATCTGACAGATTTTCAACAATTTGGGAATGAGGGCTGGTGAGCAGGAGAGCCTTAAGAACTGCTGTTGATGTATGGCAAAACCAATACAATATTGTAAAGTAATTAGCCTCCAATTAAAATAAATAAATTTTAAAAAATTAAAAATAAAAGATGTGGGAAATAGCACACACACACACACACACACACACACACGAAGAAGAAGAAGAAGAAGAAAACTGCACTTGGGTGAGAGGGGACCGGTGTTTTTCCTTAGCTCTTTTCCCTATCAGTTCAGTTCAGTCACTCAGTCGTATCCAACTATTTGCCACCCCGTGGATTGCAGCACATCAGGCCTCCCTGTCCATCACCAACTCCCGGAGCTTATTCACACTCGTGTCTGTCGAGTTGGTGATGCTCTCCATCTCATCTTCTCTCTTCCCCTTCTCCCACTGTCAGTCTTTTCCCCGTCTTTCCAGTGAGTCAGTTCTTCCCATCAGGTGGCCAGAGTATCGGAGTTTCAGCTTCAGAACCAGTCCTTCCAGTGAATATTCAGGACTGATTTCCTTTAGGATGGACTGGTTGAATCTCCTTGCAGCCCAAGGGACTCTCAAGAGTCTTCTCCAACACCACAGTTCAAAAGCATCAATTCTTCGGCACTCAGCTTTCTTTTATAACTCTCACATCCATACATGACCACTGGAAAAACTATAGCTTTGACTAGACGGACCTTTGTTGGCAAAGTAATGTCACTGCTTTTGAATATGCTATCTAGGTTGGTCATAACTTTCCTTCCAAGGAGCAAGTGTCTTTTAATTTCAAGCCTGCAATCACCATCTGCAGTGATTTTGGAGCCCAAAAAAATAAAGTCTGTCATTGTTTCCACTGTTTCCCCATCTATTTGCCATGAAGTGATGGGGCCAGATGCCATGATCTTTGTTTTCTGAATGTTGAGTTTTTAAGCCAACATTTTCACTCTCCTCTTTCACTTTCATCAAGAAGCTCTTTATTTCCTCTTCACTTTCTGCCATAATGGTGGTGTCATCTGCATATCTGA
Organism: Redunca redunca; assembly: GCA_006410935.1. Classification (NCBI taxonomy): domain Eukaryota; kingdom Metazoa; phylum Chordata; class Mammalia; order Artiodactyla; family Bovidae; genus Redunca; species Redunca redunca. Next base: position 484,500 of record SJYQ01094372.1, read on the forward strand.
GGTTATTGATATTTCTCCCAGCGATCTTGATTCCAGCTTGTGCTTCTTCCAGCCCAGCGTTTCTCATGATGTACTCTTCATATAAGTTAAATAAGCAGGGTGACAATATCCAGCCTTGATGTACTCCTTTTCCTATTTGGAACCAGCCTGTTGTTCCCTGTCCAGTTCTAACTGTTGCCTCCTGACCTGCATATAGGTTTCTCAAGAGGCAGGTCAGGTGGTCTGGTATTCCCATCTCTTTTAAGAATTTTGCACAGTTTGTTGTGATCCACAGTCAAAGGCTTTGGCATAGTCAATAAAGCAGAGTAGATGTTTTTCTTGGAACTCTTTCGCTTTTTCTGTGATCCAACGGATGTTGGCAATTTGATCTCTGGTTCCTCTGTCTTTTCTAAAACCAGCTTGAAAATCTGGAAGTTCATTGTTCACATACTGTTGAAGCCTGGCTTGGAGAATTCTGAGCATTACTTTACTAGCGTGTGAGATGAGTGCAATTGTGCAGTAGTGTGAACATTCTTGGCATTGCCTTTCTTTGGAATTGGAATGAAAACTGACCCTTTCCAGTCCTGTGGCCACTGCTGAGTTTTCCAAATTTGCTGGCATATTGAGTGCAGCACTTTCACAGCATCATCTTTTATGATTTGAAATAACTCAACTGGTATTCTATCACCTCCACTAGCTTTCTTTGCAGTGATGCTTCTTAAGGCCTACTTGACTTCACATTCCAGGATGTCTGGCTGTAGGTGAGTGATCACACCATCGTGGTTATCTGGGTCATGAAGATCTTTTTGTATAGTTCTTCTGTGTATTCTTGCCACCTCTTCTTAATATCTTCTGCTTCTAATAGGTCCATACCATTTCTCTCCTTTATTGTGCTTTTATAGTTCCCTAAACTTTTCTACAAATACATGTAACTTTGCAGGCTTCCCAGGTGGTGCTAGTGGTAAAGAACCTGCCTGCCAATGCAGGAGACATAAGAGATGCAGGTTCGATCCCTGGGTCAAGAAGACCTCCTGGAGGAGGGCATGGCAACCCCCTCTAGTATTCTTGCCTGGAGAACCAAGGACAGAGGAGGCTGGTGGGCTACAGTCCATGGGGTCATAAGGAGTTGCAGGCATGCATTCATGTACCTTTGCCCTGTGTGTTTCATCTGCTTACACCCTTACCCCCTCAGAAATTTAGAAATAAAATACATTTATTCAGATGGTTACATACTCTTTGTTTTTCTTTTTCCCTGGCATCATTCTGAATGACTGTGTTGAACATAGAATAAGATCCTGAAGTTTTTGCAGTCAAGCTTGCCGAACTTCTTTGGGAAGATGAGACCTGCTTCTGATTTAGGTGTCCACATTGTTTCATGGTTAACCTTCCTGACACAGTTTCAATTGTGTTTCACTGTGTTCCTCCCTCAATGGAGATTTGGAAGAAATGATGTCTAAGAAAAACTGCCCATCTCAGAATTAGAAATCATAGCCTTCTCTTTCAAATGTGAATTTAATCATATTTCTTTAGATTTAGATCAGCCATGTGTTTTTTTTTTTCCCTTTTTGGACATTTCTGAAAATATGGTGATTAAAAGTTTTGAGCCCGAATTAAATAGTCTGGGTGCATATTCTGGCCCTGTCACTCACCAACTGTATGACCTGGGGTGGGACAACCTCTTTTAAGTCTTAAGTTTTCTTTTCTATTAAATCAGGTTTTGGGCAATCATGGTCCAAACCATGGTCCCTATTTTAAAAGATTGTTGTGAAGTTTCAAGAAGATGATGATGCAAGTAAGGCACATAGAACATTGCTTCACATGTCGTAAGTAGCTTATAAGTTAATCATTTGATGTGTGGAGCCAACTCAATAGAAAAAAACCCTGATACTGGGAAAGACTGAGGGCGGGAGAAGGGGATGGCACAGGATGAGATGATTCGAGAGCATCACCAACTCAATGGATAGGAATGTGAGAAAACTCTGGAGATAGTGAAGGACAGGAGCCTGGCCTGCTGCAATCCATGGGGTCACAAAGAGTGGGACACAACTCAGTGACCAAATAGCAGCAAGAACAAGTTATCCATTATGTATTCTAAGAAAGCAGTTGAGTCAAACTTCAAACAATGGTACGAGGTAAAAAGCATAAAGTTGGGCTTTGTTAATGGTAACCAGCTAGTTCTGTGACCTTGGGATGTGAGGCTCAGTTTCGTGATCTACAAAATGGGAACAATAATCATTTGTCTATAAGATGGTGTTGAAAATACAATAAGATGGTTTCTGTGAAGAACTTGTTGCCCCTAGAGCTTGGCACCAGGAAGTGTAAGCTACACCGTGTCTCCCCTGCTCTGTCCCTTATGGTTGTCAGTTGCCCTGAGTAGCTGACATATGAGTGGTAGAGCTCATGTGTATAACCTAGCATTATGCCAGGTATGTGGCAAGTGCTCAAATATTATTAGTTCCATACTTTGCTTCATTTGTTGCCAACTCTGTAAATAACAGAGTGCTCCATGAAGGAGGAGGGAAGGTCTAATTATTCTAGAAGCTTTGTTTCCTTCCGTTTTGCTTTGTAATGTTTGCCTTGTCTTTTTACCCCCCAAGCAATAGTTACTACATTGGTTCCTGAAATATTAGGTATAATTTATTATGCTGTGTTAATCTTTCTCAGTGGCATTAAAAAATATTTTAAATTTCTATTTGAAAACTCTCATTCAGCATTCATTTAAATGTTGCTCAAAATGTTATATAAGATTAAAAAGTACATGTTCTTTCCGAAATTAGTCCTGAAAAACTCCTTGGATCCAAATCCAGGCAGTGAGAATGGAGAGAAACAGCGAAATGTGGTTCTGTTACATATCTTACTACTGAGTTTGAATTTTGTAAAACACCTGTTAAATCACTTATGAGGGGTGAAGGGATGTCTGCGCAGTCTTTTAAAGCTGGAAGTACCAAATTACTCCCTGATGAATAGGAAAAATAATCACAGAGGTGTGTACTGTTGGCATGGAGACACGTCTGTGAGACGATGGTGTTTCTCTTGGGAGACAGTGAAAACTTGAGAGAGGATGCTTTATTTCTCACCTCCTAAAATGTCTTTCCCAGTTTTCTGTGGTGAGAGAAAATGAGACACAGTCATACCTAACAGTTGGTGAAACAGTTACATATGTATATAACTAGTGTATATGTATATACATATATATATAGATGAAGAGACAGAGAATGAATTTTATTAATTATATATAGCAGCATAATTTTACTAAAATCTTGGTTAAATG